>BROG01000031.1:57500-657500 GCA_030159075.1 Atrina japonica | reverse complement strand
TATTGCTGGCATATTGTTATTGTTGGTATATTGTTAATGTTGGTATATTGTTATTATTAGTATTTTGTTTTTGTTGGTATATTGTTGTTGTTGGTATATTGTTATTGCTGGTCATTTGTTATTGCTGGCATATTGTTATTGTTGATATGTTGTTATTGTTGGTATGTTGTTATTGTTGGTATGTTGTTATTACTGGCATATTGTTATTCCTGGTATATTGCTATTGCTGTTATATTGTTATTGTTGGCATATTATTATTGCTGTTCATTTGGTATTGCTGTTGTTTTGTTATTGCTATCATATTGTTATTTCTGTTTTTCAGCTCACTTGAGCCGATCAATCTCCGTCCGTCGTCCGGCGTCCGTCAGTAAACTTTTCATATTTTCCACTTCTTCTCTGAAACCACTGAAGGGATTTGGACGACACTTGACAGGAAGCAAGTGCTAAAGGTCCTTTACCAACTTTGTGGATCCAGGGCGGGGCAGAATAGGTCCCAAAAGGTACCCCTCTTTAAAGATCTTCTTCTCCAGAACCGCTGCATGAATTGAAAAATATCTACATGGATGTATGATTAAAGATTGTATTTTTCATAAAAATTGGAATATTAATTCTTGACTCGTTTTTGAGGTCTTCTCAGGGTTTGTCATTTTCATTCATTTTTGCATGATTTCCTCAATTATCCCCCTTGCATTCAGTTTGATGCATGCATTCACTTACTTGTAATTAGGTGAAGAATGAATTTTTGAAGACCTCAAAATTAGAGGGGGTTGCATTTTTTTTTTTACACTATCAGCTTTTGTTTCAAAAATACTGAAGTAGTAGTTGTAGCTTACAACCAGATTGGCCCAGGGGTGGATCCAGGGTGGGGTTGAATAGGCCTGAACAGTTTCTCTTTAAACATCTTCTTCTCCAGAACCACTACATGAATTGAAAAACGGATTTTTTTTGAGTGATCTACATGGATGTATGATTCAAGTTTGTATTTTTTATAGAAACTGGAATGTTAATTTTTCACGCGTTTTGAGGTCTTTTCAGACTTTGTTATTTTCATTCATTTTTGCATGATTTCCTCAATTTTCTCCCCTTGCATTCAGTTTGATGCATTCATTTATTGTATTTTACTTGTAAATAGGTGAAGAAATGTTTTTGTGCAAGCCTTTTGCAAAACTTTAATATCTAGATTTTTTTTTTTTAATTTCTGAAGACAGCAATATTTATGTTTCTTGGCCAGATCAGCATACATATATATATTCATCTTGGTCTTCTTTCCACATTTGTAGATGGTTCTCGGGTGAGCAATATTGTGATTTTTGGCATATTGCTATTGTTGGTCATTTGTTATTGCTGTCATATTGTTATTGTTGGCATGTTATTATTGCTGTCATATTGTTATTGTTGGTATGTTGTTATTGCTGTCATGTTGTTATTGTTTGCATGTTGTTATTGCTGGTATATTGTTATTGTTGGCATGTTGTTATTGTTGGCATGTTGTTATTGCTGGTATATTGTTATTGTTGGCATGTTGTTATTGTTGGCATGTTGTCATTGCTGTATATTGTTATTGTTGGCATGTTGTTATTGTTGGCATGTTGTTAATGCTGTTTTTTGTTTTTAATGCTTTATTGTTATTGCTGGCATATTGTTATTGCTGATACATTGGTATTGATGCTATGTTGTTATTGCTGATACATTGGTAATGCTGCTATGTTGTTATTGCTGGCATATTGTTATTTCTGATACATTTGTTTTGCTGCTATGCTGTTATTGCTGATACATTGGTATTGCTGCTATGTTGTTATTGCTGGCATATTGTTATTTCTGATACATTGGTACTGCTGCTATGTTGTTATTGCTGGTCTTTTGTAAGTGTAGATATATTGTTATTCCTGGGTTTTTATTACTTTGATACATTTCTACTTTGATACTGTTGATACTGCTGATCCATTATTACTGCTGATCCATTGTTACTGCTGATACATTGTTACTGCTGATCCATTGTTACTGCTGATACATTATTACTTTGATACATTATTACTGCTGATACATTGTTACTGCTGATACATTGTTACTGCTGATACATTATTACTGCTGATCCATTGTTACTGCTGATACATTGTTACTGCTGATACATTGTTACTGCTGATCCATTGTTACGTTGATACATTGTTACTGCTGATACATTGTTACTGCTGATACATTATTACTTTGATACATTATTACTGCTGATACATTGTTACTGCTGATACATTGTTACTGCTGATACATTGTTACTGCTGATCCATTGTTACTGCTGATCCATTGTTACTGCTGATACATTGTTACTTCTGATACATTGTTACTGCTGATCCATTGTTACGTTGATACATTGTTACTGCTGATACATTGTTACTGCTGATACATTATTACTGCTGATACATTATTACTGCTGATACATTGTTACTGCTGATCCATTGTTACGTTGATACATTGTTACTGCTGATACATTATTACTGCTGATCCATTGTTACGTTGATACATTATTACTGCTGATACATTATTACTTTGATACATTATTACTGCTGATACATTATTACTGCTGATCCATTGTTACGTTGATACATTATTACTGCTGATACATTATTACTGCTGATCCATTGTTACGTTGATCCATTGTTACTGTTGATACATTGTTACTGCTGATACATTATTACTGCTGATCCATTGTTACGTTGATACATTATTACTGCTGATACATTATTACTTTGATACATTGTTACTGCTGATACATTGTTACTGCTGATACATTATTACTTTGATACATTGTTACGTTGATACATTGTTACTGCTGATACATTGTTACTGCTGATCCATTGTTACTGCTGATACATTATTACTTTGATACATTGTTACTGCTGATACATTATTACTGCTGATACATTGTTACTGCTGATCCATTGTTACTGCTGATACATTATTACTTTGATCCATTGTTACTGCTGATCCATTGTTACTGCTGATACATTGTTACTGCTGATACATTATTACTGCTGATACATTGTTACTGCTGATACATTGTTACGTTGATACATTATTACTGCTGATACATTGTTACTGCTGATACATTATTACTGCTGATCCATTGTTACGTTGATTGTTACGTTGATACATTGTTACTGCTGATACATTGTTACTGCTGATACATTATTACTGCTGATCCATTGTTACTGCTGATACATTATTACTTTGATACATTGTTACTGCTGATACATTATTACTGCTGATCCATTGTTACTGCTGATACATTATTACTTTGATACATTGTTACTGCTGATACATTATTACTGCTGATCCATTGTTACTGCTGATACATTATTACTTTGATACATTGTTACTGCAGATACATTGTTACTGCTGATACATTGTTACTGCTGATCCATTGTTACGTTGATACATTATTACTGCTGATACATTGTTACTGCTGATACATTATTACTGCTGATCCATTGTTACGTTGATACATTGTTACTGCTGATACATTGTTACTGCTGATACATTGTTACGTTGATACATTATTACTGCTGATACATTGTTACTGCTGATACATTATTACTGCTGATCCATTGTTACGTTGATACATTGTTACTGCTGATACATTGTTACTGCTGATACATTGTTACGTTGATACATTATTACTGCTGATACATTGTTACTGCTGATACATTATTACTGCTGATCCATTGTTACGTTGATACATTGTTACTGCTGATACATTATTACTGCTGATACATTGTTACTGCTGATACATTGTTACTGCTGATCCATTGTTACTGATCCATTGTTACTGCTGATACATTATTACTGCTGATACATTGTTACTGCTGATACATTATTACTGCTGATCCATTGTTACGTTGATACATTGTTACTGCTGATACATTATTACTGCTGATCCATTGTTACGTTGATACATTGTTACTGCTGATCCATTGTTACTGATCCATTGTTACTGCTGATACATTATTACTGCTGATACATTGTTACTGCTGATACATTATTACTGCTGATCCATTGTTACGTTGATACATTGTTACTGCTGATACATTATTACTTTGATACATTATTACTGCTGATACATTATTACTGCTGATCCATTGTTACGTTGATACATTGTTACTGCTGATACTTTGTTACTGCTGATACATTGTTATTATTGACATATTGTTATTTGGTACTTAAATACATTATACTAGTATTAACCTATATTGAATAATATATATATTCACCCATTATTATTAAAAACTGCAATACGTTTTGCTTATGCGCCTGGCGGCTTTTGGAATAAAGAATTTAAATTATACCGTCCATTTAAGATTGTGGTTTCTTCCCGGATACATTGTAACTGGGTTTCTTCTCTATTATTTAAACACCATCCAAACAACTATCATCCCCTAACTATGGGAACTGAGTGCAGTCTGCAGTCATGTGATGTAATGCGTTCGCTATAAGATTTGTGACACTCAGTCGTCATTTTAACCTACATAATATTCAATGTAAGTAATCTATTGTCATTGATTATATTGTTAACGATATTGAATGTGAAATTCTGGAGAAATTCTGAAGGTTATAATGGATGCTTCCAATTTTATTCTGTGACAAAGTCATTTGATACAGCATAGTATGGAATTACGATCAACGGGAGATCTGCTTCGTACTATTACGTACAAGATGTTTGTGCATACTTGCATATATACACGTATGTTTAATCCTAAATCATTTGCTGTCGCCCGTATTGTATCAAAAGATTCTCTCTCTCTATCTCTCCCTCTCTCTCTTACTCTTTCTCTCTCTCTCTCTCTCTCTCTCTCTCTCTCTCTCTCTCTCTCTCTCTCTCTCTCTCTCTCTCTCTCTCTCTCTCTCTCATAGGGACACAGTAAAGGTCTATCTGGGACATTTTAATATACATGTATTTTTTTATTTAGCTAATTTCACCAATCTTGTCATGCCTTGCCCTTGTTGAATTTATACTAAAAGATAAGAACTTTGAAAATTATATGTCAAAAGGTACAAGGTGAAATGCATAATTGCAATTGCATAGAAATCGATTGCCATGAATAGTATTTAATATATTGAAAGTGAAATTCTGGAGAAGTCCTGCAGTGAGAGTGATAGTAATGGATGCTACTAAATTATTCTGTGATACATTGTGGTATGGAATTACGTTCGATGGGAGACCTGTTTTGTAATATAAGTACAAGATGTTTACTGCGCACTTTTATATGTTTGATCCTTAAATTTACTGTCGCCGGTATCATATTAAAAGTACAATTATCGGATGGGGGTGAAGTTTTCCGTCCTTTTCTTTTTTTAGTCCAGGCCATATATTTCTCACTTTTTTCAACTAGGCTACACATATTTTATTTTGATGTAGGTAGTGTGTTGCATACAAAATTGAGTTCCTACCACACTTAATTTAGAGTTATTTCCATTTGTTGAATATAAGTGTCCCGGGTCAAACCTAGGCTTACCACTGGCACTGATATCTACAGTCATCGGATAAATTTAAAATTTACATCAGGACACCAGAATGAATTTTAACAAATGTCGAAAGCATGTACAAACAAATTTTGGACATGTTAAGTTTTCAATTTTAATCTTAAAATTTTGGACATTTAATTTCAATATTTACGTTTCTTTGTTTCAGTATTTTGGAATGTGTCAAAATTTGTTTACTAATCTCAGTTGTTTATCATTATGTGTAACATATAGTTACTAGGAGATGCGGTGACACTATACGTCTATACCTGGATTTTACTGGTGGGTTTATGATCCATGTTGTATATATTACATATAATCTACTATGTCAATGTTATAATATCCTTCGAGCTATCCTTTTGTCCAAAATGTGGTTCTCTGACATGCTGCATGGCATAAAAAATAGTGTAAGCGAAAATCAAATGTAACAAATGATACAGCTCTGATTATGTAATGCCGGTTAGATGTAAAAAATCGCAGATACCAAAGTATAAATCAATATCCAGGACATAGATACAAATCCGGTAAAAATGAACAAACACGGACCTCTGGAAACCAAGAGGTGGGATCAGGTGCCATGGAGGAGTAAGCATCCCCCTATTGACCTGAGTCCACAGGCAAGTCCAATAAAATACGTGAGGAATGTATCCTCGTCACAATTGGTACAAACGTCTCAACAACCGCCAACAAAAAGGCAACTCAACATTTCACCTAGTGAAACAGAGTAATCGCAAACAAGACTATTATACCGAACGTAAAATTTGCGGAACGTTGACATTAAACGCGGTTTTCGATATCCCTGTGTCAATAATTTGTCAGTGAGTAGTTTACCTCTGTATATGAAATATTCATATGTTGTACACGCCCTGGCATATTGGATCATTTGTGAAATATAAACTCCATATGAGGGTGACTGAGGTATATTACTACTTGAATGTGGAAAATTTACGATGGGAAAGCCGAAATCGTCGCGTTTGTCGTATAGCTTAGTTGCTAATTTCCCGTCTGTGTCTATATTAAGTAAAATGTCTTAAGTATGAAGCGTGTGTGTTTGATTCTGTTGTATCTTTAATTTCTAGTTCACTGGGATATATCGCATTGACATATGTATGAAAATTGTCATTATTAATTGACAAAACGTCGTCGATATATCTAAATGTCAAATTAAAGAACACCGTTAGATCTGTTGAAGTGAGTGTACCACAGAATACACAGATGACCTGTACGTTTGTGGCTCACTCGAAAACTCGCCGTTCCGCTGGTTGTCGCCTTTAATAGTCTTCGCGAAAATGCTAGAAAATTAATTAAAACCAAAAGATGCCGTTTTAGAGCATTTAAAAATTATTGGTTTCATATAAAACAAAGAAAAGTTTGATGGGAAAAGGAAACACTTTTGTCACAATGCTGTACTTTCAATTCATTTTGTATACGCATGTTATTCCGGGAGGCGAAAAGGCGACGTTCGGTGGGTTTTTGCGTTTATTTTCCAAGGCGACGTTCGGCGGGTTTTCGTGTTTATTTTCCAAGGCGACGTTGGTGGGTTTTCGTGTTTATTAGCTCACCTGGACCGAAGGGCCAAGTGAGATATTGCTATAGCTAAAGGTCCGGCGCCCGTCGTCCGTCAGGTAAACTATTCTTCTAAAGAAACAGAGGGCCAGTTTTAACCAAACTTCGCATCCCCATGTGAGGCCACAAAAAGTGTGCGAAGGAAAAAGATATAGGACCAATAGGGGCCCTAAAAGGGGCCTAAAAGGACCAAAACTTGGTACGTCTTTAAAAATCTTTGTCTAATAAACCAATGATCAGATAAGTTACACATTTTCTATGAATCATTGTTAAGTCAATATCAACAACGTTTGCGAACGAAAATGAAATCTGCTCGAGTCACTAGGGAGCGCTTCAGTAACACAAGGTATATTTCTATTACAAATTGTTTAATAACTCAAAACTGATAGACTTTTTGTATAATAAGATATATGAGAAGGTTGTTAACAATTATCCGAGGATCAGTTTGACAAAATTTCAAGGTCATTGGGTTAAAGGTGAAGGTCACAGGGACCTACGTAAATGGAAAATATGGTTTTTATTGCAAAATTTTCAACATTTTGGACTACTTTTCCAGAACCATTAGATCAATTTTAACCAAACTTGGCAGGAAGTATAGCCATGTAAAGCCGCATAAAGTTTGCAGATGAAAAGGGGCTAGGACCAAACATGGCAGCTATGGCTAAATATAGAATGAATGAGTCAGCAGATATTTTTGATTTAATACATGTATCTCCAAAATTATTAAAGCTAGAGAAAAAACCATTACCTTAAAATGAGCGGCTTCCAAAAATCTACAAATACTTAATTTTGGTGAAATTATTGGGTCGCCCCTTTTGTGAGTTATTTCCCGTTTTTGTGAATTTTTCATGTTTTTGGATGTTTTTGACATTATCTTGAAAAATATAATAGGTAGAGTAAAAGTGAAATAAAAATGTTCAGCATGCAAAGATCTACAAAAAAGTCAATACAACGGAAATTGTAAGGTTGCCCCTTACGGGAGTTATTTACTCTTTTAAGTGGGTTTTTCATGTTTTTGGATGTTTTTTTTATATTATCTTGAACAGTATAATAGATAGAGAGAAAGAGAAAGAAGCAAAAATGTTCAGCACGCAAAGATCTACAAAAAAGTCAATAAGGCTGAAATTGTCAGGTCGACCCTTATGGGAGTTATTTCCCCTTTAAGTGGATATTTCATGTTTTGACAGTTTTGTCCTATTGCCTTGAAAAGTATATTAATAGATAGAGAGAAAGAGAAAGAAGCAAATCTGTTCAGAATGCAAAGATCTACAAAAAAGTAACAGGAATAAAATTGTCAGGTTAATCCTTGTAAGGGTGATCCTTGTAAAAGTTAGTTTTAAATGGATTTTGCATGTTTTCTTATGTTGTTGCACATTATCTTGAAAAATCTATAAAAATATCGGCAAGGAATGTCTACCCTTATGCAAGTTAATTCTCCATTTCAATGAATTTTTCAAGCTTCTGGTTGCTTTTCAGTATATTGTCTGTATAATACATTTCTCTCAGTTGATTATTAAGACCCCCAATTAGCCTACTATTTTTCATATTTATTAGCCATTTTATCTTTTACACGTTTTTTTGATGTTTTCTGCAATGTTGACCAATTTTGCCAGGTGAGTGACATAAGAGCCCTTGGGCCTCTTGTTTTACAACACTCCACCGTTAACTACTCCATACTTGCGGATTACAGGAGTTATCTCCCATTTGCTGAGTTATCTCCTCTTTATAGCGGGTATCTTGTAAAGACGTATGTCGGCAAATTTTTTGTTTTTCTGCTTAAATAA
Organism: Atrina japonica; assembly: GCA_030159075.1. NCBI lineage: Eukaryota > Metazoa > Mollusca > Bivalvia > Pterioida > Pinnidae > Atrina > Atrina japonica. Next base: position 648,639 of record BROG01000031.1, on the reverse strand, counting down.
ATTCCTTATACACCTTACAGATCTAGATAAAATTTATATACTTAACTTAAGTATATATTTATTATATATATTTAAATAGTTTTTCGTCCAATTTGTTCAATACAAAAGATACCTGTTCTAAGGAAAGACAACTGTTGCAAATGGGAGGTTACGCTGTATTCCGTAAATCGAGATATCAACACAAATCTTACTTACAACCTATCCGACGTGTGTAAGCGTACTCACCTAATTTTTAGCCCACCATCAACAGGTGGTGAGCTATTCAAATCGCTCTGCGTACGTGGTCTGTCCGTCGTCCGTCCTTCCTGAACATTTGTAACTGCTATTTCTCAGAAAGTTTTCAAGGAATCTCCTTGAACTTTGACATGAAGGTTCCCCTTCAGGTCTAGTTGTGTATTACATTTTCAGAGAGATCAGAATTCAACATGGCCGACAGGCTATCATCTTGGATTTTGAGCAAAGGAAGTTTGTTACCGCTACTTCTCAGAAAGATCTTAAGGGATCTCCTTGAAATTTGACATGAATGTTCCCACTGAAGTCTAGTTTAGCATATTACATTTTCAGAGAGATCAGAATCCAACATGGCTAACAGGCTGCCATCTTGGATTTTGATCAAAGGGAAAGGACTGAAGGGATGTTTTTTACATTTTTGAAGGCTCCCCTTAAGATCTCGTGTTGCATATTGCATTTAAAAGAGATGTAAATCCAATATGACCGTCAGACGGCCATCTTGGATTTTGACCAAATGAAGTTTATTATTGCTCTTTCTCGGAAAGGACTGAAGGAATATACTTGAAATTTGACATGAATAATTCCCGTGAGGTCTAGTTGTGCATAAGATATATTGAGATAGATTGGATTCCAGTATGGCTGACAGGCGGCCATCTTGGATTTTGATAATAGTAGTATGTTACCTCTATTTCTCAGTAAGTTCTGAAGGGAACTTGTTTAAATTTGACATGAAGTTTCCATTTGAAATCTAGTGGGGCATATTACTTTTCAGAGAGATCAGAATCCAACATGACTGACTGGCTGGCATTTTGGATTTTTACCAAAGGAAGTTTATTACCATTTATATTTTATAGGGATCTCATTGAAATTTGACATGAGCATTGCCTCTGAAGTTTGATGTCTTTCGCCCTGAGGTCAAGATGTGCATATTACATTTTCAGAGAGATCAAAATCCTAGATGGATACCTGTTAAATAAAAATGTAATATGTCCAGTTCAAGTTCTGTTTCGCTATAATCTTGAGAGAAAAAGTATTTCACAGAACTATGGATTTAAGTTCAAATTCAATGTTGAGACACAAAATAAGAGAAGAGGAAGAGAACAGTCTGTCATAGATCAGACATAGAACATTCCATGGTGGGCGCCAAGATTCCTCTGGGATTTTTTGTCAGCTAAATCGTCAATGTGTGATAAGGATATGTTTTCTTTGATTTTTCTCTCCATTTCATTAATACATGTTCTATTCAGTGTAATCAAATAAATTCCACATTTTAATGTAAATTAAAATTAATGAACTATATTTTCGATAGCAGCTAGATTCTATTTGCATAATAGTCCGGACATAATCGCGGGAACTCTTCGAGATCGACAATGACAAACGCATGCGCACAAATGGATATCGTATGGATACTTTAATCATGTTGTGTACATGTATTATCACTTAGTAAAGCATAGTACTTAGTAAAACATACTGACAACTACCTATAGTGCCTTTTTCTTTTGCAGACATCTGTCATTAAAAGAGAACGTTGCGTTCTCCTGGGAACTCTATTGTTTTGAGCGTATGAATAAAAAAGGTAAACAAATCAAGTATCACAATTTTCAACCTGAATTTCCACTTTAACACGGGTATATCCTGTGTCAGATTTAAGTGGATTTGAGTTTTATTTTATGCTCCAAAAAGAGACACTTTGTAGTAGTCACTATATTCGAGAAAACTTATAATTGAAAATTGCAGTTGTTCGGTTTTGATCCCATTAAGGGTGACATCCATCAACTGGTAACCATACACGTGCGGCCACTAGTTAATTAGGCCTTACCTTAATTAGTTCACCATTACTCATTAATTTTTGTCTGGATAGGTGAATCATCTCCATCAGTTTATCGTTAAATTGCTCAAACTGATGTAACCGAGTACGATATTTGACTACTTGTTACGGGGTTATATATTGTCTACATTATCTGGTTGTCTAGTTAGCTTTAGTCTGACATCTGTACGGGAAATATTGGGGTCCACAAACTGTCAGTGTGATTTATATTATTCTCGATGTCTTATCCTTACAACTTTTCGTGGATATATCCGAGCAGAATATTATAAAACCTGGGCATTTTAAGTTGAAGTCCCTTTGATAACATGATTGTAAACACCTGTTTTTTATATCTTTAATTGGAATACAATTTTATCTTTATTAATCTGAGTATATCTTGCCAAGAAAACTCGAATTGTAGTTCAGGATAAAAACGTTTTCATTTTCCAAACACAGCCGAATGATAATTTTCGAGTTGCCGGGACTGTAGAGAGTTTGGTGTCAATACAAAATTCGCTAGCTTGGCAAGAATGCAGTGAAAAAGAATGTAAAAGGTGCATTTAGATACAACCCAAAAGGAACAACATATACATCACGTAAAGAATCATGCCGAAACCTTACATACGTGTGTATCATAAGGCACACGAATATGTCAGTAATATATTATAGAGTACGGGGGAAACCTTCTCACCCGTGTATTATGTAAACCTATACATCATGCATTATACACTTGCACATCTCATTTAGTATTATCTTATACATAATAGGATAATATCATTACAAAACCCCAAATAAACTTCAGTATCAACTAACTACGCCAGATATGTGCCATTTCGTTGATTCATTCTTTCGAATTGAAAGTATGAGAATGAGAACTTTCATTCTGTCGCTCCAAAATGACATTTAGTATTTTTAGCTCACCTGGGCCGAAGGCTATTAATTTTTGACGCGTTTTTTATGTATTTTCAGACTTTGTTATTTTAGCCCACTATCAACAGATAGTGACTATTCCAATCCTGCGTCTGTGGTCCGTCTGTTCTGAACAATTCTTGTTACCGCTACTTCTCAGAAAGGATTGAAGGGAACTACTTTAAATTTTACATGAAGGTTCCACTTAAGGTCTAGTTGAGCACATTACATTTTCAGAGAGATTGGAATACAACATGGCCGACATTCGACCATATTGGATTTTGACCAAAGGAAGCTCGCTACCTTGAAATTTGACATGAAGGTTCCCCTTAAAACGATATAAGCTGTCACAATGATTATTTTTGTCCCCTGACATATAGTCAAGAATATGATAAAATATTTGTTCAAACACATTATCAAACACGTAAAACGTTTTAAAAGATCTTCTTTTCGAAGTTATTTGTGTTATGAGGGTTAATGGGTGCTTGTTTACAATTATTTGCACTTGTTGAACTTAGTGCATCTGGACCTTTCTGGAAGAACACTTGTTTGTATGTTTGTTCAAGGGCATTCTAACTCTGTCATCATGTTACTATATTTAGCCATAGGGACTTTCCTGAATCTTGTAGAAAGACCATTTTCTTGACTGTTCCTATCTAGTGATTTCTAGAACTGAGATGGCCAGGTCTGAGGTAACAAGTGAAGAACAAGTTTAGAACAACTGAGACTATTTTTGAGACCAAGTTATAAGAAAGCAGACCATATTTTTTATTTTCGGATTTATGTGAGATTAGTGCATATCAATATTACATACAAATTGGAATTTATTGTGTATGCAAGTGGACCCTGTTAATATTACATTCCGATTGGAATTTATTGTGTATTCGTGTGAATCTCCGAACTGGAACTGAACTGTGAGTTGTGATTCTAATTACTCTAAACTATCATTTATTTAGTTATTGTTAATAAAATTTATGAATTTATTTAATTGTGTTCTTGATTTTTGCTGGCATATTTTAGGGCAATTCTGACCTCATAACATTTGTGTTATTTGTGTTTAAGTTTCCCCGTACCTTAAAATATCCAGCTGTATTTCCGTATTCAATTACGTTTCAGATAAACTCTTTCGCCATATCAAATGTACTGCTTAATTCGGTCAGGGGTTCTCGGTCCTTTACGCGCTCGGGTTATGGTAAAGTCGGCCGATTTTTATGTGTTTTATATTTATTTTTAAACTACAGAACGTGATTTTTTTTTATTTGGAAAGTGCATGTATTATGTAAAATATATGCTTTTCAACGCTATTTTAAATATCTGAAGAAAACCGGATGAATATATGAATAAATATATCAGGATTTTTTTCCGATCTTAAATGTTACCCTGAATGCTGACGTTCACAAAATCAAAACAATATAACTGTATGCGTACCTCATGTTTTACAATCGTGCTGCCATGTCTGGTGGAATTGGGCAGTTCGTGATCATAATGTGTCAAGAATGAAAAAGCCGAGAATGCGATGGGACGAGTTGAAATGGGTCGAGATCACCCGATATAACCGGCACGTGGACAATGTTCTGAAACAACGAAAAAGACAAACTTTGATGTACGAAAATAAACGCAAAGAATACTAAAAATTGAATGTATATTACTGTAATCTTCGTAAAAAATTACCGAAAGTTTATTTGCAGTGCTCAAAGTATGGCGGACAAAAAATAACTGATATTACGGGTTACGTTTGGCAAGATTGTTGGAATTTGTTATTCTAACCACCAGACGGTCTCTTTGGAATATATATGAGATAGAATATCATAAAATGGACATGTAAAGTTTTTCACCTACGACAACTCATATCGCTTTAAACTGTGCGCTCAATATAACTAACAGCGCGCACTATATAATTTTTCTGTGCACAATTTAACTAAACTGTACACATAAATTAACATTTGTTAAACTGAGCGCACACTACAGTAAAATATACTGCATCATATGTCTCGAAAGGGGCACCGCACAAATATATATTCATTTTATTCATATTTATACGTAATGCAACCAAAGGTCATACTGGTCTCCAGTTTACATATTGCTTCTAGTAAGCTTGACTCTCGGTATTTGTCTGTGTCGTTTCCGTGCCAAATTAGTCAATTTAAGATTCCGACCACGTGTTTCCGACATTGCTTCAGTGTCAACAATTTTGAAAGTACCGAACACGAAAATACAGGTTTACCAAGGTATAGGTCTACCAATGCGGCATATCCTGGTTCATTAGAAACTAAAACAATACGGTCTACTTTCGAAAAATAGGTTGTACAGGTAAAACATATTGTCTTGCACGGATTTGTGGCGACAAGTAGCTTGTCACTCCTGTTATGATAAGATTTAGACTCATTTTTGTAGGTGTACCAAGGTAACATTGCCTTGCACGGATATGCATTACTGAATCTCTTGTGTGACAAGTGACCCCTGTTACGTTTGATTTAGACTCGTTGTGTTTGTTTGTTGTTATTTAACGTCCCACTCATGGATATTTCACTCATATGGAGACGTCACCAATTGCCGGGGAAGTGCTTCAAATTTTGACCTATGCTCGGCACTTACGGCCATTGAGCAGTGAAGGTTCTTTAACGTGGCGACACCTACTGTGACACGGGACCTCGGTTTTTACTCTCTCATCCGAAGGACAGTCTTGTGTTTGTAAACATGTGCCAATTTACCTTGGTAGACCTGTACCTTGGTAGACTTATAAATTGGCATATACGAGTCTAAAGCAAATCATAGCAGGGGTGACAAATTATAGTTTTGGTTCTAGGTTTTCAGTGATTCACCATTCATTTAATAATGATAGTGTTAGGATGCTGATACTTTGCATATAGGTTCTTTAGGGGTCGAACATTGATGTTGGAGAGTAAAACTGGAGATATATTTTAATTATTTTCTTTTTTTTTTTTTACATTTTTACATCTTTTAGACTTTAGTTGTTTGTCCCAAATCTGCAGATTAAGGTTTTGGTTAAAGTTTTTGAATGCTTCACCTTTCATTTAATAATAGTATTAGAATATTGTTACTTTGCATATAGGTTCTTTAGGGTTCAAACATTAATATTGGAGAGTAAAATATTAAAAATAAAAATATTTATTATCTTGGTTTTTAGCCCACCAAATGTTGTCATCGGTTGTCTGTCCTTAAACAATTCTTGTTATCGCTATTTCTCAGAAAGTACTGAAGAGATCTTTATGAAATGTGACATATAGGTTCTCCTTGGCGTCTAGTTGTACAGTGTACATTTTTCAGGTGGGACGTTTCACAAAATGGCTGCCAGGCGGCCATCTTGGGTTTTGATAATAAGTACTGAAGGAATCTTTGTGAATTCAATATAAAGGTTCTCCTTGACGTCTAGTTGTGCAGTGTACATTTTCAGGTGGGTCGGATCTCATAATGGCCATCGTGGTTTTTGACATTTAAAGATTGTAATCGCTATTTCTCAATAAGTACTGGAGGGATCTTTTTGAAATTTGACGTATAGGTTTTCATGAAAGTTTAATTGTGCAGTGTACATTTTCAGGTGGGTCGGATCGCAAAATGGCTGCCAGGCGGCCATCTTGGATTTTGACAATAAAAGTTTGTTATCGTTATTTCCCAGAAAGTACCGAAGGGATCTTTTTGAAATTTAATATATAGGTTTTTCTTGAAGTCTAGTTGTGCACTGTACATTTTCAGGCTTCGGTCGGATCACAAAATGGCTGCCAGGCGGCCATATTGGATTTTGACAATCAAACTTTGTTATCGCTATTTCTCAGAAAGTACTGAAGGGATATTTATGAAATTTACCGTATAGGTTCTTATTGAAGCCTAGTTGTGTTGTGTACATTTTCAGGCGGATCGGATCACAAAATGGTTACCAGGACCCAGTTGTTCATCTACTGGTTAAATTTCAACCGATTAAATATCATAACCAATGATTAAAATATAACCTTTGGTTAAATTTTGTTGCTCAATAATTAGTTAAATTCAAATATAGTTAAACCATCGGTAAAATATGGGAAATTTAGTCAAACATTGAGGCTGGGTTACATATTTTAACCAATTAAGGGTTATAAATAATTCATAGGTAAACCTATGGAGAGGGCGAAGGCATTCATCAACAGTTTTACATGTTCAGTTAATCCCTTTGGGGATTACGTCGTATTGCCCCCCCCCCCCCCCCTGACGGGGGCAACACGACCGTATCACCAAAGGGATTAACATTCAGTGTTTTTATCACGTAAATCACTAAATGTCCCGGTCATTCACTCATTGTTTTAAATAAAATATTGAGTGGCTGACTGTTTCCTTGGTGCTAAAGCTAAAATAAAATCTATGTGGTATTTATTAGTCATGAATTAAATGCAAAAACATGTTTTGCTGTGTATTTTTCTGTATCCCAGCATATCCATCATTTCGTGCATTCAACATTACCAGTATAATGAAGGCGCTTCGTGATCGGGTTCGATGTACAACCCTAGTCGTTATGGCCTAGTCTCAGTCTACAAAACGTTTCTTAGTGCGGTGGTTTATAACTTCGTTTGCAACGCGCTTTCAATAATGACTTTGCATTTCCGACATTTTGTTTATCTCACGCGCAAATTCCCGATGTGAGCAAAATTTTTACCATTAGTAGTACGGGTCCCCGGATGTAGTAGGAATAAAAAATGTGAGCTTCTCTACATATATGAGGTCTTCGCCCTCTATTATTTCAAGCTGGCTGAAGATTGGCTCTGTTATTAAGATTTTAATCCTAAGTTATTTAATCCTTGGTTACCATATTTAATCGAGGGTTCTATTAAACCCTTGGTTAAAATTAGCCAAAAGATGAACAACTGGATCATAAGGGGGGGGGGGGGGGGGGATGTCTTGACTTACGCCCTGAAATTAATATTTTTACTTATAACTTTAACCATATACATTATAAATAATACATAGGTAAACCTATGGAGAGGGCGAAGGCATTCATCAACAGATTTACACCTTCAGTTAACCCCTTTGGGGATTCTGTCATGTTGCCCCCTGTCGGGGGCAACACGACAAAATCACCAAAGGCAAAGGGATTAATATTCAGTGTTTTTATCACGTAAATGTCCCGGTTATTCACTCATTGTTTTAAATAAAATATTGATTGACTGACTGTTTCTTCTGTGCTAAAACTTAAATAGAATCTATGTGGTATTTATTAGTCATGAATTAAATGCACAAACATGTTTTTATGCAATATATTTTTCTCTATCCCAGCATATCCATAATTTCGTGTAGTTCACATTACCAGAATAATTGAGGCGCTTCGTGATCGGGTTCGATGTACAACTCTGGTCGTTATGGCATAATCTCGGTCTGCAAAACGTTTGCTAGTACGGTAGTTTATTACTCTGTTTGTAATGCACTTTAAAAGTAATGACTTCGCATTTCCGACATTTTGTTTCTGTCACGCGCCAATTCCCGATGTGAGCAGAATTTTTTCCATTATTAGTACGGGTCCCCGGATGTAGTGGGAATTGAAAAATGTGAGCTTCTCTACATATATGAGGGCTTCGCCCTCTATTAATCGTTAATGGGAAACACATTCAGTGGCATATAGGGGGTCATTGGGGGTCCTGCTCCACCCTCTGAAATATATATTTTTACCAGCGATATATAAAGCTAATAGGGATTGGTGACTCGCGCTCTTCCAGTTATGAGCGGATGTATCCTTTTGATATGCAAATGAGTGACCCAGTTTAAATCGACACTCACCGCGCAGGCGCAAACCAGATAGTAACACGCAAACAGTGAGAAGGGACGTAATCGAGACAAATCTCTTATACAGAGTTGTCGGTCGTGTAATTGTTGAGAAGCTGCTGGCACCAGCAAAGACCGACAACTAGATTGATCGTTCGTATGTGTATCTTGAAAATGTTACTCGCGGTAATTTGAGAGCAAGGAAAGGTTTACTACTTTAAAACATTAAATGTTTCACAAATCACGAGTTTGAAAAAAAATAAACCGAATAAAGGTACCATTTTAACAACTCAAAAAAAAATGAATAATGTAGAAAAAATATTAGAAATTACCTCAGAAATGTGTTAGCAAATTTTAATTTTTAGATTCTTGATCTACTAAAGTAAATATCTTTTTGATAATTACGTAATCCCCTCTCAATTTAATTAGATTAACAAATAAAAAGAATTTTCAAACCGAACATTAAAAAGATGTAATGTATACATATCCGGAGATGTAAATCGGCAAAATATCTTGTTTTTACGTTTGTGTATAATTTCAGTTCTATCAGGAACATGTCGTAATCCTACAGCACTAAGGTGTGTGAAAATACATGGCACCTATATTTATTTAAACATCAAGGGGATTTAGCTTTTATCTGTTCTGATAAAAGCGATGGTATATGGTATTTGCAGTAAACACTGATAAAGGACACTCGTTTTGGGTGTTGAACTCCCGCAGAGGAATAATACTGCAGATCACTTCCTGAGTTAAGCATGTAGCCTTTTAGGTGTAATAAACAAAACAATCTTTTGAATATTTTTGCTCTCCACCCCTTTGAAACCACAACCCAGATACTTATAAAATCATAATAAATATGTTTTATATTTATTATTTCTAAAAACTCAAATTTACACATTTCTTACACATGATTAAAAAATAAAACATTTGAGTGGGATGCAAAAGAAGGTATTTCTGAAATATGTTAAATTTAGCACATGATATAATAACTACATGTATATACTTCTATGCAAACAATAAAATTCCCACTTTACAATAAGTCTACACAGGTAGGTATTTTTGGTAAATAATTTCCAAACATGCAGGAAGAATAGAAAATTGAGTATTTAAATAGATCTATTAGACAATTAGAGGTTAATCAATTTCTTTTAAATTTGGGGGAAATAAGTTGATATTGGAAATATTTAAACAATTCAGACAGTTGAAAAATGAAAAATACTTAAGCTTATATCTGAAATGAAATCATTGTAACTTTGATATGATGTTAATATTATTTATACACATTTCTACACTATTTAAACAACAATTATTGTCATTTAGACAGAATAACAAAATATTTGATTATCCTGGGTTCTTAATTTTTAAAATTATGAAGAAGTATGGACATAATTGTACAAGTGAGGACCCTGATAGGTTTTTCCAAGTATAAATCTGTGTGTATGTTGGGTTGAAATTTGATTCATTACTATAAAATTAAATTGTTATATTTATGGATTAAGTGCATAATACTGAATAGTAAGGATTATTCTTGCATCACCATGTCAGATTTTTGCTGTTTGCAAATGATGAACATGTACAGTATTTGGACATAAATTAGTACGCAAAAATGAATTTCACCAAATATAATCATAGTAATCCTGCAATCCTGTGATTTGTCCTCCAAATTTGGTAGATACCCAAAATTAATGAAAATCAATAAATGACACATACATGTATAACCCATGAAGTGTGGGCCTAATTTTGATATTTCTGTTAGTTTACATCCATGAATTACTTAAAAATACATTATTTATCCATTAATAAACTTCAAAATGAAGTCACTAGAATTTTTACTCACATGAAAATTAGTGTATTCCATCCTCAAATTAAACACAGATTGTAATGGGATTTCTAACACATAAGAACCAAACCCTCACCTTCATGTGAATCAATTTACTTTATTAAAATTGAAAAAACAATGAATTCTAGAGGAAAAAAAAATACATGATTTACTAAGAATATATAGTGAAAATAAATTTTGCAAACTTATTTATGATGTCACTCCAAGCGGATTAAATTTTTTTCTATTCTGCAAATAAAGGTATAATTATGTGCAGAGCTTGGATGAAAGAAACATGTTTGCATACTGAAATCCTGTTGAGTAATACTGCACTTTAAAAAGTGACCTCATGGAAGAACACACACATGAAAGAAAAGACAATTTATCAATTTCTTGGATTTTATTTCATTTAAGATACATGAATTTCTGCAATGACTTGCATACATGTAGTTCCACAATATTGTTACTTAGTCACTGTAACTCAACAATTCATCACTGCCATCCTGTTATCCTTTTATTTTACTTTTTCCCCTTGTCTGAAAAATAAAACACACAACAAATACACCCAGTGTACATGTATTTCAATGACAATTTTAAATAAAGAGAATTTATTGAATTTACATGTCAGGTTTCTATTCATTTTTTTTAACTTAATGTATCATCACATTTATTCCCTAATCTAATAAAAACTGTTTTTCTCGATTATAACTAAACATTAAAGTAAATAGTTTTTTAGGCCAAACCTTTTTACAACTATATAAAAATATAACATTGGAGCCAACTCTGCCATTTTCAGTCTTCTTTTAATTTTTTTGTTAATCCCTTTAAGGCTTAAACCCTGTAAACTGCAATAAAATATGAACACGCCTATATACTAACTAACTAAGTCAGCGTTTTCATTGCACTCTAAAAAATTGTATATAATTTTATTCTTCAGAGTAATTGAGAAAAATCATAATCAACAATTTTTGTCTCTTTCAGTGCCTTCCACACTGATTGGATAATAAAATTACTTGATTTGAAAAATAAAAAAAATAATAAAAACAAATTAAATTCAAATAGAAATGTAATGCAAAATTTTGATATTTTAACTTCATGAATTAAAAAAAAACATTTAGGCCAACAATTTTACAACTATATAAAAAAATACAACATTACAGCAAACTCTGCCATCCCGATTTTTTTCACAATACTATTTTCAATAATTCAAAATCCTGTAAACTGTAATCAAATATGAATATTCCTATGTATTAAGTTAGTGTTCCAATAATCAATTACATTTTGCACTTAGAATTGTAAATAATTTTATTTTTCAGAGTAATTGAGAAAATCAGAAGTGTCAATTTTTGGTCTCAAAATCATTTAAATGGACGGTAAAATACTTTAACTTTAAAATATAAAAAATAATGGATAAAAATATTGATTAAAAAATTAACCGAGTACTTAAAAATTTTAATATATCAAATTCACGACTGACAATCAATAAATTTTATTTTTATGCAGAAACAAAATAGTTTTAAGACCTACATTTTTACAGCAAAATCTGCCATTCAGACATTGCCAGTCCTATTTCAATTTTCTGTTAATTCCTTAAAGTTTAAAACCTTGTAAACTGCAATTAAATATGAATATGCCTATTTACAAAGTTTAATGTCACAATAATCAAGCAAATTTTTCACTTAAAATTGTAAAGAAATTCATTTTTTCAGGGTAATTGAGAAAATCAGAGGTGATAATAATTCAAAAATGGACATTAAAATCCCTAAATTTTAAAATATAAAAGAGAAAAAATAAAAATATTAATAAAAAAAATAAACGCGTACTTCAAAAATATTAATATTTTCAACTTCACAAATGACAAGCAATAGGTTTATTTTATTCAAAAAACAAAAAAGTTTTTAAACATCCATGTTACAACTGATATCAATAAAAAACTCATGCGGATAATTCCGCCATTTCGTCTTCGTCGTAGCTCTAAATAAATGTTCGATTAAATCACTTAAAAATCGGTACATCGTAGTAAATTTCAAATCAATAAACAGAAAAAAGCATATGTACTTCACAATTACTGAGTACTTTGATAAGATCAAGTGTGAAATAAGGTGAACTTTGCATTTGATTTTTCCCACATTTTTGACAATATTTGTAAAAGTAGCGTACCATTATGAGGCTTATAATATGGGTGATTTTTCTATCCAGGTTTTTAAATAAAAATCATCGAACTTTCTGCTTTAGAATAGCTCACTTCATAATAGTTATATTCTCGCAATTAAATAATTAGCATCTCATCCGAAGTGATTCAATAATTTCAATGCTTTTAGCTCTTCAATATGGTTATGGTTCTCGGCGATTGATGTAATTCGCTTCAAAAACAAGCTCCTATTGCTTCAGTTAAACTGCCTTTGATTATGTAAAATATTTAATTACTTCAAATCGCTAAATCGGTGTATTTGGTTACCTAGACATATAAACTTTACCACAATAACAACTGCTCACCTGTTCTGATTGTTGTATGGCTAATTGTCCTATGATTTCTGAAGTGATGCTACTCCAAGCGTAAATTGAAAATGGCGCATTTTCCCGATAAGTTGACACAGTAAGCAGGATCTCCGAGACGCTTGATGACATTGCCTATATGCGCGTTGCTCTATATAAAACCGCCGAGTCACCAATCCCTATTAGCTTTATATATCGCTGATTTTTACTTATAATTTTAAAAACGGCCCCACCCTTAAATCAAGTATATATTTGGATTGCTATGGGGAGACACATTTAGTTGTGCACATGAGGGTCCTGTCCCACCCGAGCCAGCCTGGCGTGAAATTGCAACAATCTTGCCAAACGTAACCCGTAATATCAGTTATTCTTTGTCTCCCATTACATTGAGCATTGCAAATTAACTTTCGATAATTTAGACGAATATTACCGAGTGTCCAATAAGCATGTGCTATTTGCAGTTAAAACACACTCTAATCTGATAACCCTTTTCGTTTATTTTCATAGATCTTCATTTCATACCTAATTCAGGCAAAATTAGTTTTTTCGCCGTTTCGAGGCATTCGTTTCCGAAAATGTCCACGTGCCGGATATATCGGGTGATCTCGACCCATTTTTAACTCGTCCCATTGCATTCTCGGCCTCATCATTCTTGACACATATGATCATGAACTGCCCAACTCCACTGGACATGGCGGCGCGATTGTAAAGCATAAAGTATGCATACTTTTCACAGTTATGTTGTTTTTATTACGTCAATGTCAGAATTCAGGGTAACATTAAATATCGGAAATTTTTCTCTAAGTGACCCGATTTATTTATTAATATATTCATCCGATTTTCTTCAGGTATTTAAAATAGCGTTGAAAAGCATATACATGTATTTTACATAATACATGTACTTTCCAATAAAAATCACGTCCTGTATTTTAAAAGCAAAATATAAAAATCGGCCGACTTTAACATAGTCCGAGAGCGTAAAGGACTGAGACCCCCTGACCGAATTACAGAGTACAATTGATATGGCGAAAGAGTTTATCTGAAAGGTCATTGCATATAGAAATACAGCTGGATTTTTAAAGTACGGGAAAACTTAAATTCTAACACGACAAATAACTTCGAAAAGAAGATCTTTCACAACGTTTCACGTGTTTGATAATGTTTTTGAACACACATTTTATCATTTTCCCGACTATATGTCAGGGGACAAAAATAATCATTGTGATAGCTTATATCGCTTTAATAAAGCAAAGGTTTCAAGCCTTAAAAACTCGCTCTAGACATAGTCACGTATAGCACACTGATAGTAAACATGTGTATTATGAGTAAATACGTGGTATTACATTACAGATATTTATGTTATTGGAAGGGGCTATGAGGAATCAAAGACAGCTAGGGTCCTGACCACAAACACCTGTGTCTTATTCCACATTCATTTGAATTAATTATGAGAGTATAACAACAGTATGTGCGCATTATGTGCAAAGTATAAATTATATATGTGTGTCATCAACACTATATTAAGCAACGTCTCCATCACGTGACCATCCTTAATTTGCATCTCATCGTTATATCGGCGATATATAAAGTTTAATTTATGTATGTCCATAGTTAAGTCAATATTGCAGTGACAGTTAGTTTAAACATATTTTATTCATAGATTGGCATAAACATAGTTCACAATATAATATCATTACGGAAGGGACTTGAATAAAAACAAAGTGCTTATTCATCTCCTAGATTTAATTGTAGCAAGTAAGATTCAGGTGTGTCGACCCCCCCGAAACGGATAGGACGCCACACCGGAATCAGACGAGCTACCACATTTGCAAATGTCAACTGTGTCAATGTCAATTATAAGAATTATTTTAATTATAACAAGGATGAAAGAAATATATGCTCGCAGGAGAACAATACAAAATAGCAGCAATAATCTGTTTTGGGGTTTTGTGCTCGCATGAAATTAGGAAAATAGAATTAAATTGAGAGAGAGAGAGAGAGAGAGAGAGAGAGAGAGAGAGAGAGAGAGAGACCCATGTTTCTCTAAATGCATGGTCAGATCCATTGTCATTTACATCTTAATATAAACACCCGTTCACCTCTATCTCTACGACCGAATTCTAATATTCCGAACTCCGCTATCGAAACGAATGTGTAGATAAAATTTATTGTATTTTGTACATGTCTTTGCCTTTGTAATTTTCTGTATCATTGTTTGTTTCGGTTATATCCTACATGCTGTATAGCATTGGAAAATAAAAATTATCTTAATTATCGCGTGTAATCCTGATTTTAAAATCATCCTGAAACAGATTTTATAAAGAGCAAGAGATTATGATATTGTGTCATCCATGGTAAATAATTGTGATAAAATCCTCACGAGAGTATTATATTTTGTCATCAAAGGTAATTAATTATGATTAAATCCTCACGAGAGTATTATATTGTGTCATCAATGGTAAATAATTAAGATAAAATCCTCACGAGCACGGTTTTCCTACTTTCACTTCCGAAAATATTCATTACTACATTGGTCCTACATGAAGTATCATACCAACCATTGTAATTTCCATCTGGATCGATTGTCACACATTTCCGAACTGATTCAGTAATCAATTCACGGTTCAGAAAATATAATATCTAAAAGCATATGACAGTGTGTCCCTGTAAATTAAAAGTGCTTATAAATTGTGTTATAAACTTGTCAGTTTCAATTTAATTCGTGTCCCATACCTGCATACAGTCTGGTAATTACATAAAGTATATAAACTTACTCTGCGCAGGTAGCCTGGTGTAAAAAAAAATGATGCGTCGAAATTCGGAATTCCTCGTGAGAATTCCGATAACGTAGTTCTATGAATACGATAACTGGAAAATCTAAATATAGAACTGGGTTTACCAGCAATTAAAACAAAAACTAGTAGACAGTATGAAAACTAACACTAAAACTACTGTTTGATCGGTAAGTAATTGTCTTCAATTTTATACATGTATTGATCTTTTAAATCTTCTCTGCTGACTGTTAAGTAGCCTAGGATAAACATAACGGTAACCATCGCGGTCAGAAATGCCAGATTTTTTTTAGTAGCCTAATAGGTCAACATTTAATATCGCTGCAATGTTTTCAGACAGATCGAGATATCCAGTGCTATTTATAATGTCACTCCGGCTGGTGTTTTTGGATAAACCAGATCAAGGGTCAAAATGTGTTCCACTGGTTATCAATTTCACACTGTAGATCTGATCAACCACATCAGTTAAAATGATTATCATTCACCGCTATGTATTTAAATGCATGGTAAAATATATACTGTCGGAGAGTGCTCTCTCTCTCTCTCTCTCTCTCTCATGTAGGCTACATGCACGTACGTGCCGGTATGTCGGATTGTTGTTGTTTATAGTAGTTTATTTAAAGACTGAATGAGACATGTAGATCTAGTACTGTGCCAGTTATAAATGATGACAATTAAATATTGTTATGAATTATGTTATTACCTGTATTGGTTTTAATGGTTACAAGTAATTGTCTGTACTGATAGGTTAAATGTCCAGCAAAATCAATGAGCATCCAAATTCTGTCAAATGAAATGATAATTGATATTGCTTGAAATTTGAAATCTGAGAATGTGTAATCTTTCAACTACATATTGATCTTGTATCGGAGTTCTCTAGCTGATGTCTTTTTTATAGAGTAGGTCTTACTGTCTCTGGGGTCATGAACTGTCCCAGAGTCTCATTCAGAATTATCTGTGTAAATCTCACATACATGTACCAGTAGGTTTACAATTTATAATCACATGGTAGAAAAGTAATCATTAAAAACCTATTAACACAAAAAGCATGTGTCATGTCACTGTTAAATTATTCATTTCCAATTTTGGTCAATTGAAAATTACTTCGCAAGATTTAGTACATTTAAATGCAGCACAGGAGCCTAAAATTCTGCACTTTTTTTTGATAAACAAGTCATTTATATAGCATGTCATATTATTACAGAGGACAGGCTATATGAATGACCTTTTTCTGTCCTCATTACAGAGGACAGGCTATATGAATGACCTTTTTCTGTCCTCATTACAGAGGACAGGCTATATGAATGACCTTTTCTGACCTCATTACAGAGGACAGGCTATCAATGACTATCCTCATTACAATGACCTTTTTTTTCTGTCTTCATTACAGAGGACAGGCTATATCAATGCTATTCAATGAGGACCTTCAATTTTTTCTGTCTTCAATACAGAGGACAGGCTATATCAATGACCTTTTTCTGTCCTTCATTACAGAGGACAGGCTATATCAATGACCTTTTTTTCTGTCTTCAATGATCAATGACCTTTTTCTGTCTTCAATACAGAGGACAGGCTATATCAATGACCTTTTTCTGTCTTCAATACAGAGGACAGGCTATATCAATGACCTTTTTCTGTCTTCATTACAGAGGACAGGCTATATTAATGACCTTTTTCTGTCTTCAATACAGAGGACAGGCTATATTAATGACCTTTTTCTGTCTTCAATACAGAGGACAGGCTATATCAATGACCTTTTTCTGTCTTCATTACAGAGGACAGGCTATATTAATGACCTTTTGTCTGAGGACAGGCTCCTTTTTCTGTCTTCACAGAGGACAGGCTATATCAATGACCTTTTTCTGTCTTCAATACAGAGGACAGGCTACAGACCTTTTCTGTCTTCACAGAGCTATCAAATGATTAATGGACAGGCTTTTTCTGTCTTCAATACAGAGGACAGGCTATATCAATGACCTTTTTCTGTCTTCAATACAGAGGACAGGCTATATCAATGACCTTTTTCTGTCTTCAATACAGAGGATAATCAATGACCTTTTTCTGTCTTCAATACAGAGGACATGACCTTTTTCTGACCTCATTACAGAGGACAGGCTATATCAATGACCCTTTTCTGTCCTCATTACAGAGGACAGGCTATATCAATGACCTTTTTCTGTCTTCAATACAGAGGACAGGCTATATCAATGACCTTTTTCTGTCTTCAATACAGAGGACAGGCTATATCAATGACCTTTTTCTTCTTCTACAGACCTCATCAATACAGAGGACAGGCTATATCAATGACCCTTTTCTGTCCTCAATACAGAGGACAGGCTATATCAATGACCTTTTTCTGTCTTCAATACAGAGGACAGGCTATATCAATGACCTTTTTCTGACCTCATTACAGAGGACAATGCTATAATCAATGACCCTTTATCAATGACCTCTGACCTCATTACAGAGGACAGGCTATATCAATGACCTTTTTCTGTCCTCAGAGGACAGGCTATACAGACCTTTTTCTGACAGGCTATATCAATGACCTTTTTCTGACCTCATTACAGAGGACAGGCTATATCAATGACCTTTTTCTGACTTCAATACAGAGGACAGGCTATATCAATGACCTTTTTTCTGACCTCATTACAGAGGACAGGCTATATTTTTCCTGTCTTCAATGAGGACAGGCTTTTCTGACCTTCAATACAGAGGACAGGCTATATCAATGACCTTTTTGTCTGTCAATGACCTTTTCTGACCTCAATACAGAGGACAGGCTATATCAATGACCTTTTTCTGTCTTCTTACAGTCTTTTTCCAATACAGAGGACAGGCTATATCAATGACCTTTTTCTGTCTTCAATACAGAGGACAGGCTATCAATGACCTTTTCTGACCTCATTACAGAGGAATACAGGGACAGGCTATATCAATGACCTTTTTGTCTGTCTTCAATACAGAGGACAGGCTATATCAATGAGGACAGGCTTTTTTTTTTCTGTCTTCAATACAGAGGACAGGCTATCAATGACCTTTTCTGACCTCATTACAGAGGACAGGCTATCAATGACCTTTTTCTGTCTTCAATACAGAGGACAGGCTATATCAATGACCTTTTTCTGACCTCATTACAGAGGACAGGCTATATCAATGACCTTTTTCTGTCTTCAATACAGAGGACAGGCTATCAATGACCTTTTCTGACCTCATTACAGAGGACAGGCTATATCAATGACCTTTTTCTGTCTTCAATACAGAGGACAGGCTATATCAATGACCTTTTTCTGTCTTCAATAATATCAGACCTTTTTCTGACAGGCTATATGAATGACTTTTTTCTGTCCTCATTACAGAGGACAGGCTATATCAATGACCTTTTTCTGTCTAATATGAATGACCTTTTTTCTGTCTTCATTACAGAGGACAGGCTATATGAATGACCTTTTTCTGACCTCAATACATTACAGAGGACAGGCTATATGAATGACCTTTTTCTGACCTCATTACAGAGGACAGGCTACCTTTGAATGACCTTTTCTGACCTCTTTTCTGTCCTCATTACAGAGGACAGGCTATATGAATGACCTTTTTCTGACCTCATTACAGAGGACAGGCTATATGAATGACCTTTTTCTGTCCTCATTACAGAGGACAGGCTATATGAATGACCTTTTTCTGACCTCATTACAGAGGACAGGCTATATATGATTACAGACAGGCTTTTAATGACCTTTTTTACTGTCTTCATTACAGAGGACAGGCTATATCAATGACCTTTTTCTGTCCTCAATTACAGAGGACAGGCTATATGAATGACCTTTTTCTGACAGGACATTACAGAGGACAGGCTATATGAATGACCTTTTTCAATGACCTCATTACAGAGGACAGGCTATATGAATGACCATTTTTTCTGAGGACCTCAATTACTGTCTTCAATACAGAGGACAGGCAGGCTATATGAATGACCTTTTTCTGTCCAGAGGACAGGCTATCATTACAGAGGACAGGACTATATGAATGACCTTTTCTGTCCTCATTACAGAGGACAGGCTATATTTTTCTGTCTTCAATGAGGACAGGTTTTGACCTTGACCTCATTACCTTTTTCTGACCTCATTACAGAGGACAGGCTATCAATGACCCTTTTCTGACCTCATTACAGAGGACAGGCTATATCAATGACCTTTTTCTGACCTCATTACAGAGGACAGGCTATATTAATGACCTTTTTCTGTCTTCAATACAGAGGACAGGCTATCAATGACCTTTTTCTGTCTTCAATACAGAGGACAGGCTACAATGACCTTTTTCTGTCTATCATCAAGGACAGGCTATATCAATGACCTTTTTCTGTCTTCAATACAGAGGACAGGCTATATCAATGACCTTTTTCTGTCTTCATTACAGAGGACAGGCTATCAATGACCTTTTTCTGACCTCATTACAGAGGACAGGCTATATCAATGACCTTTTTCTGTCTTCAATACAGAGGACAGGCTATATCAATGACCTTTTTCTGTCTTCAATACAGAGGACAGGCTATATCAATGACCTTTTCTGACCTCATTACAGAGGACAGGCTATATCAATGACCTTTTTCTGTCTTTCAGGCTATCAATGACCTTTTTCTGTCTTCAATACAGAGGACACAGGCTATTTTTCTGATCCTCAATGACCTTTTTCTGTCTTCAATACAGAGGACAGGCTATCAATGACCTTTTCTGACCTCATTACAGAGGACAGGCTATATCAATGACCTTTTTCTGTCTTCAATACAGAGGACAGGCTATATGAATGACCTTTTTCTGTCTTCATTACAGAGGACAGGCTATATGAATGACTTTTTTCTGTCCTCATTACAGAGGACAGGCTATATGAATGAGGACAGGCTATTTTTCTGTCCAATCATTACAGAGGGACAGGCTATCAATGATTTTTCTGAAATGACAGGCTATTTTTTTTCTGTCCTCATTACAGAGGACAGGCTATCATGAATGACCTCATTTCTGTCTGACCTCATTACAGAGGACAGGCTATCATGAATTTCTGACCTCATTTTCAATGACTGTCCTCATTACAGAGGATCAATGGCTATATGAATGACCTGACCTTTTTCTGACCAGGCATTACAGAGGACAGGCTATATCAATGACCTTTTTCTGACTTCATTACAGAGGACAGGCTATATCAATGACCTGAATGACCTTTTTCAATGACCTCATTACAGAGGACAGGCTATATGAATGACCTTTTTTCCAGTGCTCTGTCTCTCATTACAGAGGCCCACAGGCCAGTATATGAATGACCACAAAATTTTGTCATGACCTGTTGCCATTACAGATTGGACTAGGAAGTTTTGGTTGCTTAATTATGAATGACCTTAATTTCTGTCAATGTAAGTCTCAATTTACATCTGGAGGACAGGCTATATGAATGACTTTAACTTTTTCAAGACACAATGTCCTCATATACAGAGGACAGGCTATTACACTTGGAATTTGCTTGGGTACCTTTTTCTGACCTCATTACAGAGGACAGGCTATATGAATGACCTTTTTCTGTCCTCATTACAGAGGACAGGCTATATGAATGACCTTTTTCTGACCTCATTACAGAGGACAGGCTATATGAATGACCTTTTTCTGTCTTCAATCATTAATGACAGAGGAGGACAGGCTATATGAATGAATACAGAGGACTTTTTCCTTTTCTGACCTCATTACAGAGGACAGGCTATATCAATGAATACAGAGGACCTTATTTCAATGACCTTTTCATCATTACAGAGGACAGGCTATATGAATGACCTTTTTCTGTCCTCATTACAGAGGACAGGCTATATCAATGACCTTTTCTGACCTTTTTACTGAGGACAGGCTCAATGATTACAGAGGACAGGCTATATGAATGACCTTTTTCTGTCCTCATTACAGAGGACAGGCTATATTAATGACCTTTTTCTGACCTCATTATAATGCCCATTTTTATTTTTTACTGTCACCTCCATATTACAATTGCCAGATTTGACAGGAAGTTTTGGTTGCTATCAAATGACCCTTTTTAATTGTCTGTACCTCATTACAGAGGAGCTACAGAGCTTTATATACATTATGTACAGACAGAATTCCAGGCTCCTGTGTTACATTTAGTTTTGTACTCACCTTCAGTTGTTTTAAATTCTTGGCCTTTACACTAAAATAGGAGTCCTTTTTCATAATACAGAAAAAAATGCACCTCATTACAGAGGACAGGCTATAATGGAAAACTTCACTTTATTTTTATATGTAGTAAATTCAACATTTAGTTTGTACTCTAAGGCATTAAAAATGATGATTTCAATTTTCCAAATCAATATGTGATCCCAGCAGTGAGCACATTCTAGCAACATAATTATGCCAGGATAGGTGCTAAGATAATAAGTAGACAGAACTCGCAATGGCTGAATAGCTGACAGTGCAGCCATCTACATCTGGAAATTCTTGTCTGGCTACATTTTTATTATTAAATCTGTCAATCACTTATAATGTGATATATATTTATATATATATGCACCGATATCCGGCCAACAATGAGATAATTTATGTATCCCACGGTGTTAACAGGTGCATATGTGTGTACTATTAAACTGCATAAAGCTGAGTGATTTCAAACCACCTGTTGTGGATCTATTTTTGACTGAAATAGTTTCAAAATACATGGTCCTTTCTTATATATCTTATTTTATCAATTAGAATATAAAATACTGATATTAAACTACCGGAATGGAATTTTCACTCTTCTATTTATTTTATATACCATTCTAAAACTTATTATTGAATGGCATAGCAAGTGATGACACAATTTGGTATTTTAGATTTATTCCATCATTGTGTTGAAGATATGGCAATTCAAATTTGTGCAAAGCAGCTTGTGTGGCAGGCCAAAATTCTGTCCTGATTTCAAGTCTGGCATTTTTGTTGTTGGTAAAATCAGGAATTTACAAAAAATGTAACTCAAAATTGGGACTGAATTTCGAGGTATGTATGTGGTTGTGTTGAATGTTTGGGAATTCCATGGCTATTTGTAAAAAAAAAAAAAAAAAAAAGCCAATGAGGATTCTAAATTCCATAGACCAAGCAGCTCTATTTGTCACTTTCTCTCTCTCTCTCTTTCTCTCTCTCTCATCCTGAGCAGATGTTTGTATTTATGAGAACTGTAATACATTTTGGAATAAAGATTTAAATAATAAATACAATCCAATCTAAATCAATATTTCACTGCTCCCAATTTCTGAGCAAGGACCATGTTTTGGAGAAGTTCTAGCCAATTTTTCTACATCATACAATTTACATACATGTACCAAGACCCATGCTATATAAAACAGGAGCCAAACATTGATGAGAATTTATAAGATTATCACTGCATATCAATGTTAATGCTTCAATTGTTTATATGAGGGGAATCTGTTCACATACGTCCTACCAGAAACTAAGTCTTTTAATTAACTGCTTATGTTTCACTATCTACAAATAAACAAGTCGCATGCTTTCCACAAATATCGTTTATGTTTTACATTCCTTGGGCTATTTATTTATTGCCTCTCTGTTTTCAACAGCATTTTTTATTTTCAGACTATATGACATGTTATTTTGCCACAGTATGAAATATGACTTCTATTTACCAACTTCCGTTCTTTTAGCAAGAATTATATCGGTTATATATAGTGTATGGCAGCTTTACTGCATGTGAGGCAACATTACAGAGATAATGCAAGGGCATAGGACGGGTATAGTGGCTGTAGGGGAATGTGCACCCACTTTTTTATGTAATTGGGGGGGGGGGGCACACTTTTTGGTGTAATTTCATTAATCACACAGCCATAATTTTTTCAAATACTTGATTTTTTCAAAGCAGTAGTTATAATTCTTGAATAATTGATTTTCTGGAATGCTTACTTATCATTACCAAAATTTTCGCGCCTTGCTACATGCCGCCAAATCAATTACAATCTAATACTTCCTTCCCTATTGCCCATTTTTCAGTAAAGAATTTTTTTTTCTTTTCCTCAGCTAGTAAGAGTATGAAAATTTATTTTTAAACTTGGCAAATTTTGCATTGTATCAAAATGTAATTTATATCTTGCCAATTATTTACACATTACATGTATGTAGGCGTAGGTACCTGGGCAGCCAGGGGATTCCCCCTCCCCACACTTTCTCACATACCATTTTTTTGTACATTATCAACATGTCTGGAATCCTAAAAAAGCTTCACAGAACTTTTAAAAATAAAAAAGATTTCTGGACTCCCTCATCATGCCCATGTATGTGTTTGCTGATACTCATATTTTTTTTTTTCTTTTTGATAAATGATACCCATGCCAATTTAATGCAATATTTGGTCGGAATAAAAATGAGTCGAAATGTGATAATGAATTCTCTGGGCTTTTATAATTGAACATTTCTGGGAAACATACCCTGGGCCATAGGGAAATGGCGATTTTTGTGTCTGGAAGTTAGAGGATACCTCATCTGGCTTCCAAACTAATCCATCAATGATATTTTTAACTATAAAGAGGTCATAATTCAATGTCTTGGGAATTCTAGGCTAAAACTATGTTCCGATTTTAATAATTTTTTTTGCTGATTCAACCTTCTTTTGAGAGGGTCATAATCAAAGTGATTTATTAGCGGATTGCTAAATATGTACAGTATTTTCACGTCTGGATGCTGAAAAAAGGGATTATAAATTAAAAAAAAAACTATCTGAAAGATGCGTAAAACCCAACCCCTATGGCCCTAATGAAATATTGCCTCACAGTTAATCCAACACTTACAAATATGTGCTGTGATTTAATGTGCAATAAGTTTAATTGATGTCACCAGCCGTTTGATTTGCTTCATTTACCACTGCATAAAGAATGCACCATTTTCATGCGCGTGATGTCTTGTCACACCCCCCCCCCAAAAAAAAGTCATGCCCCCCCTCTTCGAAAAATTCCTAGATCTACCCCTGTAATCCATTCTCAATACTTTGAACAGTTGTGCCCCTCCTCCCCAACTTTTCTCAGCGCTCTACAATGCAACCAAATCACTCGCAAATGCGACCATTTTTTAGATTTTGGCGAGTGATTATCCTCATTTAGTCGCCACATTGCGACCATTTTTTTCCCCGAACAGGAAACCAAAAGTTTGTCCGTTTTCACTGTGAAATTACACTATCGAAATCATGGTCTGTTATGCGCTTTACAAAAACCATTTGGTTAACTAGAGCATCTAACGCACGTGGATTACTGTATAAAAACACGTTGTATTGCTCTCATGTTTTCGACTTGAAATTTTCCTAACAGCACACGATGACATTTTTTTCTCGGTCGATTTCAACAGAAGCATCACTAGACACTACTAGGTTTAAACGATCTTGGTTAAAGGAATACTGGAACAGGGTTATGTCTAGTGTTCGATTAGGCCGAACTTTCTGCCCCGATTTCGATTTTAATTTAAGCGATTTTTAAGTGGTAAAATCGGGACAGAAAGTTCGGCCTAGTGTTCGACGAGGAGGACAAGCAGACCACAGCCTAATTTCTTTGGGGATTCTATCGTGGGTCAACACAATAAAACGGCCGCGACAGAATCCCCAAAGGGATTAACCACAGTCGGAACTGGAAATTTTATCTGTAAATTAAAATCGAGAGTCAAACACCCGATTGTCGGACAAACACCTATAAATTAAAGAACTGTATACTGTATAGGTGTTTGTCTGACGATCAGGTCACGGGTGTTGGACTCTAGATTTTAACTTACAGACAAAATTTACAATTCTTGTGGGCAGTCTCTGTTTTGTTAATTCAGTCGAAAATAAACTGGCGCTGAAATTTAAAAACAAAGTTTAAGGTTGCCTCAATATTAGAGCAACAAATATGAAAAATATAGGCATATCAACACTCCTGAATTGATAAAAAATGCACAAAAAGGTCAACATGCAGATAATAACCTTGTTTTAAATGGATTGAAACAATAAAATGTTACATAACACATGAACACACGCACACACACACATTTATATATATATATATATATATGTAAAAGTTCCTGGCTGGCTAGTAAATTTTCTGGTTCACTGGCCAAATGAAGAGTGATTTTTTTTAGTATTGTAGAGCCCTGTTTCTGGACCCAGCTACACCGCTGTAATGATAACTTGCCAATCATGTTTGCCTCTGGCAACAGTTTCCTAAGCCTTCCCTGCTGCATGTACCTCTGGTCAGTGATTTAATTGTTACCTCAGTATCAATGAAACAATTGATTTATTACCTGGTTCTCTATTTCAGTAACATGCGCACAGTGGGGAAACCGTCTGTGTATAATTTTCGTGCATAAAACAGTATCAGGCAACAGTCGACTCGCATAATTTTACGGGTTTTAAGTCTTTTGATAGGATGTTTTATTCAAACAGTCCAAAATACTTCCTATACAATTAAATAGAGAGCCAGCTAATACTATAAGATGCATTTATGCAATTTCCTATCTCGATTTTCATTTTCATATGGCCCTGTATCTGTGGTCCGTCCATCGTCAGTCTGTCGTCCATCAGTCCTGAACATAGCCTGGTTCCTGGCCTAATCTTACTTCGTCGATAGGGCCAGGCGTAATTCAATCCATGTGACCAAGTTATCAGCGCAAAACAGGACTGAAAATTATCATGTGACCAAGATACCTAATATAAAAATGCGAATGCCCATATTAGTAAACAGAGAAAATGGCGGTATCCATTCTCGGTATTCAAACAGGCAATCATGTGAGATTCTTGCAAATTTAGTGAACAATCTACTTGCATATGTCTGTGGGATTTTTATTGTGTATTTCTACAAGATTGAGGGCAAATAGTGCATACATCAAGCGTATAATAAGCTGTAAATTCTCGCATCACATCAATTGAGTATTTGGGCACTATGTTTGTCATGATTTTATGCTATCTCACAATTCAGTGCCATGGAAAAGGTAATCTTGTCCAATCAGATAATCGAAGTGAATGTATTCCACCCGGCTATAATACTGACAGAGTTAGCATCTGTGAGCCAGGATCCCCGGCTAACCAGAACAATTCTTATTACCGCTACTTCTCAGAAAGGATCTACTTGAAATTTGGCATGAAGGTTCCCCTTGAGGTCTAGTTGTGCATATTACATTTTCAGAGAGATTGGAATCCAACATGGCCGACAGGGAGCTATCTTGGATTTTGGCTAAAGGAAGTTTCTTACCACTTCTTCTCAGAAAGGACTAAAGGGATGTCCTTGAAATTTGACATGAAGGTTCCCCTTGAGGTCTAGTTGTGCATATTACATTTTCAGAGAGATTGGAATCCAACATGGCTGACAGGGAGCTATCTTGGATTTTGGCTAAAGGAAGTTTGTTACCACTACTTCTCAGAAAGGACTAAAGGGATGTCCTTGAAATTTGACATGAAGGTTCCCCTTGAGGTCTAGTTGTGCATATTACATTTTCAGATAGATTGGAATCCAACATGGACGACAGGGGTGGCCATCTTGGATTTTGGCCAAAGGATGTTTGTTACTGCTATTTCTCAGAAATGACTGACAGAATCTCATTTAAAGGTTCCACTTAAGATCTAGTTGTGCATATGACATTTTCAGAGAGATTGGATTCCAACCTGGCTGACAGATGGCTGTCTTATATTTTGACAATGGAAACATGTATTTCTCAGAATGTACTGAAGGAATCTTTTCCAAACTGATAATAGAGGTTCCCCCTGAGGTCTAGATGTACATATTACATTTTCAGAGAGATCAAAATCCAAGATGGACACCTGTCAGCCATATTGAATTCCATTATCTCTTAAAATGTAATATGATCAGTTCAAGTTCAGTTTCACTATAATCTTGTGAAAAAAGTATTTCACAGAAATATGGATTTAAGTTCAAATTCAATGTTGAGACACAAGAAGAGAAAAGAACAGTCTGTCATAGATCAGACATAGAACATTCCATGGTGGGTACCAAGATCCCTCTGGGATCTCTTGTTTCAGAAACTTTGAATTTAAACATACATAACATACACCCAAAGTCAGATAAACAGGAGAAGCTAGGGTGACATGACTTTACAGGTGGGGAAATTGTGTTTAGCTCACCCACAGAAGGCCGAAACTATGTCAATGAAATAAAATTTAGTATAATCATGTGTCTATATCATATCTATTATATATAATACTGAAAGGCGTCCAATGGCCGACAGGATAAAAATGTAAACAAACCGATTGACTAGACTTACAGAGGACCAACAATTAAAAGTCGGGTATCTGTGAGATATACAGCTATATATACTAAGACTGGTACAGGCAGACCATGTATGTGTGTTCACCTGTACAGTAACATGCATGTATATGCATGTGTGTGTGTGTGTGTGTGTGTATTTGTCATACATAATACACATGTAAGGCCTACTATATCAGTATATGCAAAAGAATAAGAGTATAGAAGAGTAAACATGACTAAGTGTGGAATGGGCTACCCATGTATGTATATTTATATCTGCACTGCATACATACATGTATTTTGTGCATGTGTGTACATGTAATGTCATATAATATATAACCTTCTGTATGCAAGAGATTAAACTTAACATATACAGTTATATTTACTTAGACTGGTATAGGCTACCCATGTACATTGTATGTATCTCTATATGTTAATATGTCTGTTTGTATGAATGTGTGTATGTATATGTCATACATGGTGCAAATGCATGTACATGTAAAGGCCTTAGGCCACTATATGCAAAAGAATAAAATATACAATTATATTTATTAAAGCAATATAAGCTGTCACAATGATTATTTTTGTCCCCTGACATATAGTCGAGAATATGTTAAAATGTGTGTTCAAATACATTATCAAACACGTAAAACGTTGTTAAAGGTCTTCTTTTCAAAGTTATTTGTTTTATTAGAATTTAAGTTTTCCCTTACCTTAAAAACTCCAGCTGTATTTCCGTATGCAATGACCTTTCAGATATACTCTTTCGCCACATCAAATTTACTTCATAATTCGGTCAGGGGATCTC
Organism: Atrina japonica; assembly: GCA_030159075.1. Classification (NCBI taxonomy): domain Eukaryota; kingdom Metazoa; phylum Mollusca; class Bivalvia; order Pterioida; family Pinnidae; genus Atrina; species Atrina japonica. Next base: position 619,776 of record BROG01000031.1, on the reverse strand, counting down.
GGTCCTTTCCATGCTCAGACTATGTTTAAATCGGCCGATTTTTATGTGTTTTATATTTATTTTTAAAATACAGGACGTGATATTGGAAAGTGCGTGTACATGTATTATGTAAAAATATATGCTTTTCAATGCTATTTCAAATACCAGTACCTGAAGATAAATATATGAATAAATTTATGTGTTTTATATTTTTTTTTAAACTACAGGACGTGATTTTTTTTTTGGAAAGTGCATGTATTATGTAAAATATATGCTTTTCAACGCTATTTTAAATACCTGAAGAAAACCAGATGAATATATGAATATATGAATAAATATATCGGGATTTTTTTCCGATCTTTAATTTACTTTGAATGCTGATATTGACAAAATCAAAACAATATAACTGTGAAAAGTATATGTACCTCATGTTTTACAATCGTACCGCCATGTCCAGGGGCGTTCATGATCATATGTGTCATGAATGATTGGTCAGTCAAAGTTGATTTAACGTGTGGTGTGACCACACGCCGGAGCTACCCCTGTAGCTCCGGAGAGGCTCCTTGTGTTTAACGTGCAACCATGATGGAAGTTGTATAACATGCTCTCACCTACGGGGTAGGTTTGAGCGTTGGATCTGGTGGTGGCGTTGAATTTTGAATTCAGAAGATTCAAGGCCGCACTTTTTTAATGGACAGACTAAATATGATATTTATTTATAAAGGAGGGTCAAAATAGGTATATTGTGTGTGGTGCAGGCTAGGTGTGGTATTGGTGTTAGTGATTTGACCAAGGGGTAAAACTTTATTTACAGCAGACTGAGGGAATGTGGGGACTGGTGTTATGAGTAGGAAGTAGCCTTTCTTCTCTTGGTTTTTTTAAAAGATAATATACAATAACCAATACATATAATGTCCTCATCTGGCCTATATATCGCTAGACAGAGAGGTATCCCGATTGCCAAGACATCACCGTAAGGGTGGTGCTTGGACAGAAAAGTCCATGGTTGGATCCCCTGCATCTGTGATAACTAACTATCTTATTCTAATGCCTATCTTTGCCTTAATCTAACCTATATAAAATAAAATCCATAACCGTATTCTGTACAATTAAAGTGCTAACCCAATTCTGGCTTGTCAAGAATGATAAAACCGAGAATGCGATGGGACAAGTTAAAAATGGGTCGAGATCACCAGATATATCCGACACATGGACAATTTCAGAAACAAATGCTTTGAAGCAATGAAAAAGACAAACTTTGCCCGATTTAGGTATGAAATGATGATGTATGAAAATAAACACAAAGAGTAATAAGAATAGAATGTATATTAATTGCAAATAACACATGTTTATTGGTCACTCAGTAATCTTTTTAAAAATTTACTGAAAGTTAATTAGCAATGGTCAAAGTATGGCAGACAAAAATAACTGATAATAAGGTTTAGGTTTGGCAAGATTGCTGCAATTTTACACATGCATTTGTTATTCTAACCACCAGATGGTCTCTTTGGAGATATAATATTACATAAAATGGGTAAGTAAAATGGGGTCGTCCCGATAGTCCGACACTCAATAGTCCGACACTCAATAGTCCGACACTCGATCATTTTCCACTACCTTGAAAAACAAATGTGGACACACTGAAATGTCTTGCCTGTATAACGTTAAATTTAAATGATCAATGTCAGGGGCGGATCCTGCCATTTAAAAAAGGGGGGTGTCTGTGTTCCCAACCCAAGGTACATGTCCCGATACAAATGCATTGATCGGCCAAAAAAAAGGGGGTCCAACCCACGACCCCCCCCCACACACACACACACACTATTGAGTGTCGGACTAATGAGTGTCGGACTATTGAGTGTCGGACCAATGAGTGTCGGACTATCGACGTTATCCCTATTTGAATTCCCTTCACCGCCATTTGGTGACGTCTCCACATGAGTGAAAGATTCTTGAGTGGGACATAAAACAACAACAAACAAACCAAACTTGACAGGAAGTATGACCATGTAAAGTCGCATAAAGTTAGCAGATGAAAAGGGGCTAGGACCAAACATGGTGCCGTGGCTAAATATAGAACGAATGAGTCTGCAGATGTTTCTGATTTAATATGTGATTCTCCAAAATCATTAAAGCTAAAGAAAAAAAAAAATGTTACCTTAAAATGAGCGGATTGCAAAAATCTACAAATAATTCATTTTGGTGGAAATTATCGGGTCAACCGTTATGGGAGTTATTACCCCTTTTTAGCTCATCTGACTAAAGCCAGGGTAAGCTATTGCCAATACTTTGTGTCCATTGTCCGTTCGTCCGTCGTCCATCCATCCGGCATAAACTTTCATTCAAAGATCTTGTCCTCTGACACTACTGAGCCAATTGGAACCAAACATTAGTCTTTGGATGGTCCCTTGTAAAAAAACGTGTTTTCAGGTTTATGCAAGTTTCAGGTTGTTTGTGCAATTTTCATGTTTTTGGAGGTTTTTTGACATTATCTTGAAAAGTGTAATAGGTAGAAATAAATTGAAAGAAGCAAAAATGTTCAGCATGCAAAGATCTACAAAAAAGTCTAAAGGGTTGAAATTGTCAGGATGCCCCGTATGGGAGTTATCCCCCTTTTAAGTGGAATTTTCATGTTTTTGACAGTTTTGACCTATTGTCTTGAAAAGTATTATAGATAGAGAGAAAGAGATAAAAGCAAAAATGTTTAGTATTCAAAGATTTTTGCAAAAGTAACAGGAATTAAATTGTCATGTTAACCCTTGTGAGGGTGATCCCCCTTTATATGGATTTCGCATGTTTTCTACTATTGTTTCACATTATCTTAAAAGATCTATAAAAATATGGGCAAGGCAAGTCTATCCTTATGCAGGTTAATTTTCCTTTTCAATGAATTTTTCAGGCTTTTGGTTGCTTTTCAGTATATTGTCAGTAAAATACATTTCACTCTGGTGATTATTAAGGTCCCCTATGAGCCTACTGTTCATGTTTATTATCCATTTTATCTTTTACACATTTTTTATGTACCGTTATTCTGCAATGTTGACCAGTTTTGCCAGGTGAGCGACTTAAGGCCCCTTTGGCATCTAGTTCATGTTTTTGACAGTTTTGTCCTATTATTTTGAAAAGTATAATAGATAAAGAGAGAGTGAAAAAAACAAAAATGTTCAGCATGCAAAATCTACGAAAAGTCAATAGGGCTGATATTGTCATGTTGCCTCTTAGTCTTATGGGAGTTTTCCTCCTTTTAAGTGGATTTTTTAATGTTTTTTGACATTATATTGAAAAGTATAATAGATATAGAGAAAGTAAAAGAAGGAAAAAGGTTCAGCTTGCAAAGATCTACAAAAAAGTCAATAGGGCCAAAATTATCAGGTCGACCCGTATGGAATTTATTTCCCTTTAAGTGGATTTTTGACGATGATTTTCTGATATAAAAAATGTTTTTCTGAAAATTTAATTTCTGATATCAAAATTCACCTATATTTCCTGATATCGAATAAGTGAATTTCTGATATAAAAATTTGATTTTCTGATATCAGAAATTTGATTTTTTGATATCAAAAAATGAATTATTGATATCAGAAAATAGTGAATAAATACTAAAACAGTGCCCCATACATACCGGTAAACTTATTCACATCATATATTGTGTGCAACATCTACTTGTGGGCTGTTGGTGATTTCTTGTAAATACTTAATATTTTAGATATTTGTCATTCAGTTATTGCCTCAACTTCACAAGTCAAAGTTTTCCGATATATTCCATTTCTCACAGGATGTCGATATGTTTAGCTGCGTATATAGGAGGTCAATATGTACATGTTTAGCTGTTTACATTTTGTCCACAGATATGAAGTCAATATGTTTAATTTGATATACCTGTTTTATGGCCTATCTATAGATATGAGATTGATAAGTTTACATCCAGTCTACAGATAGGAGGTCTATATGTTTACATCCAGTCTACAGATAGGAGGTCTATAAGTTTACATCCAGTCTACAGATAGGAGGTCTATATGTTTACATCCAGGCTACAGATAGGAGGTCTATATGTTTACATCCAGGCTACAGATACATTGTAGGAGGTCTATATGTTTACATCCAGTCTACAGATAGGAGGTCTATATGTTTACATCCAGGCTACAGATACATTGTAAGAGGTCTGTATGTTTACAATCAGTCTACAGATAGGAGGTTTATATGTTTACATCCAGTCTACAGATAGGAGGTTTATATGTTTACATCCAGGCTACAGATAGGAGGTCTATATGTTTACATCTAGGCTACAGATAGGAGGTCTATATGTTTACATCCAGGCTACAGATAGGAGGTCTGTATGTTTACATCCAGGCTACAGATAGGAGGTCTATATGTTTACATCCAGGCTACAGATAGGAGGTCTATATGTTTACATCCAGTCTACAGATAGGAGGTCTATATGTTTACATCAAGGCTACAGATAGGAGGTCTATATGTTTACATCCAGGCTACAGATAGGAGGTCTATATGTTTACATCCAGGCTACAGATAGGAGGTCTATATGTTTACATCCAGGCTACAGATACATTGTAGGAGGTCTATATGTTTACATCCAGGCTACAGATAGGAGGTCTATATGTTTACATCCAGGCTACAGATAGGAGGTCTGTATGTTTACATCCAGTCTACAGATAGGAGGTCTATACATGTATGTTTACATCCAGGCTACAGATAGGAGGTCAATCTGTTTACATTCAGTCTACAGATAGGAGGTATAATTGTTTACATCCAGTCTACAGATAGGAGGTCTATATGTTTACATCCAGTCTACAGATAGGAGGTCTATATGTTTACATCCAGGCTACAGATAGGAGATCTATATGTTTACATCCAGGCTACAGATAGGAGGTCTATATGTTTACATCCAGGCTACAGATAGGAGGTCTGTATGTTTACATCCAGTCTACAGATAGGAGGTCTGTATGTTTACATCTAGTCTACAGATAGGAGGTCTATATGTTTACATCCAGGCTACAGATAGGAGGTCTGTATGTTTACATCTAGGCTACAGATAGGAGGTCTATATGTTTACATCCAGGCTACAGATAGGAGGTCTGTATGTTTACATCCAGGCTACAGATAGGAGGTCTGTATGTTTACATCCAGGCTACAGATAGGAGGTCTGTATGTTTACATCCAGTCTACAGATAGGAGGTCTATATGTTTACATCAAGGCTACAGATAGGAGGTCTATATGTTTACATCAAGGCTACAGATAGGAGGTATAATTGTTTACATCCAGTCTACAGATAGGAGGTCTATATGTTTACATCCAGGCTACAGATAGGAGGTCTATATGTTTACATCCAGGCTACAGATAGGAGGTCTATATGTTTACATCCAGGCTACAGATAGGAGGTCTGTATGTTTACATCCAGGCTACAGATAGGAGGTCTGTATGTTTACATCTAGGCTACAGATAGGAGGTCTGTATGTTTACATCCAGTCTACAGATAGGAGGTCTGTATGTTTACATCCAGGCTACAGATAGGAGGTCTATATGTTTACATCCAGGCTACAGATAGGAGGTCTGTATGTTTACATCCAGGCTACAGATAGGAGGTCTGTATGTTTACATCCAGGCTACAGATAGGAGGTCTGTATGTTTACATCCAGTCTACAGATAGGAGGTCTGTATGTTTACATCCAGGCTACAGATAGGAGGTCTATATGTTTACATCCAGTCTACAGATAGGAGGTCTATATGTTTACATCCAGGCTACAGATAGGAGGTCTGTATGTTTACATCCAGTCTACAGATAGGATGTCTATATGTTTACATCCAGGCTACAGATAGGAGGTCTGTATGTTTACATCCAGGCTACAGATAGGAGGTCTGTATGTTTACATCCAGGCTACAAATAGGAGGTCAATTTGTTTAGCTGTTTACATACTGCCTTCAGTTAGGAGGTCAATTTGTTTAGCTGTTAATATACTGGTAGAAGGTCAATATGTTTAATTTATGGCTGTTTTACTCTTGCATATAGATAGGAGGTTGATTATGTTTAAATTTTAGCTGCTTTACAGTCTGTCTACAATAAGTATAAAAATTATTCAGCTTCAAGTACAACCTGTTTTCAGCAGCCACTCAAGGGAAGTTGAAAAAGTGGCTACATAAGACTTGGTTTTCAGTTTCATGTTGACAAAAATCACAAAATTGGCATTATCCAGTGTACACAACAATAAATATTCATAACAATGTGTGATGTCATTTTATTGTTGTTTATTATATAGATGTCACTGTAAATATTTAGATTACATAAAAACTTGTTTTATTGTTAGAACAAAAACATTTATTTGTTTCTGATTCATGCTCTTACTGATAGATCATACATGCTCACAAAATGGCTATTGAGATAAATGTGGGTAGCCATTTTGCGTAATTCACTGGCTGTTTGCCGGGTTAGATGGGTGGCTGCCACTTTAGGTATGTTTATTTAGTGCATTTGATAGGAGGAACACAAAACTGGCTGTTGAACGTGACTGCCTGTTAAGGCAGGTTATGTTTTTTATGTTTCAAGCAAATGTTTGATATGTATTGTACTAAATCGTTTAGGTTATTCATTTCTGGAAAACATTATAGGAGCATGGTCGATTGCCTAAATATTTCTGACTGAATGGTTTTAGGTGTAAAATATTACGTTATTATATTATGTACGAAGTACTTTTATGGTAATCTTTTGAAATCTTTTGACTACATTAATTATCTAAAATCTAGATAGATAATATACTGTGCTTGCCATTTAAAACAGGTTTTCCATGACTTTTATTTTTAAATCAGATGTCAGCTGGATATCCCTGTGTATCACATGATCTTCCAAGTTGTCTGCATATAACCTACTTATTATAAGTTGTTAGTGACTGATCACTGACTGTTGCTTTTGTCTGTGTTGCTATTTTTGTATTGCTTCTTATTATACCCTGCTGGTGTAATGTATCTTTATGACCTAGAGTGTAAAGTATCTTTATGACCTAGAGTGTAAAATGGGGTATTTGTGTGTTATTACTTATTATACCCTGCTGATGTAATGTATCTTTATGACCTTGAGTGTAAAATGGGATATTTGTGTGTTATTACTTATTATACCCTGCTGATGTAAAGTATCTTTATGACCAAGAGTGTAAAATGGGATATTTGTGTGTTATTTCTTATTATACCCTGCTGATGTAAAGTATCTTTATGACCAAGAGTGTAAAATGGGATATTTGTGTGTTATTTCTTATTATACCCTGCTGATGTAAAGTATCTTTATGACCTAGAGTATAAAGTATCTTTATGACCAAGAGTGTAAAATGGGATATTTGTGTGTTATTTCTTATGATACCCTGCTGATGTAAAGTATCTTTATGACCTATAGTGTAAACTATATTTATGACCAAGAGTGTAAAATGGGATATTTGTGTGTTATTTCTTATTATACCCTGCTGATGTAAAGTATCTTTATGACCTATAGTGTAAACTATATTTATGACCAAGAGTGTAAAATGGGATATTTGTGTGTTATTTCTTATGATACCCTGCTGATGTAAAGTATCTTTATGACCTAGAGTATAAAGTATCTTTATGACCAAGAGTGTAAAATGGGATATTTGTGTGTTATTTCTTATGATACCCTGCTGATGTCATGTATCTTTATGACCTATAGTGTAAACTATATTTATGACCAAGAGTGTAAAATGGGATATTTGTGTGTTATTTCTTATTATACCCTGCTGATGTAAAGTATCTTTATGACCTAGAGTATAAAGTATCTTTATGACCAAGAGTGTAAAATGGGATATTTGTGTGTTATTTCTTATTATACCCTGCTGATGTAAAGTATCTTTATGACCTGGAGTGTAAAGTATCTTTATGACCTGGAGTGTAAAATGGGATATTTCTTTTTACTTCTTATGATACCCTGCTGATGTAATGTATCTTTATGACCTGAAGTATAAAGATGGGTAGACTTATGTATAGTCAAAATGTGTAGGCAATCTGCACTGTCATTTTTTTGCCTGTTCTTTGTAGGAAGCTCAAGTGATCTATTTGCCTTTTCATTATATGACTAAGTTACATATACATTATGATCAATATAAAGTCATGAATATATGTGATGAGCATTAAGGCTCATAGGCCTCTTGTTTCAATGATTATTAAGCTATGCTCAAACTTATTTCACTTACTGTTGACTGTCAGGTTATTATGGCAGAGGGAAAAAAGGTTACAATGAACCCTACATCAATAACATAGGGTAGATCACTAACCTGGGATAGATCACTAACCTGGGGTAGATCACTAACCTGGGGTAGATCACTAACATAGGGATAGATCACTAACCTGGGATAGATCACTAACATAGGGTAGATTATTAGATCCTAGGGGATTATTAACCTGGGATAGATCACTAACCTGGGATAGATCACTAACCTGGGATAGATCACTAACCTGGGATAGATCACTAACCTGGGATAGATCACTAACCTGGGATAGATCACTAACATAGGGTAGATTATTAACCTGGGATAGATCACTAACCTGGGATAGATCACTAACCTGGGATAGATCACTAACCTGGGATAGATCACTAACCTGGGATAGATCACTAACCTGGGATAGATCACTAACATAGGGTAGATTATTAACCTGGGATAGATCACTAACCTGGGATAGATCACTAACCTGGGATAGATCACTTTCCTGAGTTAGATCACTAACTAACCTAACCTGGGGATAGATCACTAACCAATAAAAAAAATAAAATAAAATTAAAAAAACGGGATAGATGGGGGATAGGGATAAGATAACCTGGGATAACCTGGGATGGATCAAAAAAACAAAAAATAAAAAAAAAAAAACTAAAATAAAAAAAAAAAATAAGATCACTAACCTGGGATAGATCACTAACCTGGGATAGACCTAGGGATAGATAAAAAAAAAAAAAAAAAAGAAGCAAAAACCCTAAAAAAAAAAACAAAAAAAAAAAAAAAAAAAAAAAAAAACCCAAAACAAATAACAAAACAAAAAAAAATAAAAAACAAAACTAAAATAAAACTAAACTAAAAAAAAAAAAAAAAAACAAAACTAATTCACAATACACTAAACCTGGGATAGAACTAAAAAACAAAAAAAAAAAAATAAAAAAAAAAAAAAAAAAAAAAAAAAAAAAAAAAACAAAACAAATAAAAAAAACACTACCAAAAAAAAAACACTAAAAAACACAAAATCTGGGATGACTAAAAAAAAAAAAAAAAAAAACAAAAAAATACCTAAAAAACTCACTAAAAATCAATAAAACTAACAAAAAAACACATACATCACTAACTGGATAGATCGATAGATCTCACTTTCCTGAGTTAGATCACTAGTCTGGTATAGATCACTAACCTAGGATAGGTCACTAGTCTGGGATAGATCATTAGCCTGGGATAGATCACTAACCTGGGATATTATGACCACTCAGTCACAGACATCCCTAAAATGAGGGAATTGATGAAATGGAAAATGTACAGATGAATGAGGAAATGTTATTTTTTGTGAGGTGATATTCACATAATACATTATGAATAACTTTAATTGTCATGTACATTTGTTGTTTTTTTTATTTCAGATGTGTAGTACATTATGACAACATTTCAATCACTGAGAAGATCTTTATCTTTACAAGAAAGGGATGATCGTGGAGAGTATGAACTAGTACCCTTCAATAAATCAGAGGAAACAGTAGACCAGCAACATCATTCTGTTGACAATATAAACAAGGACTTATATGAAATAAGTAAGATGGAGGAAGATAATTATGAAGCTGCCCCTATCAACAACAGCAATATAAATAAAGAGGTAGGATTAGCAATCACTTAGGATGAAGTGGATATCAAGGATTTTCTACTTACATGTCTAGGGTCTTAATCAGTTAATGACAAAAACCATTATCTATTTTATTTGATCCCTACTACCAAGTTAAATTTCAGAAATATTATAAACACCCCCACATGCAGGGATGTTAATTTTCATAACTGAAAATTGCTGACAAATGGAACTTTCATTTGGTGGTTGAAGATAATATTTGTCACAGTTGAAAAGGAAATTTTGAATTCTCAATTTTGACTTGTAGTGTTCTATTCCAGGATTACTTCCTGAGTGGAATGGCACTGTACTATTATATACATTAATTGCATAGCTTATACATGGTCATTTTATAGACTTAAAAACTGGACAGATTGTATGCACACACACACTTAATCAATCAATCAGAGTTGATTTAATGTGCGGCGTGACTACTCAAAGCCCTTGCCACATGCCAGTGCTACCCCTTATGTTTAACGTGCAACCATGATGGAATTTGTTACACGTACTCACCCCTACAGGGTAAGCTTGATCTGAGGATCTTTTAGTGGCGTTGGCCGGTTTAGGGTCCTCTTCTCCCTGGGTTGGTCGGCCCTCGGCTCCTGGATGGGAGGGGCCTTCTGGTAGATCACCAACAGGGTCCTCTGTGTCTTGTGGCTCTGGTCCGATGCGTGTGGAGACCCGGGTCTGAGGTGGGGAGTGAGGCACAGCTGCTAAGTCACAACGGCTTAAATAATTTTTAATTTAGAAGATTTATGGACAGCTAATTTTTGATGGACAGTCTAAATAAGATAATTATTTATAGTGAAATGCCAATATGATAGAAGAAGTGCATTAACCAAATGATATAACCAAAGTGTTTAACGTGGAGTTGTTCATGCTTGCACATCTGAGTACCTATAAGATGTAAACAGAATTATGTGCATTTGCCCAACATTAAGGTCGGTTAAATGCTATCACATACGTTCATTTAGGTGTTACTGTGAGAGATAGTTTGGGAGCTTAAAGCTTATTTAAGGGAGCGGTACTAATCCGCTGAATGTAGGGTCATGTTAAGTGTATTGTGTGTGGTGCAGGTTAGGTGTGGTACTGATGGTATGTACTTTGGCCAAGGGGAAAAACTTTAATTACAGCAGACCAAGGGGATGTGGGGACTGGTGTTGATTGAGTAGGAAGTAGTTTCCTTCTCTTGAGTACATTTTTTGTTTTGTTTTTTTCTTTTTTAATATATGATAAAAAACCATACCCATACATATAATATCCTATTCTGGCCTATATATCACTAGATAGCGGGGTTTCCCGTGTGCCCAGATACCCCATAAGGAGGGTGCCTGGACAGAAAAGTCCATGGTGGGATCCCCTTTATCTATGATAACTATCTTATTCTAATGCCTATCTTTGTCTTAGTCTGACCTATATAGAAATCGAACCCATAACCATATTTTGTACAATTAGCCCTATTGCTAACCCTTTTCTGGCCTATATATCAACTGGAAAGAGGCGAATCCCAGGATAAGGGGGATGCTTGAACAAAAAAGTCCATGTGGGATTTCCTCCACCGCTGATTCCTAAATTACTTATTCTAGAAATATAACCTATAGCGATGTGAGTAACATCAACCTCATTATATATAAGTAATACTAAACCTAACTAAACTGTTGGATATCCGTCATCTGGTGGTTGGGACAGTCCCTACACACAAAGACTTCCGATTTCCGAACAGTGCCTAATTTATTTTTTTTAAATTATTTACACATCTATGTACAGTCAAGGAAAGGATGAGAGATGCAATGAGGTGCGATGAATGCGATGTCTGGACTATGTATTTATTGTGTAGATGTTACTAATTTGGGTCCTGCCGGCACCACCCTCCACTATTTGGACAAGCCAGCTGAACACACACATAGTTACACACATGCACACACACCATGACAGTCACTCAAGTAACACACAAAGTGACAGTTACACTAGTGACAAACACACACATTGACATGTGCAAATGGTGTCACACACACAGTGACACATACATACATACATACATACATACACACATACATACACACAAACACACAGTGACACACTTACACACAGTGACGCATACATACACACAGTAACAAACACATTAACACACTAACACACACATTAACACACACACTGATACACACACAGTGACACTAACACACAGAGTGATGCATACATACACACAGTGACACAGTAACTCACACAGTGACACACTAACATACACATTAACACACAGTGATGCACACAGTGACACACACATTGACACACTCACATACAAAGTGATACACTCACAGTGACATGACTCAATAACACACACAGTGACACACACACAGACAGTGACACACAGACATAGCCACACACACAGTGACACACACAGACAGTGACACACAGACATAGCCATACACACAGTGACAAACACACAGACAGTGACACACAGACATAGCCACACACACAGTGACACACACAGACAGTGACACACAGACATAGCCATACACACAGTGACACACACACAGACAGTGACACACAGACATAGCCACACAAACAGTGACACACACACAGACAGTGACACACAGACATAGCCACACACACAGTGACACACACACACAGATAGTGACACAGACATAGCCACACACACAGTGACACACACACACAGATAGTGACACAGACATAGCCATACACACAGTGACACACACACACACAGATAGTGACACAGACATAGCCATACACACAGTGACACACACACAGACAGTGACACACAGACATAGCCATACAGTTAGAAGGTTGAACTGTTTACAGTGGTGTAGTGGTAGATTGTTCAACTCACAGATAGAAGGTTGAACTGTTTACAGTGGTGTAGTGGTAGATTGTTCAACTCACAGATAGAAGGTTGAACTGTTTACAATGGTGTAGTGGTAGATTGTTCAACTCACAGATAGAAGGTTGAACTGTTTACAGTGGTGTAGTGGTAGATTGTTCAACTCACAGATAGAAGGTTGAACTGTTTACAGTGGTGTAGTGGTAGATTGTTCCACTTGTAAATAGAAAATCCCAGATTCAGTTTCAGGTACCAGGCACACTTAAGACTTGAAATAAGATGATAACTGTTCTTTTTCCAGGATTGGCAGAAATATGTTGCAGGTCTCTCTGAAGAGAATTGACATGACTTCCCAATTCACAGCAGATGTGGTACATATAAGAACCCTCACTGCATTGACATCGGAGCAATTTGTGTCACCACAGCTAGTGATGTCTCCATTTTATAAAGTGATAAATTTTTTGGAAGAAGTTTAAACATTTATCATACATTCATCTAAATATTTTAAACTTTTGATGATTTCATAGATGTTGTCTTGTTAACTTATGCACAGAATAATTTAATTTTTTTTCTTTCTAGGTGGGATATATGCAAAATCATTGCAAGCAATCAAAAAGGGTGAATATTTACTGTGTTTTTCACTTTTAGAACAAACACACACACACATATATATATATATATATATATACAATATATACAGTGCCTTGCCATAAGTATTCGCCGAAAATGGCGTTTTGGTCAGAGTTGATGCCCTCGGTATAAAAAATGAATGTTATGACATTAATATGTAATTTGAAATTGAGATGATCCCCAAAATCAGTAAAACATCCCAAATGTGTGACATATGATATGTCAACTGCTAGAGTAAATTTTGATGTTAGAATTTACTGTAAACAAAGATGAGTCGAAAGTCTAAAGAACTGTCACCAGACAAGAAAGAAATAATCATACGATTAATAAATGAAGGATTAAAGATTAGTGAGATTTCAAGGATGTTAGGAGTGCCCAAATATACATGCAGATCTGTTTTCAAGACTTTTTTGGGTAGGGGTAACCTTTTGAAGGCTAAAAGAACTGGTCATCCGAGAAAGTTGTCACATCATGGAGAAACGGAACAGAGGAAAAGTGTTAAAGGATGTTAAAACCAGATTCAGTGTTGGAAATAGTTTAAATCAAGTGAGTAAGAGGACTGTACAGTGGATTTTGTATAAAAATCAGATTTATTGGAGAGTAGTTAGGAAATGTATGGTGGTGAAAGAGGTCAACCCCCCCAAAAAAAACGACTTGCATGGAGCCTACAAAAACGGAGATTAACTGTAAACCAATTTTGGAAAAATACTATCTTCAGTTATGAGTCACAAGTTATACTTGTGGCAACCCGCTCAAGAAGCTTACAAACCGTAGTGCATGTTTGCAAAATGCAAGCCCAAATATAGTTATGATATGGGGATGTATTACCTGGTATGGTCCTGGTACTCTGTGCATGGTGAATGGCAATATAAATGCTGAGAAATACACTTCTATATTACATGACCATCTGTGGCCTGTAATTGCCCATCATTTCCCTGACAATTCCTACACATTTCAGGATGACAACGCCCCTGTTCATCAAGCCCGTATCGTAGACAGATATAAAATGAAAATAATGTCCATGGAATTATCTGGTCATCCCAAATCACCAGACATAAACATTATCAAAAACTGTTGGCATTGGGTGAAGAGAACTTTACAAAATCGGTACAGCAAAATATCTAGCCCAAATCAGCTATTTGAAGCAGTTCTTGAAATATGGCAGAATTTCTCCTTGGAGTACATTACAAACCTGTATCAGTCCCTACCACCTAAATCCTTGCATGTATTCAGTCCAAGGGACACCTCAAAAAGTACTAAAGGTATGTGTGTTTTATTATTTTGTCCAGAAAGGCAAATTTATTAGGCTAAGCGAGGTAACTCTCGATTGATGTCCACCGTCCCCCATTTTCGGCAAATACTTTTGGCACGGCGCTGTATATATATATATATATATATATATATATATATATATATATATATATATATATATATATATATATATATATATATATATATATACATACATACACACACATGTACAAACACATGCAAATACACATACATACACATGCATACACCTACATGTACACACTCACATACACACATGTACACACATACACTAATACACACATGTACACACAACTTGATTGAAGTTGGCATTAAGATCTGCATTTTCAAACTGTCCAAAATCAATGAGATCATCTTTCTGCCTTCATGCTACTGATGTTTTGCTTCAAATTGATAAAACTATAGAATGTGAATTATTTCTTTTTCAAAAGGAAGATTTGTTCGTTTCTGCACCTTTTTTTTTATTTAATTTTATATTTGATCTCTCCTATGCTAAATACTTATTTTTATCTAAAATGGAAGGATTTGAATGCCATGGTGATTTTGTCAAAATAACAAACTAATTTCAGTACTTTGAATTAGTTTTTCTCAGTCAGTGTTACCAATACCTATCACCTGATTAACTGTTAGATACTTTTCTGACTTCTAAGGAACCAAATTTCATAAGTTTTAAGTTGCGTTAGATTTTAAAAAGTCTTTGATATTTTATGTCCATTTTAAGTCAAGTGATCTTTAGATAAAATTGTCAGTTGGACTGAAGAGTTAATCCTATAGAAATAGCGATATCCAAAGGATATGCTGTATTGTAGAAAATAATGTGTCATTGAAGATGATAAAAAGAGACTTGTGGAAATGATCATTTTGTAATTCTTCCTGTTCTGACTTATTTTTCAGATTTTGCTTTTCCTTGTCATCATTGTTATTTTGGTAAGTATACATCTTAAAATTGTCATGTTATATCTGTAACTTGATGCAAAGGGTCATGTAAGTTTTTGCCATCATTTTCCCACCATGATCCATTTTTTTTTGTTCATTGTAAATTTTTTTAAAAATCATGCAAGATACCTTATGCTAGTTCTAATCTTAACTCCATGGAATCTTTGATTTTGTCTTACTGTGGACACAATTTAACAGTGGAGTTTGCATACAATCAAATAAAGACACCTTGAATACCAACCCATGGAAACCTTACCCAGATTGTATTGGAAATAAAATCATATAATAATGCTACATACATGACCTACCTTTCCACATTTTCAAAATCAGTTATCTGAGAACCAGCTGATTTTTTGATGACCTTGTTTCAACCCATCAACCCCATTTGGGCCTGCTCATTTCAAAAATTGCATAAGTCCCGTGTCAGAATGCAGGGATGTATGATTTAGAATAAAAATTTTATGATAATTTGAAGTGCAATTTGAACTTGTTCACTCCTGAATTATGACAGTAGACCATACTATTTATTGATTTGGGTGAGTCTAAATGTGACCAAAGGGGTTGATGAGTTTATTTGTTTTCTTTCCATTGTAGAATTTGGTCTGTATTTTTTTGTTGACGAAGCTGCTCAAACAGGGAGGGTTGCCGGAAACAAGTCATGACACAACTGCAATTGGGAATGCATCGAACCAGATTGCATCTGATTTTAATGGTTTGTATCAATGCAGTGTTCTCACACTGCTTTTTCAGAATACGGCTTTTTGTACCCCACAAGTAGCAAAAATAGGGGTACAAGGATACAAATCAGGGGTACACATACATAAAATTAAATCAAAAGCAAAAAACAGTTTTGTTTTACTCATCTTAACCAACATTGATAGATATAAGTGTCTGTGGATCATCTTAACCAACATTGATAGATATAAGTGTCTGTGGATCTAATGTAGATATATAAATTGTGACATCATGTGTGGATAATGTGTTCAACATCTGTTCTCAACCAATGGACATCTGTGGTCAACCAATGGACTTTGATGTCACAATAGCATTGGGATTCAAGAGTATTTAGAAACTACAATAGCAAAAATTACATAATCAGAATCTGTAAAGATTTCAAATCATTCCATGCTGTGAAATTAAAGTCTTCAGTCAGGACACTGCGAGTTGTGTTCATTAAAACTGACCTTCAACTGATAAGAATCATGGGGCAATATTTGAAGTTGGGAAAGTTTTGGAAAATGTGTTTCATACACAAGTACACTCAATTTTGAAGATAAATTGCTTTGTAATTACTGACACTGTTTACAAAATAAGGATACCAACACAGGGAACTGACATTGCTGTAGTGTTACCATCATAATGACAATATAATTGATCAAGTGATAGGCATCCTCTACATGTCAATGCACAGTGTTTTGTTTTTGTGCTTGTTTTGTAATGAAACTGTGTGATTCACAGTTTTTTGCATGCCAGGGAACACTTTGTCAATCCATGAGTGCAATAATCATGATAAATGGGGTCACAACTCCATATTAATGACGTAAACACTTCTGTGTAAATCAACATTGTCGATGTTTTAAAATTTACATTTCTATTGAATTGAGCATAGGCACCAAACAAATGTTTAATTGTTATTTGTTTTTCTTCTTTGTTTTGTTTTTAATTCTGATGTATTAAAAGAGATCAGCTGACCAATATTGATGTATGTCATAGTACTATCTATATTTTAGTAGTTTGATACTCCCGAAAAAATCTGTCTGTCTCTGTTTCTCTGTGTATGTGTGTTTTCCTGTCTGATGAATTCTTTGTTTTGTATTTACACAGTGTCAAAACCCATACTTAAGGAAGAGAACAACGTGAAGGTCAAGACAGGTAAGTAACACATTCCCTAGATATCATGGTTAACAGTAAAAGATTGGATAAAGTTTAGCTAACAATATGTCAACTGGGAGAATTGCTGAAAGAGTTTCTGCTCAATATCAAACTTGAGCAATTTTTTAAGGATTGATTTAAAACTTCATAGGAAGGTTTATTGCCATGTAAGTTATTGAGTGCTCACTACAGGACAAATAGTCCTAACTTTGTAGAATCCAAGCAGATGACCATGTTATCAAATTTTAGAAATCAACATTATCAAGCTAAAGGCAGCTATGGCCCTATGTGTCCTATGTACTGCTTTACGCAGCCCTTGTTTCATGTATATTTTGGGTTTTTTTCCAGGTGATTCAACAGGAGACTGTCTTGCCTCAATACAGTACACAGCACAAATACGTGGTAAGTACAAATAAAATGATATGAAGTGTCAATAGTTGTAAGCAATTCTTCATTTATATGGTGGCGGCAAGTTTTTCATGACGGAGAAGAGAATTTGGTTAAAATGTACCGAGGAAGAGACCTTCTGCAATTAAACTGACAGACTTTCTCATAAATTTCAGTTTAGATTCCTGTGTGGCTGGAACCCCCGCACTGACAAAAAATTACTGAGACTTAATGGTTCAAAGAGTGATGTTGTAACCACTTGGCAACAAATATTATTTAGTAATCATGTCCAAATATGTAGATTCTACAGAAAACAAAATATAAACATGGCATTATATGTTAAAATCAGCAGATAAAAACAATGCATTTGACATATTGACAAAAGGCATAGAAGGCATGGCCAGGTTTATAATGGCTGAGTTGTCAAACACCACGAACTCAGTCGTCATTATATTTCAACACATACAGTCAATAACCTATACATATCAATCCACTCCAAAATCCATAATTGTTTTATTATATATATATTATATATAAATATATACTTATCCTACAGTGTACATTACGATCAAAGTAATTCTAATCCTGTAAAAGGGAATTTCCATATCCTATTTTTAGAAATGATATTCACTGGTTTTCCATAGAATATGTAGATATATTTTGAGAGGTAAAATACCGGCTTATCTTATTATAATAAATATAAATATTGGTACATATTAAATAAAATAGACTACACAGGTACATTGTATGTTATGTATGTTTCCTAAACATGAGTATTTGTTATCACACAGCAGAGGAGCTTTATACACCAGATGAATGCGAACCTGTTAAAGGTGAGAATTAGATAGACTTCAGCAAGAAATAAGTAAATTTTAGACATTTCAGAAATAATATTTTACTTTTCATCCATTTAAATGTTTTTTTTTGTCCAATTTCACTCTCATTTGCAAATTCTAAAGGTTCTTTTAAGATGTTCATATTACATTTAACAAACTAAGATATGATAATGTTAAGTTATATTTCTAACCTAAAACTGTATATTGCTGTAATTTTTAATGCCATAAACTGAATTCTTTTATAACACATAAAACTTGTAATGACAAATAATTCTTTTTTATATTGTTCTTATTGTCACAATGATATAGTTTACTTGAAAATGTGTTTTTTATGTTAAGGTAACAGTGATTCAGTCTTTTGTCCTGGAAAAATGTCAATGATCCAAAAGAAATGTCTGTGTGCTAAACAGCTGGAGGTGTGTAAAGGGACATTACTGCAACATTTAAGCTGTAAGTACCAAACTTTTAGTTCAATGTTTAAGGTACAATAAGTCTAAAAAAAAATTTTGTATATTTTTTTTTATTGTAAACTGCACATATGTTAGATTTACAAAATCTTTGAAAGACAGTAATAGATGTTTTATTGCTTAGGTCTGTAAAATCAGATAGAAAAAAAAAGTCAGAATGTCTGCCAATCTCTCTGTAAGGCTCTTTCCAAATTTCATAGATGTTAAAATGTTCCTAATGGAAAGCAGTGTGTCATGACCTTGACCTTGATTATTGGTGTCAAGGACATAATTTTCTTTTGTTCTTTTTGTGCAATGCCATTCTTGGTACAAATGATTCTTATAGGATAAAAATGTTTTATGATCTTGTCTCAAGGTGATATTGCCAATGTTGAGGTCTCTGTTGAATTGAATATTTTTCTTATTTGGGCAATGGTTTCCTTATTCTATATACATGTATGTGCAACTTTGTTCTTTGCACATATGTTTCTTACAGGAAGTTGGTGTTTCATGTGCTTGAATCAAGGTCATACCTAGTATATGAAGGTTATAATGGACTAAATTTTCTTATTAGGATAATATTTTTCGGATACTCTATTTGTGCAACTTTATTATTGACCTATATTTGGTATGCAAAGGCATTGTGCATGACCTTCATTTAATATTATACCTCTAAGTCAAGATCACCTCGGACTTGGATGGAATTTTCATGTTGGAGCCATATTTTTCTAATAATTTATTTAATGAACAAATTATCAGAATGGAGAATGTTATGACTTTAAGATTAACAATTCTAATGTCAATGTTGTAGTGGAGAAATTAGAATGCAGGGATCCACACTCCTTAAAAACTGTCTGCTATTATATAAACACCTTCAAAATAGTAACAAATAACAAGAACATATTGATATTCTTCGCAGTGTTGTTTTTTTATTTTGGTCTTCATTGTTTTTTAATTTCTTAGTTATAGTAGTTTTGTTCAACTCTCTTTTAATTTTTTATGTACTAACATCAAATACATGTAAAGAAGTTAGTTGAGTGCTTGACATGATTTTTTATATTTTTTACATACAAACTGTACATGGCTAACCAATGAAATGACAAATCAAGTTAATTGTATATTAAAGGTGAAATATTAATGTATTTATTTACTTATGTTGTTATTATTTTTGGCAGGTGGTAATACAGGGAAGTATGATTGCGCAGGTCAGGACAATCCTTGTCAAAATCAAGGATTCTTAGAACGTTGTGATGACGGTTACTGTCAGAAGATTTCATATTGCGATGACACTCATGAACTTCTTTTGTTACACACAAAGTGTAACTGTCACCAAACAGGTAAGTGTTGCCAGGGTTACTTTTATTTGGTGCCACTGGATATGGTTCTGTTGAGGTTTTTGTAAGGGAAAGCATTTTGGTATCTGAAGGTACATACTAGGAACAACAGATTTAGTCAGTTAAAGCTCCTTATGACATGTAAAGTGATTGTTTAACCTTTGGAGCACAATGCACTGTAGCTCATCAATAAAGTATTATCATTGCAAGGTCATGATAATGGTTTTGATGTAGGTTCAAATCAAATTTTGATATAGCATAGAATTGACTCAAGTTTGAGTCCGATTTAATTATGGTAAAGTTTTGGCTAAAACATTGTCGCTTGTCTTAGAAACTTAAACATTGTCACTTGTCTTAGAAACGGGTGTCACTTGTTATAGTAACGGGTGTCACTTGTTATAGTAGCGGATGTCACTTGTTATAGTAACGGGTGTCACTTGTTATAGTAACGGGTGTCACTTGTTATAGTAATGGATGTCACTTGTTATAGTAAGGTTATTGGAAAGGTGTCATACTTTGTCCCTTAAAAATCAATTTGCATATTTTTAAGGAAATCTTAAAGAGTTTTACAATTATTAACAAATACTGGATGTGACTTTTTGTTTTATTTTTTGTAGATTACTCTGGTGATTTTTGTCATCTGCCAAAAGTAAGTATTGCTCTTAATATTGTAAATTTATAAATTTTGTATTTTGTTGAACCAATAGTATTTGCTGACTAAGTCCGTTACACACATGAATGGCCTTATCATTTCGTTTATTGGTGTTTTGTGCCAAACTTGACAATTTTTCATTTATATGTTGATGACCAGTTTTTAATGATCGAGATGCATTTTAGAATGAACCTGGGGAGAGATCATCGGCCATTCACATATACATCTTGTTTTTTAATACTGCAGCTTTTGATAAAAATGTTTCAGTATTTTTTTTATCAACTATGCTTGACTTTAAATCTTATTTTCTTTCTGTTACCTAGGTACTGCAATGTTCAGCATGTGAGGGCGACCATTGTTTGAACCTGAAGTTCTGTAACTCGACATTCAAAGACTATCCATGCTTGTACACTGTTGATATGACATTAAAAAAATGCTTCAGAAAAACAGGTGAGAGGGATAAACAATGAAACTTAAAATCAACAAAATACTGAAGAATCATAAAATCTCATTGTGGTTTTAATTTCATTGTATCCATTTTATCAACGAAATTTAAACCATTATGAAATTTTATATACATCATACCTAGTAATACTGTATAGTGCATTATTTCATTTTCAGAGAGATCGGAATCCAACATGGCTTACAGGGGGCCATCTTAGATTTTTACCAAAGGAAGTTTGTTATCGCTATTTCTCAGAAAATACTGAAGGGATCTACTTGAAATTTGATATGAAGGTTCCCCTTAAGGTCTAGTTTTGCATATTACATTTTCAAAGAGATCAGAATCCTTGGATTTTGACCAGATTTTTATCAGAAAGTATTAAAGGGATCTACTTGAAATTTGATATGAAGGTTCCCCTTGACCTTTAGTTGTGCAAATTATATTTTCAAAGAGATCGGAATCGAACATGGCCAACAGGTAGCCAAAGGAAGGTTGTTATCACTACTACTTAGAAAGTACTGAAGAGATCTACTTCACATTGGACATGAAGGTTCCCTTTGAGGTCTAGTTGTGCATATTACATTTTCAGAGAGATTGAAATCCAACATGGTGACAGGTGGCCATCTTGGATTTTGACCAAAGGAAGTTCTTTACAGCTATTTCTCAGAAAGGACAAAAGGAATTTCTTTGAAATTTGACATGCAGGTTCCCCTTGAGGTCTAGTTGTGCATATTACGTTTCCAAAGAGATCGAAATCCAACACGGTGACAGTCGGCCATCTTGGATTTTGACCATAGGTAGTTTGTTATTGCTATTTCTAAGAAAGGACTGAAGGGATTTCCTTTAAATTGGACATAAAGGTTCCTCGTGAGGTTTAGTTGTGCATATGACATTTTCAGAGAATTTTGAATCCAACATGACCAACAGGTAGCCATCTTGGATTTTGACCAAAGGAAGTTTGTTATCGCTACTACCTAGAAAGTACTGAGGGGATCTACTTGACATTGGACATGAAGGTTCCCCTTGAGGTCTAGTTGTGCATATTACATTTTCAAAGAGAGTGAAATCAAACATGGGCGACCAGTGGCCATCTTGGATTTTGACCAAAGGAAGTTTGTTATTGCTATTTCTCAGAGAGGACTGAAGGGATTTCCTTGAAATTTGACATGAAGGTTCCCCTTGAGGTCTAGTTGTGCATATGACATTTTCAGAGAAATTGGATTCCAACATGATTGATAGGTGGCCGTCTTGGATTTTCATTCCATTAAAGGGTAATATGTTCAGTTCAAGTTCAGTTTTACTATAATCTAGGGAATAAAGTATTTCACAGAAATATGGATTTAAGATCAAATTCAATTTTGAGACACAAAATAAGAGAAAAGAAAAGAAAGGAACAGTCTGTCATAGATCAGACATAGAGCATTCCATGGTGGGCACCAAGATCCCTCTGGGATCTCTTGTTTTTATATTGGTTTTGAAATTCAAGTACCTAAAGTTCTTACTTTCTATCAGTGTCAAAGGAAAAACATGGCATGAATTGCATGAATCACAATACTGTGCAAATGCAATTCTATTTGAATTGTTAAAGGTATAAGCTAGATTTTCTTAACATTCTTATAAATTGTAAAATTCACATCTCTTTTCATTTGTAAATATAAAGTAAAATTATCTCTGTTTATCATGATGTGATTACCAAAATGTAAATAATAAAAGAATGATCAAATCAATAGTGCTATCTCCAATATTTTTGTCACATTCTGGAACCTGCAGCCAGTAGCAACTTACCACTGTGTGGGGCATCAGTGCCTAGTACCAGTATGACAACGACCAAAGTTGACACTACTTCAACAACATTCAGCAAAAAAGAGTTTCTGATATCTGATGATGGAGTCACAAGTAAGCATTTATTTGTATAGTGCACACACACACACACACACACACACACACACACACACACACACACACACACACACACACTGACTCACTCAGACAGACACACACACACACACACACACACACACTGACTCACTCAGACAGACAGACACACACACTGACTCACTCAAACACACAGACACACACTTGGTTGGTTTTGATATAATTTTCCAGCATTTTATGACTATTTTCATTGATATGGTGGCAGCCAGTTTTTAATGGTAGAGAGAACCCAGTTACAATGTACTGTAAATTGGGATGTTTTGGTGTCACTAAAACTTGGCCATTTTTGTCGTAAAGTAAAGGGTTATTTTTTAGTTTATTAAATTTTGGCCATTTATGTTTATATCATGTTTAAATTTGGCCTGCCATCAGATCTCGGTCTTGCCATGTCGAAATTCCATGTGTATGAAATATCAAAATATTAAAAAGTGCTGATAAAGTAATTAGAATTGTTGTGTCACATGCTACTTAAGTAAAATTAACATCCACACAGGTCTATTTCTAGTAAGCCTTGTTTGTTAATCTATAAAACACTGGAATAGTTTTAAAAAGTACTGGTAGAAACATTGTATACATATTTTGGATGGTTCAATTTTGGCCATTTAAATAGGATGGCAAAATTGGCCAAAATTTCCCAATTATGGTACCTGGGAATAGACCACATGCCTTCCATGAGTAAACTGGCAAAATGGCTCCCTCAAAAACTTGGGAACCAAAATGAAAAATATATAGGCCTTATATATAGGTCAACATGTATCTACAAAGCTATCAAACTAAATATATATGCCCTATACATAGGTCAATATATATCTAAAAGCTATCAAACTGTAAATATATAGACCCTATATATAAGTTAGTATGTATCTACTAAGCTATCAAACTGTTTATATATAGGCCCTATATATAGGTCAGTATGTATGTATATACAAAGCTTTCAAACTGTAAAAATATAGGCCCTAGATATAGGTCAGCATGTATGTATATACAAAGCTATCAAACTGTTTATATATAGGCCCAATATGTAGGTCAACATGTATAGACAAAGCTATCAAACTGTAAATATATAGGCCCTGTATATAGATGACCATGTATGTATATACAAAGTTATCAACCTGTAAAAGTATTTGCCCTATATATAGGTCACCATTTATGTATATACAAAGCTATCAAACTGTTTATATATAGGCCCAATATGTAGGTCAACATGTATATACAAAGCTATCAAACAAACAAATTCAATAACATAAAATACATTAAGATTTCCAGTATTGAAATTAATAAAATTTTGTTTAAGTGTTAATTTCTAGAGCTCTCAAAACTATCCAGGTTTTTGTGGATTTTAGAGGTTACCTGTTAATTACAGAATTTTTTATTATCACATCTGTTCTACAATCAATATCTTTCTACATTACATCATCAAGTTGTTGAGTGATTAAATAATTTTCATTTCAGAATCCAAGGTGTCTGACAATAAGTCATCGGTACATGTCATCCAGCTGATTTACATCCTACCCTACGCATTTACCACAGCTTTTGTTTCCATGATATGGATTAGTTACTTGGCCATTTACAGACTTCTTTGTCTAACATGTGATTTACCCAGAGTTTGCATTAGTACGTATACTAAAGGGAATCAGTCATCAGAGATGAGACATATAAAAACTCTCTATAACAAGAGTCCAAATATCTGAAATCATCCCATAATGTTGCAAATCTATACGGGTCACATATCCCATAATGTTGTATGTCTATACGGGTCACATATCCCAAAATGTTGTATGTCTATACGGGTCACATATCCCATAATGTTGTATGTCTATACGGGTCACATATCCCATAATGTTGTATGTCTATACAAGTCACATATCCCATAATGTTGTATGTCTATACGGGTCACATATCCCATAATGTTGTATGTCTATACGGGTCACATATCCCAAAATGTTGCATGTCTATACGGGTCACATATCCCATAATGTTGTATGTCTATACAAGTCACATATCCCATAATGTTGTATGTCTATACGGGTCACATATCCCATAATGTTGTATGTCTATACGGGTCACATATCCCATAATGTTGTATGTCTATCAGGGTCACATATCCCAAAATGTTGCATGTCTATACGGGTCACATCCCAAAATGTTGCATGTCTATACGGGTCACATATCCCATAATGTTGTATGTCTATAAGGGTCACATATCCCATAATGTTGTATGTCTATCAGGGTCACATATCCCATAATGTTGCATGTCTATCAGGGTCACATCCCAAAATGTTGCAAGTCTATCAGGGTCACATATCCCATAATGTTGCATGTCTATCAGGGTCACATCCCATAATGTTGCATGTCTATCAGGGTCACATCCCAAAATGTTGCATGTCTATCAGGGTCACATATCCCATAATGTTGCATGTCTATCAGGGTCACATCCCAAAATGTTGCATGTCTATCAGGGTCACATATCCCATAATGTTGCATGTCTATCAGGGTCACATATCCCAAAATGTTGCATGTCTATCAGGGTCACATATCCCATAATGTTGCATGTCTATCAGGGTCACATCCCAAAATGTTGCATGTCTATCAGGGTCACATATCCCATAATGTTGCATGTCTATCAGGGTCACATCCCAAAATGTTGCATGTCTATAAGGGTCACATCCCAAAATGTTGTATGTCTGTAAGGGTCACATATCCCAAATGTTGCATGTCTATAAGGGTCATATATCCCATAATGTTGTATGTCTATAAGTGTCACATCCCAAAATGTTATATGTCTTTAAGGGTCACATATCCCATAATGTTGTATGTCTTTAAGGGTCACATATCCCATAATGTTGTATGTCTTTAAGGGTCACATCCCAAAATGTTGCATGTGTGAAATGACATCTATCTCAAAATTCCATGTGTCTGAAAATGTCACATGTTTGAAAAGACCACTTATCTCAAATCCATATTTGTAATAGATATAAAATTTATTACAAGAAGTAATAATAAAAATAATAATAATAATAATAATAATAAAAATAATAATAATAATAATTTGATTTGATTTGATTTGATTTTTTGTTTTACGCCGTACTCAACAATCTTTCAGTCATATGATGGCGTCCAGTTTTTATTGGTGGAGGAGAAATCCCGGTTACCCGCGTAAAGACCACCGACATTCCGCGAGAAAACTGGCAAACTTTCCCACTTAATTAATAATAATAATAATATCATAATAATAATAATAATGATAGTAATTACTACTTATGATATTATTTTGAGATTTTTGTTTTCAATGTGCTGTATTTTGTTTAATTTTGTTATTTCAGAAACTGGCATTTGTCTAAGCTTTCTTTTGATTTTGGTGTCCAATATTTCCTATGGCATGCTTCTCATGGATATACTCAAAGAACTAAAAGTAATGTCATTGGCTTTCTTTTTGTTGAATGTGATTCAAATGTTGATGTCAGCCTGTTTTGTCTTTTCCAAACTGATTAGACAGTGTGATAAAAAGACGGATCAAATTGAGGATATTTCCCTCTAGGGAAACTGATCTGATTTTGTAAGATAATTGAGTGACTGATTGCCAAGTGACAGTGAAACTACCAGAAAAAATGGCATTGATGATAAAAAAAGATAAAATGATGGACTTACTGTGAACTTATCATATAATGATATACTTATTATGGAATGGTGGACTTACTGTGAACTTGACTATAGAGTGATGGACTTATCATAGAATGATGGACTTATTATGGAATGGTGGACTTACTGTGAACTTGACTATAGAGTGATGGACTTATCATAGAATGATGGACTTATTATGGAATGGTGGACTTACTGTGAACTTGACTATAGAGTGATGGACTTATCATAGAATGATGGACTTATTATGGAATGGTGGACTTACTGTGAACTTGACTATAGAGTGATGGACTTATCATAGAATGATGGACTAACTAAGGAATGATGAACTTACCATATAATGATGGACTAAGTGAATATATTGTAAAATTAATGATAATTTTTATGTTCTTTGTAAATTGATGAAATAGATTGTTGTTTCAATGGTTTCTATTCTACTACAGGTAGAGGATGTCAGTTGAACCACGGAAATTTACCAATTGCTTGTAATGAAGATTCTGTTTCAATATGGTTGAGGATGTTGGTACATGTACCTAAATGTCTGAAATGAATTTAAATTAAATTATTGAAAGTCTAAATGTAAAGAAATTAAATATCAAAATACAAAATGCCACACCACAAAACAGTTTTAAGTTTTATTATCTTACATTGCGACACGTATTTTGTGATACAAACGCTCATCAGGTATTGTCATCAACAAAAATATATTGAATGTATATCATGAATCTCATAGTGGTAAAGTAAATACATATATAAGAAGTTGATGAAGTAGATAAGATGAAACTAATGTAGGAAGCTTAATGCAAAGAATAAACAAATTAGTTAATCTGATAAGAAGGCTACTCCTTTGCATAAGATTATATGAAATGTGTGGGTTAGGTTCTGGTAAGTGATGGTTTGAATTTATCAATAAAATCTTGCTCTTTGAGTGTAATATTCGAATAGTCATCTGTTTAATATATTGGCATGATTTTGAAATTCCCTTTACTACACTGAAATATATGTTTAGAAACGAATAAATTACGATTTTGCGGTAACTTTATATTGCTTTTGTGTAGCTACTCTTTGGTTTAGTGACTGAGTACATTCAATATATTCTTCCTTGCAACTTTCACATAAAATTACATATATTACGTTTTTAGAACTGCAATTTAATATTCGTTAGATATAAAATAATGAACAGGCATTTTTAAATTTGAATGTCTGACCTTTTATTTTTGCATTTAATTACATCCCCGATCTTTGAATCCTCATTATTTGTAAAGCGGGCACGAGTCAGTAATTGTTGGAGATTTTTAGGTTGTTGTTTACTTTTTATAATTTTCATTTAATTTAAAATTTTATTTAGTTTTTCATCTACTCATAAATTATCTAAACCTTAACATGCTATGTTAAATATTTTTGGGTTGCATTTATAAAAAGTTGTAACGAATGCTAATGGTTGGTTTTTAATCTTTGATTTTGTTTGTCTCAGCACTGATAGAGGAATAGATTCAGCTAGGTCTATCCATTTATTTATTAGAGTCGAAGGATATCCTCGTGTCCTAATGTAAATTAATAAAACTTAAAACTGTTTTGTGGTGTGGCATTCTGTATATATATATATATATATATATATATATATATATATATGTGTGTGTGTGTGTGTGTGTGTGTGTGTGTATGTATGTATGTATGTATATGTATATATATATGTGTGAGTATGGGTGTGTGTAAATTCAACTCCACTTATAACAAAGTGGAAGGGAGATAACGTTATTGTTGAAATTTGTTAGAAAAATTTCTTGTTACAGTCAGTATCTTGTATACAGTCTTGTTATAAGAGTATATATATGTGTGTGTGTGTGTGTGTGTTATTGCAGTACAAGTCAAATATGTATTAATCATATTATTATGCATTACATGTACCTGGAATGGTCACATTTTGTTCTACAAGAAATGTATACAACTAAACATTTTTTAACCAAAACGTTTTTGTATTATTCAAATGCCATCTGGTCTCAAAGTAAACAAATGCACTTAGTTCTCAAGCACAACTTCTATTTTACTTCTTTGTCTGTATAGTTGTTAATTATAACTTTGGTATTATGTTTAATATATTTGTAAAACATCTGAATGCAACTGGTTAAGAAACACAATTTCATCTCAGATTTTTTTCATTCACATAAAAACATTGGGTCAAATTTATTCTTCTCTTGTGAAAATTGGAAAAATACATTAAGTGTGGTATTCAAAGTTTGAGAAATACTCAAACTCTTTTTTTCAAGTTTCTTTAATAAAGCAACTCTTTTCATCATATTAATGTCCAGTTGCAACATCAGTTCTGTGTGTTTTTATCTTAACATTTTAAAAAGTTAGTTGAGCTTGAGCACTGAACTTATTTGGAGACTCTAAGCCCAGAAGTTAAAGTTAGTTGAGCTTGAGCACTGAACTTATTTGGAGACTCTAAGCCCTGGGTCCGAAGTCACCAAATTTACTCAGTACTCAAGCTCAACTTTTATTTCATTATTTTGACTATAAAACTGTTGATAAAACTTTTGGATTTTAGTGATTCGGAAACATATTATGATTTTTAATCATTTACATATCAATTTTTGCGACACACTTATGATTTTTCTGTAAAAAACAAATAAATACGTTGAGTATGGTACTCAAGACTTGAGTACGTACTCAAACATTTTTTTAATATTTCTGAAGTTTTCTTCAAATAAGCAATAATTTTTATCTTTATTTACAATTGTATGCCATCAATATACAAACATGTCCAGTTACAGAATGAAGTTTGCATGTTTTTACCTTAAAATTGTGAAAAGTTAGTTGAGCTTGAGTACTGAGTAAATTTGGTGACTTCGGGCCCAGAAGTTAAACTTAGTTGAGCTTGAGCACTGAACTTATTTTGAGACACTGAGAAGTTATTTTTGAGCTTGAGCACTCTTATTTTGAGACTCTAGGCCCAGAAGTTAATGTTAGTTGAGCTTGAGCACTGAACTTATTTGGAGACTGTAAGCCCAGAAGTTAAAGTTAGTTGAGCTTGAGCACTGAACTTATTTGGAGACTCTAAGCCCAGAAGTTAAACTTAGTTGAGGTTGAGCACTGAACTTATTTGGAGACTCTAAGCCCAGAAGTTGAAGTTAGTTGAGCTTGAGCACTGAACCTATTTGGAGACTCTAAGCCCTGGGTCCGAAGTCACCAAATTTACTCAGTACTCAAGCTCAACTTTTATTTCATTATTTTGACTATAAAACTGTTGATAAAACTTTTGGATTTTAGTGATTCGGAAACATATTATGATTTTTAATCATTTACATATAAATTTTTGCAACACACTTATGATTTTTCTGTAAAAAACCAATAAATACGTTGAGTACAGTACTCAAGACTTGAGTACGTACTCAAACATTTTTTTAATATTTCTGAAGTTTTCTTCAAATAAGCAATAATTTTTATCTTTATTTACAATTGTATGCCATCAATATACAAACATGTCCAGTTACAGAATGAAGTTTGCATGTTTTTACCTTAAAATCGTGAAAAGTTAGTTGAGCTTGAGTACTGAGTAGTACTTCGGGCCCAGAAGTTAAACTTAGTGACTTCGGGCACAGAAGTTATTTTGAACTTAGTTGAGGTTGAGCTTGAGCACTGAACTTATTTTGAGACTCTAGGCCCAGAAGTTAAAGTTAGTTGAGCTTGAGCACTGAACTTATTTGGAGACTCTAAGCCCAGAAGTTAATGTTAGTTGAGCTTGAGCACTGAACTTATTTGGAGACTCTAAGCCCAGAAGTTAAAGTTAGTTGAGCTTGAGCACTGAACTTATTTGGAGACTCTAAGCCCAGAAGTTAAAGTTAGTTGAGCTTGAGCACTGAACTTATTTGGAGACTCTAAGCCCTGGGTCCGAAGTCACCAAATTTACTCAGTACTCAAGCTCAACTTTTATTTCATTATTTTGACTATAAAACTTTTGATAAAACTTTTGGATTTTAGTGATTCGGAAACATATTATGATTTTTAATCATTTACATATAAATTATTGCGACACACTTATGATTTTTCTGTAAAAAACAAATAAATATGTTGAGTACGGTACTCAAGACTTGAGTACGTACTCAAACATTTTTTTAATATTTCTGAAGTTTTCTTCAAATAAGCAATAATTTTTATCTTTATTTACAATTGTATACCATCAATATACAAACATGTCCAGTTACAGAATGAAGTTTGCATGTTTTTACCTTAAAATCGTGAAAAGTTAGTTGAGCTTGAGTACTGAGTAAATTTGGTGACTTCGGGCCCAGAAGTTAAACTTAGTTGAGCTTGAGCACTGAACTTATTTTGAGACTCTAAGCCCAGAAGTTAAAGTTAGTTGAGCTTGAGCACTGAACTTATTTGGAGACTCTAAGCCCAGAAGTTAAAGTTAGTTGAGCTTGAGCACTGAACTTATTTGGAGACTCTAGGCCCAGAAGTTAAAGTTAGTTGAGCTTGAGCACTGAACTTATTTGGAGACTCTAAGCCCAGAAGTTAAAGTTAGTTGAGCTTGAGCACTGAACTTATTTGGAGACTCTAAGCCCAGAAGTTGAAGTTAGTTGAGCTTGAGCACTGAACTTATTTGGAGACTCTAAGCCCAAGGCCCGGCACCATAAAACTTGAGAATTTACTCAAGTCTGAGAATATTCTCAAATTCGCCTCCTCGGCCAATCAGATTTCAGGATTTGCCACACTTGAGTAAAATTTCTAGACTTAAGTAATTCTTAAGTTTTATGGTGCTGGACCCAGAAGTTAAAGTTAGTTGAGCTTGAGCACTGAACTTATTTGGAGACTCTAGGCCCAGAAGTTAAAGTTAGTTGAGCTTGAGCACTGAACTTATTTGGAGACTCTAAGCCCAGAAGTTAAAGTTAGTTGAGCTTGAGCACTGAACTTATTTGGAGATTCTAAGCCCAGAAGTTAAAGTTAGTTGAGCTTGAGCACTGAACTTATTTGGAGACTCTAAGCCCAGAAGTTAAACTTAGTTGAGCTTGAGCACTGAACTTATTTGGAGACTCTAGGCCCAGAAGTTAAAGTTAGTTGAGCTTGAGCACTGAACTTATTTGGAGACTCTAAGCCCTGAAGTTAATATTAGTTGAGCTTGAGCACTGAACTTATTTGGAGAATCTAAGCCCAGAAGTTAAGGTTAGTTGAGCTTGAGCACTGAACTTATTTGGAGACTTAAGCTAGAAGTTAAACTTAATTCTTGAGCACTGAACTTATTTGGTGCTGGACCCAGAAGTTAAAGTTAGTTGAGCTTGAGCACTGAACTTATTTGGAGACTCTAAGCCCAGAAGTTGAAAGTTAGTTGAGCTTGAGCACTGAACTTATTTGGAGACTCTAAGCCCAGAAGTTAAAGTTAGTTGAGCTTGAGCACTGAACTTATTTGGAGACTCTAAGCCCAGAAGTTAAAGTTAGTTGAGCTTGAGCACTGAACTTATTTGGAGACTCTAGGCCCAGAAGTTAAAGTTAGTTGAGCTTGAGCACTGAACTTATTTGGAGACTCTAAGCCCAGAAGTTAAAGTTAGTTGAGCTTGAGCACTGAACTTATTTGGAGACTCTAAGCCCCAAGGCCCGGCAAGTTAAAACTTGAGAATTTACTCAAGTTGAGAATATTCTCAAATTGGCCTCCTCGGCCAATCTGAACTTATTTGCCACACTTGAGTAAAATTTCTAGACTTAAGTAATTCTTAAGTTTTATGGTGCTGGACCCAGAAGTTGAAAGTTAGTTGAGCTTGAGCACTGAACTTATTTGGAGACTCTAAGCCCAGAAGTTAAAGTTAGTTGAGCTTGAGCACTGAACTTATTTGGAGACTCTAAGCCCAGAAGTTAAAGTTAGTTGAGCTTGAGCACTGAACTTATTTGGAGACTCTAGGCCCAGAAGTTAAAGTTAGTTGAGCTTGAGCACTGAACTTATTTGGAGACTCTAAGCCCAGAAGTTAAAGTTAGTTGAGCTTGAGCACTGAACTTATTTGGAGACTCTAAGCCCAAGGCCCGGCACCATAAAACTTGAGAATTTACTCAAGTCTGAGAATATTCTCAAATTCGCCTCCTCGGCCAATCAGATTTCAGGATTTGCCACACTTGAGTAAAATTTCTAGACTTAAGTAATTCTTAAGTTTTATGGTGCTGGACCCAGAAGTTAAAGTTAGTTGAGCTTGAGCACTGAACTTATTTGGAGACTCTAAGCCCAGAAGTTGAAGTTAGTTGAGCTTGAGCACTGAACTTATTTGGAGACTCTAAGCCCAGAAGTTGAAGTTAGTTGAGCTTGAGCACTGAACTTATTTGGAGATTCTAAGCCCAGAAGTTAAAGTTAGTTGAGCTTGAGCACTGAACTTATTTGGAGACTCTAAGCCCAGAAGTTAAACTTAGTTGAGCTTGAGCACTGAACTTATTTGGAGACTCTAGGCCCAGAAGTTAAAGTTAGTTGAGCTTGAGCACTGAACTTATTTGGAGACTCTAAGCCCAGAAGTTAAAGTTAGTTGAGCTTGAGCACTGAACTTATTTGGAGACTCTAAGCCCAGAAGTTGAAAGTTAGTTGAGCTTGAGCACTGAACTTATTTGGAGACTCTAAGCCCAGAAGTTAAAGTTAGTTGAGCTTGAGCACAACTTATTTGGCCTAAGCCCAAGGCCCGGCACCATAAAACTTGAGAATTTACTCAAGTCTGAGAATATTCTCAAATTCGCCTCCTCGGCCAATCAGATTTCAGGATTTGCCACACTTGAGTAAAATTTCTAGACTTAAGTAATTCTTAAGTTTTATGGTGCTGGACCCAGAAGTTAAAGTTAGTTGAGCTTGAGCACTGAACTTATTTGGAGACTCTAAGCCCAGAAGTTGAAGTTAGTTGAGCTTGAGCACTGAACTTATTTGGAGACTCTAAGCCCAGAAGTTGAAGTTAGTTGAGCTTGAGCACTGAACTTATTTGGAGACTCTAAGCCCAGAAGTTGAAGTTAGTTGAGCTTGAGCACTGAACTTATTTGGAGACTCTAAGCCCAGAAGTTAAAGTTAGTTGAGCTTGAGCACTGAACTTATTTGGAGATTCTAAGCCCAGAAGTTAAAGTTAGTTGAGCTTGAGCACTGAACTTATTTGGAGACTCTAAGCCCAGAAGTTAAAGTTAGTTGAGCTTGAGCACTGAACTTATTTGGAGACTCTAGGCCCAGAAGTTAAAGTTAGTTGAGCTTGAGCACTGAACTTATTTGGAGACTCTAAGCCCAGAAGTTGAAGTTAGTTGAGCTTGAGCACTGAACTTATTTGGAGACTCTAAGCCCAGAAGTTAAAGTTAGTTGAGCTTGAGCACTGAACTTATTTGGAGACTCTAAGCCCAGAAGTTGAAGTTAGTTGAGCTTGAGCACTGAACTTATTTGGAGACTCTAAGCCCAGAAGTTAAAGTTAGTTGAGCTTGAGCACTGAACTTATTTGGAGACTCTAAGCCCAGAAGTTAAAGTTAGTTGAGCTTGAGCACTGAACTTATTTGGAGACTCTAAGCCCAGAAGTTAAAGTTAGTTGAGCTTGAGCACTGAACTTATTTGGAGACTCTAAGCCCAGAAGTTGAAGTTAGTTGAGGTTGAGCACTGAACTTATTTGGAGACTCTAAGCCCAGAAGTTGAAGTTAGTTGAGGTTGAGCACTGAACTTATTTGGAGACTCTAGGCCCAGAAGTTACAGGGTTAGGGTTAACCCAGAAGTTACATTATTGTCTCATAAGTACACGATGTAATAAAACTAAAGAACGCATTTAAGACTCGATATCCTGTGTCTAATCTCTCTTGGAGTTACACGTTTTACCAGAAAGTTTTTTGTACATAAGTCCAAACAATATATTGCTTTTGCTAAATTTTGTATTAATATGTTCAACAACTTTTGGTTTCCAAATAGTGTATAACCATTTATTTTCATGAGTTTACATTTTCACTGATAAAACCAATTTGTTGACATTAATTGTCATTGATTTTAAGTTTTAACATTTTGTACAGATGTTTTACATAAGATTTTACCTTATTGCTTTTACGTATTTTGTTAGATAGAAATGCATCATTGTTTTGTTGAATACATCGGCATTAATACAGATACATGTTTATTGTTTGTCAAAGGTTGTCGTCTGTGCAGTATGGGGTGTCCTTTTGTCCCTTCAAGTAAAAAAATGTTCCTGGATTTATATTTTTACCCACGAAAGTAACAAATATAAAACATCTCAGATACTAAAGGATAAATCCTAAGGATGTCCAGGACACAGAAACAAAAATGGACGAACACGGATCTCTGGAAAGCAAGAGGTGGGATCAGGTGCCATGGAGGAGTAAGTGTCCTTTGTCGACCGTTCACACCCGCCATGAGTCCACAGTCAAATCCAAATGAAATATATGATGAACGAATTCTCCTCACAATTGGTACAGACGTCTCAACAACCGCCATTGAAACAAGGCAACTCAACATTTCACATTTTCACACAGTAATCGCAAACAAGACTATTATACCGACCATAATATTTACGGAACGTTGACATCAAACGCTGTTTTCAATATCCCGGTCTCAATAATTTGTCAGTGAGAAGTTTACATCTGTATATGAAATGTTCATATATTGAACACACGCTGGCATATTGGATCATCTGTGAATTATAAACTCCATATGCAGGTGACTGTTGGATATTTGTACTCAAATGTGGAAAATTTACAATGGGAAAGCCGAAATCATCGCGTTTGTCATATAGAATTGTTGCCAATTCCTGTCTGTGTCTATAGTAAGCAAAATGTCTAAATATGAAGCGTGTGTGCTTGATTCTGTTGTATCTTTAATTTCTAGTTCGCTGGCATATATCACATTGACATATGTATGAAAATTGTCATTATTAATTGACAAAACTTAGTAGATATATCTAAATGTGAAATTAAAGGAATCGCTAGCTTTTTCTTCTTTTGATTCAGCAGTTTCTGAAAGAAGTCTGCTTTGTATGAATAAAGGAACAGGTCCGGCAATAAAGGGGCACAATTGGTTCCCATAGGAATGCCGACATTTTGTTCAAAGACAACGTCTCCGAACATTACAAATACATGTATATTGTCTATCCGAAATTCCAACACATTTTTTATATCAACTTCAGTGTATTTATGTGTAGAATCAGAGTGGAACTTAACATCATCTGATACAATATATATATTATACATACTGGGTACATGGAGGTTTTGTTAAGGGTTGAAAATACAACTTGGAAAAATTATACTTGTTACACTTGAGATGATTAATGTGGCATTAGTTAAAACAAGTGTTCATTAAACACTTTTGTAGAAAATTATATATATATATATATATATTAGGGATATCAAATCGGTCAATTTCTATTCATGTTCATTAAACACTTGTAGAAAATTATATATATATATATATATATATATATATATATATATATATATATATATATATATATATATATATATATTAGGGATATCAAATCAGTCAATTTCTATTAATCGGTAGACCGAATGTTTTTCTGATCGAGTATTAGGTTACTTGGTCTCCTGTGTAATTATACATTTGCAGACCCAAATATTATTCAAAGTTGGAGGTGCAAGTAAATATATATTAAAATACCACATTGATAGCTTTATTAATATTAATCAAAGTACCGAAAGTACTGATATGAGTTGATGGTAATTGTTAAGTTTTAATGGGGATAATACACTCAGTATACCAGAGTTTTTGAAATTCACCAATCTTACCAGAAAAACCAGTAAATTTTACAAAAGTCCAGTGAAATCTATTGTAATGTTGTAAATTTTGAATTTATTGTCACAATATATGACAATAGCTGTTTTTACTTAGAAAATGCATGTTATTTCCAGAGTTTCCAAATTAGCAAAAACTGCGTGAATCATCCGGTTTTATTTCAGATAAGAATAATAATGACCATGGAAACATCACAACTTTTTTTACATTCTTTACCAAATTTATATCACACGTGAGTATAGGCCGAATTTCCACAACGATTTTAAGTTTACTTTTTATTTTGGTAAGGGTTATTTATTTATTATGCAACAAACTACATAGATCCGCGATATGATTGTAAAATGTGTGCTTATCAACATCGTTTCATCAATATTAAATTTCTGTGCGACAGGGCATTACTGTACCCTTACGCAATACTTCCCATCAGTAGCCTTAAATCTGTAGGTCAATACCTGTGCATGTAAAACATTTTCCCAACTTTAAAGATTGCCGCGAGTTTCTCATCATTTAAGATCACTGAATGACGAAACTTCTATATCCAATTTCACAGCCCGAGCTTGCTAATACACAGTAAGGGAAATATACGCAACTTGACCAAGAACTCATTTGCATATTAATTGTGCGCAAGAATTGTAAACAGTCCGGTCAGTCGCTTTTAACATCAATTCTCTCACAAGTGTATTATGTTAAGAATTATTGAAAAGTAACATTCTAAAGCAAATTTATGATATCTTAAAACTCATAAAGGATGCCAGACTGACTTTTAATAGCATATATTTCAAAAAGTCTTTTAGGCCTATATTTTTCAGCGAATCAAATTTTTCTTTATTTTCGTAAATTTAAAGACCAAAAATTTACGAATAAAAGATTTTTTAGTGTGATTTGGAAATTTCAATCTTGAAGTTGAGTTGCTAAAATCCACATACATGTGTAATTTCCCATTAGTATAATGTGTCATAAACCCCATACTGCAAAATGTGCTTTGACTTGATCCCAAGTAAACAACTTATCATAACATTACTCAGTTGATTGAACACCAACTCGTAAAAATGAAAGATTCAAAAGATTTCGGAAAAATTTGCTCCCCGATAATATATTTATGTTTAGTTTTTTACTGAATTAAGCAAAATCTAAATGGGTTTGTTACCTCGGTACCCTACATGGATTCAGCAATGTACTGTGTATGAAATGTTTTAATATAGATTATATATAGGTTAATATGTACATAAAGCTGTTTTTTTTTAATTTCAAGTGTAAATGGCGGCATTTTTTAGTTTAGCAAGCGATTTTTAAACGACATTAAAAACAAAATTATCTTAACAGTAATTATTATACTGAAAAATGTATACATGTGTATATCTCCTAGATATAAAGTAAAATCAACTCCCGCTGGATTTAGCAAACCATGTGACATGTATAAAGACACTAATTGTTGTATAAACAGGTATCTAACGAGGATAGACGGTCGGTCAAATCAGTTAGACGGTCATGTTTATTTCTAAATATATCAAAAATGTAAAATACACGTGATTTTTAAATTATGATCGAGTAATCAAGTACTGATTTTAGTTTTCGATAATCGGACCATCCGACGAATATTCAGTTAACCCGTTACTCGCTGAATACCCTAATATATATATATATATATATATATATATATATATATATATATATATATATATATATATATATATATATATATATATATATATATATATATATATATGTGTATATATAAGTTCATAAAATTATCCACAGCGAAGTAAATCTAAACAATTTAGATCTACTTCGCCGTGGATAATTTTATGAACTTTATATGTCTCTGTACACAGCATTTTAAAACGGATATATATATATATATATATATATATGTAATAGACAATAATAAAAAAAAATGTGCCGAATCACAGAATTGATCTCTGGGCCACTGGGTTGAAAGGCGAGCGCCTGTCTAGTTGAGCCACTGAAGGTTCTGTTCAGACATCTTCTTAATTTTAATCAAGTTGTATATATTGTGGTTATGTATTGTTTATTGCCAATATTTTAGAACAACATTAATTTCGAGTTAAATTGCCAATTTATAATGATATGTTGGCTATAATTGTTTTTAAATAAGTTGAAACTTTTATTATCATGTAAAGCGCGCTAAACTGACCGTGTAGACGTGTTTCAAGCGACTTCTAAATAATTATAACGACTATTATCTAAAGAAGTAAATTAGGCAGTCACCTGAATCTACCGTGTGCCCCTTACTTAGGGACAGTTGCCAATCATATCTACATGGCAATAAATGGATATCAAAGAACATAGTGTGTTTACTTGTTAGATATATATATATATATATATATATATATATATATATATATATATATATATATATATATATATATATATATATATATATATATATATATTCTGCTCAACAATTATTTTGTTATAAGTTTTAAACAAGGGGTTATAAAAGAAGTTGATGATTAAATATAAGTAGTGCAATATAATTGTTTGATAAAATCTATATAAGCACGTTTAAAGCATGTTTTCTTTAGTGCAGATTTGTTATTAATGTTTTTTTAAAAAGACATAAATGCGTTTAATATTTATTATCAATAAAATTTTCAAGTAATATGAACTTAAATAACTTTGCAGTGATTGGTCACTTTTTTTCAAGTGCAAAAAGGTTACAAGCCATCAGATCGCATTTGATATCATTTCACAGTATCATGATCAGCCATTTTTTTTCTTGTTCTCGAAAATTTGATTCCATAGATGCATGGCAAATTACATCATCAATATACATGTGCAGTCAAGAAGAAAATGATGTTGCAAAATTCATAATTTACAACCACGTTCAAATAAAAATGTTACGAGGAAAATTTGTTGTATATGTGATTGTTACACAATAAAGGAAATAGACTTTAAAATGAAGTCACTAAAAACTATTTCAAGAAAATCGTTTTATATAGAAAGTAATGAGAAAATTATATTTGTTCATAAACTTATGACATAACGCTGTATATGGTAAATTAATCATCATTATGCATGTACTGTACAGTGCCATAAGTTTATGAAAAAACTTTTTTGAAATTATTCTCCTGGGTATGTGTTTTGACCAGTTTCTTTTAATTTTCATTCTCTTAGAACTTAACAATGATTATTTTGTGATACTTAAATTCCAAGATACAATATATTTTCTTTACAAGGTTTTTCTTGGATGATTTCCTAAGAGCAAAGAATAAAATGATGTTGCAAAATCGATCAAGTAAAAATAAATGTAAGTAACTTCCTTATTAAGAACCAGGTTCAAATAACAATGTTATGAGATCAGTATATGCATATTAAATATAATTGTTACAAAATTAAGAAAGTAGACTTACAAATGAAGTTGTTGACAATTATTTCAAAAATAGAATCTTATTATAAAGTATTGAGAAAGTGACGTTTGTTCGTAAACTGGTGGCATGATGGCGTAGCATGATTTGTAATTAAATGATCTGGAGAGTTAATTGGTATACAGATGTCATCAGATGTAATTGAAGTAATAATGTAGATTTACTTTTAAACTGACAGATTAAAAAATTCTAATCAATGCAAATGGATATTGCATTGATTAGAATTGTGTGTGTGTGTGTTTGTGTGTGTGTGTGTGTGTGTGCGTGTGTGTCTGATATTCTATATATAACGTTTGTTATCGCTATTTCTCAGAAAGTACTGAAGGGATCTTTAGGAAATTTGACATATAAGTTCTCCTTGAGGTCTAGATGTGTATTGTACATTTTCAGGTGGTTCGACTCACAAAATGGCTACCAGGCGACCATTTTGTATTTTAAAAATTAAAGTTTGTTATCGCTATTTTTCAGACAGCACTGAAGGCATCTTTATCAAATTTGACATATAGGTTCTCATGGAGGTGTAGTTGTGCAGTGTATATTTTAAGGCGGGTCGACTCTCAAAATGGCTGCCAGGCGGCCATCTTTGATTTTGATATTAAAATTTCTTATCGTCATCTCTCAGTAGGCACTGAAAGGATCTTTATGAAATTTGACATACAGGTTCTCCTTGAGGTCTAGTTGTGCAGTGTACATTTTCAGGCGGGTCGGATCACAAAATGGCTGCCAGGGGCCATCTTGGATTTTGACAATTAAAGTTTATTATGTATTTCTTGAAAATCATTTACATTGTCTACCACTAAGCCATGTATTTCTTATTTGTTATGGGTAGACACATTCATTGGTGAATGATCATTGGGTCAAATCGGGATCCTTCCCCACCCCTTGAAATTTATACTTTTACTTGTAACTTAAAAACCCTTCAAAGCCTCTCCGGTTAACCATATATATTATTGTTATGGGAAAACACATTTAGCAGTGTATGTGGGGCTACTGGCACTTCCCTGAAATATACTCTTTGCTACATTTGATATCAAATCAGGGTACAGCGAGACAGATTATTATGTGTAATGGTAGTTTTACTCAATGCAGGTCACGACCAGCATTTTCACTTTTGGAAGTTGACAGGTATTGTTAAGGTATCTTGGATTAATGCAGTTTATGTGTGGTATTGTTATAATCTTGCGAGAAAGCATTAAACAGGTATTCAGGGTTTAGTTCAAATACGTTGTTGAGCCACAAAATAAGAGAAAAGAACAGTCTGTCAAAGATAAAATGAAGAATATTCGATGGTGGGCGCCTAGATCCCTCTGGGATATCTTGTTCATTTTTTTAACAGTTTTGTCCTATAATCTTGAAAAGTATAATAGCTAGAGTAAAAGTGAAAGAAACAGAAATGTTCAGCACGCAAAGCTCTACAAAAAAATCAATCTGGCCGAAATTGTCAGGTTGCCCCTTATTGGAGTTTTTTCCCTTTTAAGTGGATTTTTCATGTTTTTGGATGTTTTTTTACATCATCTTGAAAAGTATAATAGGTATAGTAAAAGTGAAAAAGAGAAAAATGTTCAGCAAGCAAAGATTTACAAAAAAGTCAATAGGGCCAAAATTGTCAAGTTGCCCCTAATGGGAGTTACTTCTCCTTTTACGTGGATTTTTCATTTTTTTGGCAGTTTTGTCTTAATATCTTGAAAAGTATAACAGATAGTGAGAAAGTGAAATAAGAAAAAATGCTCAGCACGCAAAGGTGTACGAAAAGGTCACGAGGACCGAAATTGTCAGGTTGCCCCTTTTGGGAGTTATTTCCCCTTTTAGTGAATTCCTCATGTTTTTGACAATTTTTTCCTATTATCTTGAAAAGTATATTAGATAGAAAGAGAAAGAAGCAAAAATGTTCAGCACGCAAAGATCTACGAAAAAGTCAACAGGAATTAAATTGTTAGGTTGACCCTTATGGGAGTTATCTCCCCATTTTGGGGAAATGATTCCTTTGGGATCTCTAGTTTATTTAAAACATGTATCTCCAAAATTTTTAAAGCTGAAAAAACGTTACCATATAATAAGCTTGCAAAAATCTACAAATATTTTATCAGGTCGACCCTTATGTGAATTATTGCCACTCTTTTGGAGATTTTGTTTTTAGATGTTTTTGGCGTTATTATGTCACCGGAGTCACTCAGGTGACCTATTGCTATTGGTTCTCGTCTGTCGTCGGACGTCGTGCGTTAACAATTAAACATTTTAACTTCACCTTGAAAACTACATGGCCATTACATTTTATATTTCTTCTCAAGAACCAGTGGGCCAATTTTAGCTAAATTTAGCATGTATTATCCCCATATGAGGCCGCATAAAGTCTGTGAATGAAACGCGGCACTTGGTACATCTTTTTTGCATGATCCAATGATCAGATGACGTTCAAATTTTGTATGTATGATTGTATAGTCAGTATCTAAACAGTTTGCTAGTGAAAATGAAATCTATCGATAAACAGTCAATCAATAATATATAATTATTAGTAACATAAGGTACACTAGTATACAAATGGCTTACTGACACAAATAGACTTTTTGTATACAAAGGTGTTAGGAATTATCTGAGAATCATTTTCAATGTCATGGAGTTAAAGGTCAAGGTCACAGATACTTAGACATTTTCCACTTCTTCTCAAGAACCAGTGGACTAATTTGAACCAAACTCAACAGGAAATTCTCAGATGACCGTTAAGGCCCATTTGTGCCGCCTCTTGGTTTTTCATTGCCCCGTTCTTTATTGTTTACTTACATATGCCATCACCACGTATGTTCCAAAGTTGTGAAAGTTTCCTTTTACAGTACGAGGAAGATAGAAAGTTCCCAGAACGAGGTATATGTATTGAAGCAGTAAAGTATACATTGCTCAATATGGTCATCATTTACATATTTTGGCCCGACTTACTTTCTAGCAAAACTGAAATACAGAATATTTTATGTACATTTAGGTCCTCAAAATATGTCTTTGTGGTGGGCTGGGAACATTCTCATTATTAGGTAATTTGCTTGCATGTGATTTAAAAACAACAACAATGTTATTAATGTGATTTTGCCAATTTATTTCAACATTTTCTCTTTCTTTTGTATTTCTGGAAATTTGTTTGGAAAAGATGTATTGAATGCACGTAAGTTTCCATCTTCCCTCACAAAATTCATAAATTTGTTTGCTGTTTATGCGACAGTTTCAAACAAATTAGTCATACATCCAGATATATAAAAAATGAAACAAAGATAACATGCTTCTTCAACAAGAAACATTAATTTGGAAGCTAAATAATGCATTATATACGATGTAATATTTTCATTGGAATTCGGGGAACCATTCCATTTGAAATGTATAATCGATATCTGAATCTTCGGAGCAGCTCTTGGACGTAAGTAACATACCGTTGTATATGTTTATCTAATATAGTTTGATAACTTTCCTCAGTCTGTAAAAATGACCATTATGCACAGTGACGAGCCAAAACTGATACAACTTTTTATTTTCCCTAAATAGTTCATATAAATCCACAATTTTTCAAAACATTCACGGAGAGTCACATCTTAATCAATTTCGATGAAACATACACCATAAAAATCAGAATATTTAATTCATTGTATATTTGCTCATATTGTTTAAAATTTCTATTTTCAAGATTCAGCAATTTAAACATAAAATTGAATTCATTTTGTTTTATGTCACAATTCTATACTTAGTATTTACATATACATGTACATGTATTAAAAAGAGACATGAAAATATTATAATTTTTTTTTTTGTAAAACACCTCATTCGATTGGATGAAAATGCTAGGTATCATTATATACTGTATAACTTACTTTGCTATCACGTGAGGAGCTACGTCAGCTGTTTCTAGGACAACAAGTGCAGCTGTTTTATATATCATTGCGCTTTATCATCAATTGTTTGTGTTGTATTTTTGTAAATATCGTATTTAAGAATTAACAACTTTTCAGTTAACCATGTTGAGGCAGAGTACACTTTGTATTGTGCAAACCGCAATACATAAAAGTGTATTCTGTCTCAACATTGGTTATTTTTTAGTAAACAACTGAAAAGTTAATGTTAATCCTTATAATTTACTAAAAGGTGAAATTAACAAACCTTTAAATTCAATTTTAAATTCTAATAACGATATAAAAAGTACAACACAAACAATCGATGATGAATCCCAATGATATATTGAACAGCTGTTTTACAAAAAGTTAAAATATCAGAATTCAAAATTAAATTTAACGGTTTGTATTCTTTCACTTTTTATTAAATTATAAGGATTAATTGAGGCAGAGGACACTTTGTATTATGCGAAGCGCAATATTTTGGCACTAACCAATGAAAATTCATAATAAAACACGGAAACTTTAAAACATTAATGGATAATAGTGGAAAATGTATTGAAATTGAATGGGAAATGATTGATAATTTTTTCTAAAGAATGCGGTTTTATGAAATTTATAAAGAAAAATAAAAAGTACCATCAATTTTGGCAC
Organism: Atrina japonica; assembly: GCA_030159075.1. Taxonomy (NCBI): domain Eukaryota; kingdom Metazoa; phylum Mollusca; class Bivalvia; order Pterioida; family Pinnidae; genus Atrina; species Atrina japonica. The sequence continues at coordinate 575,043 of BROG01000031.1, read as the reverse complement.
GTCACTGTACATATATAAAACATATATCTGTTTTATCAATATAGTAGGCCCTATACATTATCCCATAAAGTTTTTGTTTTAAAAGTAATACTTTGAAAATTTTGCTAATTAAAAACTGTCTCCATGAAAATTTTGCATTTATAGTTTGAAAGCATATTTCTTTTCTATTGCTTTTAAATCTCCGATGACGTCATCCATGTCCAGTATGTTTGATTTCGTCACTGTGTCATTGGTCATTCGATTCATTATGTTCTCTATGTCATCTGGTTCTACTACAGGAAGAAAACGAAAAACAGGTCGCCCTTCTCGATCAATAAGAAACTTTTCGAAATTCCAAGATATGTCTCGCGCTTTTATTGGATCAAAGAAACTCTTCCGAGCTTTAAAAAAGGCTCCATCTGGCAAACGACAAGTTTCCTGTAAAGATGTAGGCATGTATGTATATCAGTAAAGGAACACTTTTTACCAAGCAGTGACAAATATACTTCATTAAGACAAATAATCATACTGTAATGAAACAGATATACTGCAATGAAACAGATATACTGCAATGAGACAGATATACTGTATTGAGACAGACATACTGCAATGAGACAGATATACTGTATTGAGACGGATATACTGCAATGAGACAGATATACTGCAATGAGACATATATACTGCAATGAGACAGATGTACTGTATTGAGACGGACATACTGCAATGAGACAGATATACTGTATTGAGACGGATATACTGTAATGAGACAGATATACTGTATTGAGAAGGACATACTGCAATGAGACAGATATACTGTATTGAGACGGACATACTGCAATGAGACAGATATACTGTATTGAGACGGACATACTGCAATGAGACAGATATACTGCAATGAGACAGATATACTGTATTGAGACGGACATACTGCAATGAGACAGATATACTGTATTGAGACAGATATACTGTAATGAGACAGATATACTGTATTGAGACGGACATACTGCAATGAGACAGACATACTGCAATGAGACAGATATACTGTATTGAGACGGACATACTGCAATGAGACAAATATACTGTATTGAGACGGACATACTGCAATGAGACAGATATACTGTATTGAGACGGACATACTGTAATGAGACAGATATACTGCAATGAGACAGATATACTGTATTGAGACGGATATACTGCAATGAGACAGATATACTGTATTGAGACGGACATACTGCAATGAGACAGATATACTGCAATGAGACAGATATACTGTATTGAGACGGACATACTGCAATGAGACAGATAAACTGTATTGAGACGGACATACTGTAATGAGACAGATATACTGTATTGAGACGGACATACTGCAATGAGACAGATATACTGCAATGAGACAGATATACTGTATTGAGACGGACATACTGCAATGAGACAGATATACTGTATTGAGACGGACATACTGCAATGAGACAGATATACTGTATTGAGACGGACATACTGCAATGAGACAGATATACTGTATTGAGACAGACATACTGCAATGAGACAGATATACTCTATTGAGACAGATATACTGTATTGAGACAGACATACTGTTATCACACACATATACTGTAATGAGACAAATACACTGCAATGAGACAGATACATTATATTGAGACAAATATACTGCAATGAAACAGATATACTGCAATGAAACAGATATACTGCAATGACACAGATATACTGTATTGAGACGGACATACTGCAATGATACAGATATACTGTATTGAGACGGACATACTGCAATGAGACAGATATACTGTATTGAGACGGACATACTGCAATGGGACAGATATACTGTATTGAGACGGACATACTGCAATGACACAGATATACTGTATTGAGACGGACATACTGCAATGATACAGATATACTGTATTGAGACGGACATACTGCAATGAGACAGATATACTGTATTGAGACGGACATACTGCAATGAGACAGATATACTGTATTGAGACGGACATACTGCAATGAGACAGATATACTGTATTGAGACGGACATACTGCAATGGGACAGATATACTGTATTGAGACGGATATACTGCAATGAGACAGATATACTGCAATGACACAGATATACTGTATTGAGACGGACATACTGCAATGAGACAGATATACTGTATTGAGACGGACATATTGCAATGAGCAAATATACTGAGACAGATATACTGTATTGAGACGGACATACTGCAATGAGACAGATATACTGTATTGAGACGGACATATTGCAAAGAGACAGATATACTGTATTGAGACGGACATACTGCAATGAGACGATATACTGATATACTGCAATGAGACAGATATACTGTATTGAGACGGATATACTGCAATGAGACGGAGATATACTGTATTGAGAGACGGACATACTGCAATGAGACAGATATACTGTATTGAGACGGACATACCGCAATGAGACAGATATACTGCAATGTATACTGTATTGAGACGGACATACTGCAATGAGACAGATATACTGTATTGAGACGGACATACTGCAATGAGACAGATATACTGCAATGAGACAGATATACTGTATTGAGACGGACATACTGCAATGAGACAGATATACTTCAATGAGACAGATATACTGTATTGAGACGGACATACTGCAATGAGACAGATATACTGTATTGAGACGGACATTCTGCAATGAGACAGATATACTGTATTGAGACGGACATACTGCAATGAGACAGATATACTGTATTGAGACTGACATACTGCAATGAGACAGATATACTGTATTGAGACAGACATACTGCAATGAGACAGATCTACTGCAATGAGACAGATATCCCGTATTAAGACAGATATAGTGTAATGAAACAAATATACAGTATTGAGACAAATATACTGATATTAAACAAATGTACTGTAATGAGACAGATATAGTCTGATGAGACAAATATACCGTGATCAGACAAATATACTGTATCTAAAATATATACTGTATTGAGACAGATATACTGTTATTAAACAAATACACTGAACTCAGACAAATATCTGTTCTGACAGAACTATACTGTTATGAAAGAAATGTACTGTTTTCAGACAAAATATACATGTATTGAGACAAATATACCGTTATCAAACAAATACACTGTATTGAGACAAATATATTGTAATGAGACAATATACAATAATAACATGCAAGACAAGATATATTTTATTACTTTTAATATGACAATGTTCCATTAGAGTCTAATTTGATTATCATTATTTCTTCCATTTTTATTTGAGTATCCCTTAAATGTGCTCACATTTGCCACATTGTATATAATGATACTAATACTTTGAAAGTTCCTAATTATGAAATAATTTTGACAATTTTACCTTCAGATAGTTCCCAATTTTAAATAATTTTGACAATTTTACCTTCAGGTAGCTCCCAATTTTAAATAATCTTGACAATTTTACCTTCAGGTAGCTCCCAATGTTAAATAATTTTGACAATTTTACATTCAGGTAGCTCCCAATTTTAAATAATCTTGACAATTTTACCTTCAGGTAGCTCCCAATGTTAAATAATTTTGACAATTTTACCTTCAGGTAGCTCCCAATGTTAAATAATTTTGACAATTTTACCTTCAGGTAGCTCCCAATTTTAAATAATCTTGACAATTTTACCTTCAGGTAGCTCCCAATGTTAAATAATCTTGACAATTTTACCTTCAGGTAGCTCCCAATGTTAAATAATTTTGACAATTTTAGCTTCAGGTATGATAGCTCCCAATATGAAGTAATTTGACAATTTACCTTCAGATATCACAGCCCAAAATATTAAGTAATTTTTAAAATTTTACCTTCAGATATGAAAGCTCCCAATATAAAATAATTTTGACAATTTTTACTTTCAGATATGACAACTCCAAACATTAAGTATTTTAAACCTTCAGATATGAAAGCTCCCAATATTAAATAATTTTTACAATTTTTACTTTGAAATATGACAGCACCCAATATTAAGTAATTTTGACAATTTATTAAATACTTTTGACAATTTTTACTTTCAGATATGACAGCACCCAATATTAAATAATTTTGACAATTTTTACTTTCAAATATAATAGCACCCAATCTTAAGTAATTTTGACAATTATTAAATACTTCTGACAATGTTTACTTTCAGATATGACAGCACCCAATATTAAATAATGTTGACAATTTTTACCTTCAAATATGTATAAACTTCAGCTTCTTCTTTTCCGTTGACCTCTATTTTGGACATAAGGTCAAATTTTGGAGTAAATCCATCCCCTGGCCTGACGTAGTGCAAACCATTCAACAGTTCGGTTTTATTATCTGCAGGCTCTTGGAAAGCAAACTGATTGCATGGAAATCCAATAATACTAATATTCCCGGTTTGGGAAGAATTTGCTCGGGAAAGTAGTGCATTCATTTGTAAATATTGGTATGTGAAACCTAAAAAAAAGACAATATATTTTGGGTACAGTAAACTGGGGATATATTGGGAGATACCAGACAGTGATAATAACGACAAAAGAATGAAATTTGTTATTTTAGATATAAATACATGATGATGATGATGATGATGATGATGATGATGATGATTATTATTATTATAATGATGATGATGACGACGAGGACGATGATTACAACGGTGATGAGGAAGATAATGATAGTTATGATGACGATAATGATGGTGATGATGATGATTATTATTATTATGACGGCGACCATGAAGATCAAGATGATTATACATATTATAATAATAATAATAATAATAATAATAATAATAATAATAATTGAGATGATGACTGACTAAAGTTGATTTAAATGGATTTCCACGAGGAAAAAAATCATTATTTATATCATTCATATTTTTATTCTTATCATCAGCTGATTTATTGCGCCATCGAGCATCAAACTGATGGATATTTCCTGCAATTTTTATCTCGCAAGATATAAAATCTAGACGATATTTTGCGCCAGCGAGCATCAAACTGATGGATATTTCCTGCAATTTTTATCTTGCAATATATAATATCTAGATGATATTTCCCAGTTTTTCTGTTTAAATATATAAATGGTTTCGTACATCACATATCACATCACGTATGGCGTTGCATTTTATAAAAAAGACACTGATGGACTGAGGGTTGTATCAATCTGTTAACATATAAAGTGTTTTCAGATTGTTTTATCTATATAATAAATCATTTTAGACAAACTTCAGTATCTGTGACTACTCTTACGTATAAATATAATTCGAAATGCCAATTCCATGCGCACAAGTATTAGTTGTTTTGAGTTACATTTGTGTAACAAGCCTTCCGTTTTTAATTTTGGTATCTAGGTAACTTTTATCTATGTAAACTGACATACGTTTTTGCTGATGATCCGACACACAGTTGCGGTAAATTACAGCCCTATTTAAATTGACCTCATCATTATGTTCCGAAGTCAACTCACAACGGAGTACATATAGTAGTGTTTACAACTCTCGTGGAATCAACTTCTTCAGCAGTAAAACATGATGATATTTGCAAAGCTTTGATTAATGACATTTTGTATGAAGAAACATGAGACAAAAACTACATATTCAACACGAGTGCGTATCCTATTCATTACATACTTATATTTCATAGAACAAAACTTCAATAGTATTTTGATCGCCCGATTGAAAATAACAGAATTTACATTGATTTTGTGTTATACCTTGTAAAAAATAACAATTAAAAATAACCAATTTCTTTAATTGATAAATTTCTATATTTTGCTACCAAAAACCTAAAAAGAAACATGTATTGCAGTCATTCTAAGAATCACTTCAACACTAATAATATCCCTACTCATCTTCGGACGAGACAGTAAAAACCGAGGTCCCGTGTCACAGTAGGTGTTGGCACGTCAAAGAACCTTCACTGCTTAATGGCTGTAAGTTCCGAGCATAATTTGAAGCCCTTCACCGGCATTTGGTAATGTCTCCATATAAGTGAAAGATTCTTGAGTGGGACGTTAAACAACAATACAAAAACAACAAATATCCCTATTACATTTAATTTTGGTTTTATGTTTATCTTAGTACATGTAAACACATTATTAATGTATGTTGGATAAAGTGAAAATTGTGCCTCGTGAATATTACCATTAATCTTAGCCTTTATTTGTACGATAACTTTTTCCGATTAATTTCGCCCAACTTTACATATGTCATCTGATATATGCGGTCGCAATAACAAAACTAGTCAGTGGTGAATCATAGACAACGTTGAGATGTCGCCAAGTAGTAGTATGTTTTCAAACGGTACATACATCACGTGATTAAGGCGGTTGGGTCTCATCACTGGATGAATCAAGTTATACATATACTACTATCATCTACTGACTCTGACATAGTAATGTCTGAACCATCATTGGTTCGTTTGAACATAAAACATATATAGTCTTCCCTTGAGTTGAGGCTGATCTCTGTGTCACCAATCAAAGGTAGACCTTTCTTAGGCGTCAGCGATTAGACGTTTCCATTAATAATACTTAAGATGAAGTACATAAGTGGTCATTGACGTCCCGTGCCATAATCTTTCAATTTATTTGACCTAAGTGTTAGTACACGTGTTCTTTGTTCTATGGCATTCTGGATATAAAATGGATGAATTCTGATACTGTACGACAAAATAATGAACATCTTTCGTATGCTTGTATTCATTTAGGAATAAAACACATTTAAACACGTGAAATATTTCTTAATAATGATAGATTTATTGATATTTGACTTGATATACACGCACGCACATCCATCCATGCATGCATGTATGAATCTGCATACAAACACACATGCACGCATTATCCATTCATCTACACACACACCACAGCTAAGCCATCTGTTCAATAATAATGGCGGCTGCATTAAATATAGGCAACAGTATAGTGATAATGAGAGCTGAAATGTAGTATGCCCTAAAGAAAAACGTCAAATGAACATCTGTGATTAATGCTGTCATTTAAAACATGTGTTTATGTTAAACTCTAGATGAGAGTTATTCATGTATTCAGCAACAGAAGTGAAATATGAAATTCACATTGAACTGGAATGAGCTTATTATCTTCATAGTATATCCATTCTTCATCATCATCGTCGTCATCGTCGTCGTCGTCGTCATCATCATCATCATCATCATCATCATCATCATCATCATCATCATCATCATCATCATCATCATCATCATCTAAGTGCCTAACCTTTACACTGTTCGACTAGGTGTCCAATATCATTACTGTTCGTCTAGATGTATAATCTTGCCACAGTTCAACTAAATGTCTAATCCTGTCACTATTCGTCTAAATGTCTATTCTTGCCACAGTTCGTCTATATGTCTAATCTTGCCACTATTCGTCTAAATGTCTATTCTTGCCACTGTTCGTCTATATGTCTAATCTTGCCACTATTCGTCTAAATGTCTATTCTTGCCACTGTTCGTCTATATGTCTAATCTTGCCACTACTCGTCTAGATGTCTATTCTTGCCACTGTTCGTCTATATGTCTAATCTTGCCACTATTCATGTAAGTGTTTAATCTTGCCACAGTTTGTCTCTATGTACCTAACCTTATCAACATCATTATTTGGACTCCTTAATTTCCTTTCTCTTTAGACAAATTGTCGAATGATTCATCATTGATATAATAAAAGCTTGCTAGAGGTAGATACACCCTAACATCGCACCGAAAGACCACAATTACTGTATTTGACTTAGAAAAAACCTGCCGTGTCATCTTTTTAATTTATTGCTTTGTAAATACTACCAGTTGTAAATCTAATTGATAACTGTAAGTGTCAGATTACATTATTCCAGTAAATATGTAAGTGTCAAATTACATTATTCCAGTAAATATGTAAGTGTCTGGTTATATTATTCCAGTACATATTTAAGTGTTATATTATATTATTCCAGTACATATGTAAGTGTCAAATTACATTATTCCAGTACATATATAAGTGTCTGATTATATTGTTCCAGTAAATATGTAAGTGTTAGATTACGTTATTCCAGTAAATATGTAAGTGTCAGATTATATTATTCCAGTACATATGTAAGTGTCAGATTATGTTATTCCAGTACATATGTAAGTGTCCGATTATATTATTCCAGTACATATGTAAGTGTCAGATTATGTTATTCTAGTACATATGTAAGTGTCAGAATATATCATTCAATTTCATCTGAAAGTGGCAGATAATATTATTTTGGTACATATTTGAAAACATTCACATGAAAAAGAAATTGCCTCCCACTTTTAATTTGATCCATTCGCCACCACAGATACGTGGCAGTAAATACCATATATATATATATATATATATATATATATATATATATATATATATATATATATATATATATATATATATATATATATATATTATATATATATATATATATATATATATATATATATATATATATATATATATATATATATATATATATATATGTGTGTGTGTATAAATATGTGCGTGTGTGTGTGTGTGCGTGTGTGTGGCATTACGTATATAAATGGCAGATAATACCATCCCAATACATATATAAGTGGCATAAAATATCATCACATTACATATATAATTAGGATATAATATCTTCCCAATACATATATAACTGGCAGATAATATCATCCTAATACATATATAAGTGGCAGATAATATCATCCTAATACATATATAAGTGGCAGATAATATCATCCCAATACATATATAAGTGGCAGATAATATCATCCCAATACATATATAAGTGGCAGATAATATCATCCTAATACATATATAAGTGGCAGATAATATCATCCTAATACATATATAAGTGGCAGATAATATCATCCTAATACATATATAAGTGGCAGATAATATCATCCCAATACATATATAAGTGGCAGATAATATCATCCCAATATATATATAAGTGGCAGACAATATCATCCCAATACATATATAAGTGGCAGATAATATCATCCTAATGCATATATAAGTGGCAGATAATATCATCCTAATACATATATAAGTGGCAGATAATATCTTCCCAATACATATATAAGTGGCATATCATATTATCACAATACTTTTAAAAGTGGCATATAATATCATCCCGATACATATTTAATTGGACGATTATTCCAGTACATATATTAGTGGACGATTATTCCAGTACATATATAGGTGGACGATTATTCAAATACATATATTATTGAACGGTTATTTCAGTACCTATATTAGTGGATGATTATTCCAGTACATATATAGGTGGACGATCATTCCAGTACATATATTGGTGGACGATTATTCCAGTACATATATTAGTGGACGATTATCATAGTACATATATAGGTGGACGATTATTCCAGTACATATATAGGTCGAAGATTATTCCAGTACATATATTAGTGGACGATTATTCCAGTACATATATAGGTGGCCGATTATTCCAGAACATATATAGGTGGACCATTATACCCAGTACATATATTAGTGGACGATTATTCCAGTACATATATAGGTGGAAGATTATTCGAGCACATACATTAGTGGACGATTATTCCAGTACATATATAGGTGGACGATTATTCAAATACATATATTATTGAACGGTTATTTCAGTACCTATATTAGTGGATGGTTATTCCAGTACATATATAGGTGGATGATCATTCCAGTACATATATTAGTGGACGATTAATCCAGTAAATATATAGGTGGACGATTATTCCAGAACATATATAGGTGGACGATTATTCCAATACATATATTAGTGAACGATTATTCAAGTACCTATATTAGTTGACGATTATTCAAGTACATATATTAGCGGACGATAATTCCAGTACATATATCAGTGGACGATTATTTCAGTACACATATTAGGGGAGGATTGTTTCAGTACATATATTAGAGGAGGATTGTTTCAGTACATATATAGGTGGACGGTTATTCAAATACATATATTATTGAACGGTTATTTCAGTACCTATATTAGTGGATGATTATTCCAGTACATATATAGGTGGACGATTATTTAAATACATATATTATTGAACGGTTATTTCAGTACCTATATTCGTGGATGATTATTCCAGTACATATATAGGTGGACGATCATTCCAGTACATATATTGGTGGACGATTATCCAGTACATATATTAGTGGACGATTATCCCAGTACATATATAGGTGAACGATTATTCCAGTACATATATAGGTCGAAGATTATTCCAGTACATATATTAGTGGACGATTATTCCAGTGCATATATAGGTGGAAGATTATTCCAGCACATATATTAGTGGACCATTATCCCCAGTACATATATTAGTGGGCGATTATTCCAGTACATATATAGGTGGAAGATTATTCCAGCACATATATTAGTGGACGATTATCCCAGTACATATATTAGTGGACGATTATTCCAGTACATATATAGATGGACGATTATTCAAAAACATATATTATTGAACGGTTATTTCAGTACCAATATTAGTGGATGATTATTCCAGTACATATATAGGTGGACGATCATTCCAGTACATATATTAGTGGACGATTATTCCAGTACATATATAGGTGGACGATTATTCCAGAACATATATAGGTGGACGATTATTCCAATACATATATTAGTGAACGATTATTCAAGTACCTATATTAGTTGACGATTATTCAAGTACATATATTAGCGGACGATTATTCCAGTACATATATCAGTGGACGATTATTCCAGTACATATATAGGTGGACGATTATTTCAGCACACACATTAGGGGAGGATTGTTTCAGTACATGTATTAGGGGAGGATTTTTTCAGTACATATATAGGTGGACGGTTATTACAGTACATATATAAATTGACGATCATTCCAGTACATATATAGGTGGACGATCATTCCAGTACATATATTGGTGGACGATTATTCCAGTACATATATCAGTGGACGATTATTTCAGTACATATATTAGGGGAGGATTGTTTCAGTACATATATAGGTGGACGGTTATTACAGTACATATATAAATTGACGATTATTACGGTACATATATAAATTGACGATTATTACGGTACATATATCTGATAGTTACACATCTTATTGATGATGATTGGTACGTGTCAGTATAATGTACTGTCATTCTATCATATTGTAAAATCGCTATTTAACAACCATATTTTTTCTTTCTTTATTGATCTTTATATTTCATCGATTATATTTTGTAATGGACCAGGTGGTCATTTATGTTTCAGATGTTTAACACAATATATATCATATTGATATTCTATCGACGCATACAGGAAAGCAACAACAGGCTGTTGCTCTTTAGAATTATCTGCAGAAAAGAATAAACTATAAATGAACTTTCTACTATTAGTTTAAATCAAATTTATCTATTTGTTTATATTTACGACTTGTTCTGAAGTACATACTACCTGACAGAGAAATTTACAAAAAGAACCATTCCATTAGATGAAACTTATTGTGTGACTTTTAAGACACTCGCTAAATAGTCTAGAGAAAATATCTAACACAAAATTTATTTATAGGCCTCCTAATCCAACATTTGAGAAATCTGACGGGGGAGGCGAAAAAATGTAGGAATAGCAGGAATTCTTGTAGATTAAGAATAATTAGTTTGTAAAAACACCAAGTTAAAATTTATCTAGTAATCACAGGTAAAAATAAAAGTTGTCACAAACTGAAGAAAGTTTATTCTCATATACTCATTGTAAATCATTTAATTAGCATGTGTAAAAATAATATATCAATATTTAAAGAGATTCTAACAATTTTAGCATAAACTCATCCACAATTACCACATTAATTGTAATGTTACTATTATGAATTGTGTTCACTTTATATGATGCTATGCTATGAAATTGAAGAAAAATAAAGGTGTGTAAGAGAGAAAAAATATAAATATTTGACTGAATAACGAAATTGACTAAATACTGGAATTAACTTACACCAAACTTTTATGAAAATTTGACTAAATTTACCATGTCATTGAAAAATTAAAGATGTATAAGAGAGGAAAAATATTTAAATTTGTCCCAAAATTAAATACTAAAGAATTTGAATTTACCTGAGTATCTAATGTTTACTTAAATTTACTATGAAAGTAAAGGAACAGTATTTTTTTCAAAAAATTAATTCCTTCCTTACTTCTTAGATGGATATACAACAACAAAAAGAGATATACACAGGCATAAAAATTTTAATTCTTGTATGTATTATATAAAGTTTGCTTGAGAAACAAGTTTGGCAATTATTCACTTGCAATTGATTAATCATTTTACTATAGTAGTATTTGTATATCAATAACACACTATATATGTTTTTATTTTCACAAAATATATAGGAATATAAGAATCTTTATATCCGTGCACATCTATTTTTGTTATTGAATATAAAGTATAAGTAAAAAAAAAATTGTAAACCCAGCTAGTGTCCTGTTGAATGTGTGTTTGTGAGAACAAATAATAAAATATATCCAAATACCTACATTTTACTAAATATTTGAATATACAGCGTACCTACATATCAAAAGTTTACTTAATTTACCATGAAATTAAAAATATAAAAATCTGTTTACAAGAAAAATGAATAAAGTTACCTGAATTCCTTAATTTAACTAATTACATGTATTTGAATTTACCTGAATGCCTAAGGTTTACTAAATTTATTATAAAATTGTGAAGAGAAAAAGATGTTTATCTAAATTTACCTGTACAGTACCTGCATTTTAATTAGCGTTAAATCGCTAAAACAACATACCTACCTTATAAAAACATCTATTGTTCATACAATGTTAGAATAGAAGGAATCTGATTTTTTTCAAATGTTGAAATAGGAGGAAGACACCATATGAACATATGATTTCATATTTTATTTGTTTCTCTATGTAATTATTCTATATCGCAAACTATTTCTTTTTATATGTCTTTATAAAATAACATGTACGTGTAATTAGAAGCAAGTTGACCCTGTACTGGGTGAGTGAAAATACAAAATTTACAACATAACTGTATATATATTCAAACACTAGAGATCTAGCATTTTTACATTTCGATATATATTTAACATTTGCACATGTTTCATATCTTATCATTACTTCATGTAAGTTCATTCCAACACCAGCTCATCCTTACATCGGATTGGCATGCAGACAAGTTTCAAGTCAAGAGTATTCTCAGAAAGAAGAATATTTTTGTAAGTTTTATCTAACCACCTTATTGATGGACGAAACACAATGTAATATCAAACATCTTTTTCTTCATTTTTATTTCTGTAATATAGTGCTACCCTTTCATTCGTTCTATCATTTATCTATTTGTTTAATGATAAATACTAGCGTAATATACTCATCTATGTTTCATGAAAATAGTATGTAAAAATATGTTTTATAGAAGAGGAAAATCAAAGCGGTTGAAGAGACAACTTGTAGTTACTGTTGCAATATATCGCAACAGAAAATGACAGTCAAATAAATTAACCTATGAAAACATTACAATAGAAACGGCTAAAAGTCCTTACTTCAAAACGTTGCCACATTCACAACAAGGGTCACAGTGCCGCTGTACTCGTCCAGACTAGCTGTGGCATTATCCAAATTCGTCACATTGAAGGAGTGAAAGGTTTTGTTGTCAGTCCGGTCCTCACAGACCGTATAGAAGTTAGCTGCATCCACCGCCAACGTTAGAAAAAGCGGTAGGATAGAGAAGATGGCTGCTGACTGCCCCATCTTACACAGCAGTTGTGATACGCAGCTTTACTTACTGAAACTGTCATCAAACTCACTCGTGCAGGAGTACATTTCTAAATATATACATATGTACACGGTCAAATATAGGGGCTCCTGACAGGGATTCATTTTCATATTTACTGAGTATGCCAAATATATCAAACATTCAGAAGTCAATGGGGTATGTCATACTCTCTATCATTATTACTTTTGTTAATGAATCTGCTTTTCAAAATATGTTGTCATTAGCTTACAATAAAGTCAACACTATTTTACAATATGATAAAGTTACCCTGTTGTGTAGCAACGTGGAAAGTTTTAGTGAAAATTCAAGTTTGTAATGAAATAGCTACTGGTAATATATATGATAAAAACACAAAACATCAGATACACGTGACTACGTTTGTATCGTATTCTTAAAAGAATATCTCACGAGTCAAATTAGATCAGATGCATTGAACAAATCAATAGTTTGACATTTAAAGAGGTAAATAAAAGAATGTCTCGGTAATTCCTTTTTTAAGCTTATAAGCTAACAAAGATAGTTTAGTTGTTCATATTTTCGACAAGATATATATATAACTTGTGTCGTGCACTTTATAGTATTCTCAAGTAAGAGGTAAATCTTCGTCGTCATCGCTGTCGTCACTATCATCGGCTGTGACCGATGACAAAATTTTCAAGGTTCGTCGTATAGACATATAAATGCCATCGTTGCATTAGTACTTGAAAATAAATCTTACATATCAATTTAATTTTTATATAATTGAAACAAATACCCTCTGGTAGCCCAATATAGCTGGCAGCTGACAACATCTGCATCTACCAGATTTAAATGTCATATTATCGTTACTATAAAATATCCATTAGATATATCAAAATAATGCTACTTCCATAATTTGTTCAGGTAAAATTCTCACTTGAATTTATAGTCATTTAAATACTTTTAAAGTATAAGCATTGCTTCGATTTTTTCGTCTACAGTTAATAATTTTTCCTGCAACGATATATCACCATCATCATCATCACCATCATCATCATCATCATCATCATCATCCCTAGGGCATTTAAATAAAAAAATATCTTTTAAAACTTGTTCATATATATATATATATATATATATATATATATATATATATATATATATATATATATATATATATATATATATATATATATATATATATATATATATATATATATATATATATAATATATATATATATTTTATTTATATATATATATATAATCTTATCCAGTATGATTCCTGTAATCACAAGGCCTATTGCATTTACAGATATGTATATATGACATTTAACTAATGATGATATTAGAGGGAAAGTTAGTAATATGGAATGTTTGTTTTACAGTATAAGTCCGAGTAATTTACCCCTTTAGATATACATAAGGCTAAATCTTTGATTTAAAGAAGAAATCGTTGTGAACTGTTTATTTTACAAGAGATGGATAAGTTAAATACGCCGCTCCATTTCAGTATCATTCGGTGAAAAGCGTGAGAACTCGTCTTTAGTGCTGAAATATGGTTTAAATATTTATAAGTTCAGTACATATAACATTTGATAATATCAAAATGTCATTTTATTTATACTACCCACTTGATAGTACAAGGCACCCTTTGATTGCCAGAAAAAAATTAAATTCTCTCAAATAAGTTTGAGAAAGTTGAATAAAAGGGCGTCCGAACATAATTAGGTAGATTGTCCAAGTAATTGTCCAATCTTTCAAAAGAATGGAACAGTGGTCAATTGTTATTAAGGAATGAACAGTTACAATGGTATTCTTGCGAGATTTCGCACACACGGGTAAGGGTGAGTTAGAATTAGGACAAAGTATTTGTTAGGCAATTTTGTTATAAAAGGTCACAGGGCATACTCATGTGCTACAAGGACTGTTTATGTGTGTTTCAATATTCTTATGGAAACTATCAATAAGCAAACAATTGTCCCATCTCAGCCAGTTTTCATACAAAATGACAAATGAAGATTCTCTAACAAGAATATATGGCAATGGCCTGTGAAAGAAATGGAGAATGAAAGTTAAAACCCCTCACTTATTTGAAGTTCAAAAATTTGACACAGACATCAACAGTTTGAAATGTAATAGGTTAGATCTTGTAATTTTTCAGAGAGTTCAATTTAAAATTAATGCTTTTTCCAGATTTGCTGCAAATACCATGAGCAAAATCAAACGAAAATTAAAAACACGATGGAAGTCTAACAGAGATAGTTAAGTAGTTTTCACCTACATTTATTCTATATAAGTCACGCATTAAAATGATCAAATATTAAGTATACTTTATTTATCTATTTATTTATTTATTTATTGGCCTTTCAACAAACTATCGGCATTCCTGACCTGTTCTTTTATTCATGCGAAGCAAACTTAATTCAGAAACTGCTGAATCAAAAGAAGAAAAGCTAGCGGTGTCCTTGAATATGACATTTAGATATATCGACGACGTTTTGTCAATTAATAAATACAGTTTTCATACATATGTCAATGCGATATATCCCAACGAACTAGAAATTAAAGATACAACAGAATCAAGCACACACGCTTCATACTTTTACATTTTACTTACTATAGACACAGACGGGAAATTAACAACTAGGCTATACGAAAAACGCAACGATTTCGGCTTTCCCATCCTGAATATTCCACATTTAAGTAGTAATATCCCACAATCACCTGCATATGGCGTTTATATTTTACAATGATATGCCAGGGCGTGTTTAACATATGAACATTTCATATATAGAGGTAAACTACTCATTGACAAAACATTGACAAAGGGATATCGAAAGCCGAGTTTGATGTCAACGTTCCGCAAATTTCACGGTCGGTATAATAGTCTTGTTTGCGATTACTTTGTTTCACTAAGTGAAGTGTTGAGTTGCCTGTCCGATAGCGTTGATGAGGCGGCTGTACCAGTTGTGACGAGGATTTGTTCCTCATTTATTTCATTTGGATTTGACTTTGGACTCACGATGGGTGTGACGAGTCAACAAGGGACGCTTACTCTTCCATCGCACCTGATCCCACCTATTGTTTTCCAGAGGTCCGTGTTTATTAATTTTTTACCAGATTTGTATCTATATCCTGGGCATCCTAATGATTTATACTTTGGTGTCTGAGGTTGTTTGTGTTATTATGTCAAATTAGTTCTGTCACTTATCAAACTAGAAATTCAAGTTACGCCAATAAACGAAAAGAATTGTATCTTAATTATTTTCAAATTTTCTACAAATACGATATATGGAAAACTCTGTCGATTCTCTTTGGATGTATAAATAAAAACTCGTATGATAGCACCATTTAAATTCTGAACTTAGTAATTCATTTTTACAGTGGGTACTCTTAGTCGGATTTGGCAATACATAAAGAGTTATATTTTGGCCTTGTATGATACTTTTTCTTTCGGAAATATATTTTTATATTAAATTCGAGCTCTACCGATGAAGTCTGGAGCATTTTAATTTATATTGTTATCATATTTATAACCACTGGGTCGTTGTCATTGCTGGAGGACCGTTTCAGTCCTTGAGGGTATACATAAACAAAATGCCTGATATTTCGGTACCAGCCTATTATTTTATATTGACAGAAACGATCGTCTTGAGCATTATAACTTTGGTATTATGTTCATAATATTTATACTAAAGTAATATTTCAATCAGCACTATTTAAATTTTAAACTTCTGAAAAGCATTTTATAGTGGGTACTCTTAGGCGCATTTGGCATTACATTAAGATTTATCATTTGGCCTTGAATGATACTTTTTTTTCTTTCGGAAATATACTTTTATATTAAATTCGAGCTCAACTGATGACGTCTTATTGACAGACACGATCGTCTTGAGCATTTGATTGGACCCTTTTGTAATAAAACTGAATCTAAGGTATTGTCAATGTATTGGTTGTAGGTCATAAACGATATACACGATACCAAAGAATAGTAACCCCCTCCCAATAAACGATTACTTAATATGAATTGTTGTCCTGTAACAAAGAATGGCGAGCCAACCTGGTTCAGTCGGTAGCGCGCTCGTCTCTTGATTGTAAGGGCGTGAGTCCAATCGGCGACAGGTTGGTTTCCTGTTCTTCGGATGAGACAGTCAAAACCGAGGTCCCGTGTCACAGTAGGTGTTGGCACGTTAAAGAACCCTCTCTGCGCAATGGCAGTAGGTGTTGGCACGTTAAAGAACCCTCACTGCTCATAGGCCAAAATTTGAAGCCCTTCATCGGCATTTGATGACGTCTCCAAAGGAGTGAAAGATTCTTGAGTGGGACGTTAAACAACAACAAACAAAGAATGGTAACCCCCTGCCAAAAACAAGATGATTATTTAATATGAACTGTTGTCCTGTTACAAAGAATAGTAACCCCCTCCCAATAAACAAAATGATGACTAAATATGAACTGTTGTCCTGTTACAAAAATGGTAACCCTACCCCTACCAATAAACAAAATGATTACTTAATATGAACTGTTGTCCTGTTACAAAGAATGGTAACCCTACCCCCTCCCAATAAACAAAATGATTACTTAATATGAACTGTTGCCCTGTTCGTTAGTTTTTGTTTTACGCCACTTTCAACAATTTTTCAGTTATATCGTGGCGATACCTTGTTCGTAAAAGATATACATGATGACATGATACCAAAGAATGGTAACCCTATGGTAGTTTATGAAGACTTTAAAAGATGAAGATTTATTACATATTGGGTTCTATTGATTATCAGAGCTATTATAGGAATATTTCCCTGCTAATATGATTGAAATCACGAAAGACGTTATAACAAATGCAAATATCACTTAATATCCTGTAAAGTAACCGTTTTAGTGTACTATATTGTTTCGAAACTGTAGAGACAGTGGAATCAGAATATGCATGATCGGTATATAAAGTCATGGAAAAAGAAAAAGAAAAATGTTTTGAAATACTTCGAAGGTAGTTACTTCCAGAGGCAGACATATTTGCTTTGTTTTTTTTATATAGAAACTATACCCCACAGCCTTAAATTCACAGAGAAATATGATTTGATGCATTTTGAGTACCTGATATATATATATATATATATATATATATATATATATATATATATATATATATATATATATATATATATATGACTGCCCTCATTTCTGAATTATGAATCGATAACTGAAATTGGACAATGGTCAACTCGGAATATTCAGATATTGTTTACAGGGCTACTCACACACATTACATATAATCTGAGAGAAATGTTTCATAGCAATATTATTTTTTATATAAATTAGGGTCATCTTTGTAAAAATATGAGACGGGATTATCCTGTCTAAGTCCGAATGTTTCCCAACCAAAATGTTCATTTTACCGAGTCGCTAAAATGTGAGATTCAATGTTAAACATCAAGAGAGTGCAGATCACTGGTAGGATTAAATTAAATATCATTTGACAAATAACAAGATAATTGAAAACTAGTTAAAAAAATTAGTTGAAACCTATGGTTATTGGGGTTTTTATCAATGTTATGAATGAAGGGTTCAACTTATCATGTACATGTACATCATTTCTTTTTGGTAGAAACGAAGGTTGTTAAACAATCACTTTTTGTGGCGAAATAACAGTTAACAAATGTCTTCTAACGGAAGAAATAATCCAGGGGTTTCAAAACCATTCTTTTCAAAATTCAAAAAATACTGTAGAATCAGATAATTTTGTGGAGTTGAAATTTCCTTGTTTTAAAAACAAAACATTCATCGACATTAAATTCCGTTAAAATAAAACATGAGGCCCATGGGCCAATTCGCTCATCTGAACTGTGTTGGTATCTTACAAACATGGGAATCTCAATTTACAAATTATTATAACAGTTCTTCAATTCCTTGTGAGTGGAGAAGACTTAACAAGAGGCTCACAAGAGCCTATATCGCTCACCTGGCTCCAAGAGGCACCATTTTTAAGTGAACTACCCAAGGACTATTGTGACGAGGTTTGGTTCAAATTAGCCCAGTGCAGAGGAGATCTTTGAAAGTGTTCAAATATTAGACTAAGTTCCCCACTGGCAGACATCTTGGATGAGGTGTGGGATTGCTGGACACCATTTTCAAAATGGACCATCCAAGGAATACTGACCAAAATTGGTTCCAATTGGTCCATTGATTTCAGAGGAGAAGATCTTTGAATGTGCTCCCATACCGTCCAATGTTAAACCAAGTTTCTTGCTGGTGACCATCTTGTATAGCATCTGGACCTGCCAGACACTTTTAAATGGGCCCAAGAAACATTGTGACCACGTTTGGTTCAAATTAGCCAAGAAGTTCCGGATGGGATCTCTAAATGAACTTTCCTATAGGGTCCAATGCTAAAATTTGTTCCCTGCTGGCGACCATCTTGGATGAGAAGTGGACGACCTGCTAGACACCTTTTTATAAGGGTCCATTTAAGGACTATTGTGACCAAGTTTGGTTCAAATTGGCCATGTAGTAGTTTCAGAGATCTCTTTAATGTATTTTCTCATAGGGTCAAATGATGAACTTCGGTTCTCCCTGGCTGACATCTTGGATGAGGTGCGAACCTGCTAAACACATTTTAATATGAATGCATCCAAGGACCATTGTAACCAAGTTTGGCTAAAAAAGAGTTGTAAATGTTTTCCCATAAGTTCCAATGTTAAATTATGTTCCCCGATAGCGGCCATCTTACACGAGGTGCGATCCTGATTAACATCCTTTTTACAGGGGTCCACCCAATGACTATTGTGATTAAGTTTGGTTCAAATTGGCCTAATGGTTTCAGAGGAAAAGATCTTCGAAAGTGTTCCCATATGATCCAATGTTAATCTATGATTCATGCGGGCAGCCATCTTGGATAGCACCTGGACCTGCCGGACACATTTTTTTAAATGGGTCCATCCATGGACCATTATGACCAAGTATAGTTTCAATTGGGACAGCAGTTCCAGAGAAAAAGATCTGTAAATGTCATAGGGTCCAATGTTAAATTATGTTCCCTGCTGGCGGCCATCTTCGATGAGGTGCGAACCTGAAAAACAACTTTTTTACAGGGGACCACCAAAAGACTATGGTGACCAAATTTGATTCCAATTGGCTCATTAGTTTCAGATGAGAAGGTCTTTGAAAGTGTTCCCATATAGTTCAATGTAAATCCGTTTCCTGCTGGTGGCCATCTTGGATAGCATCTGGACCTGCCTGACAAATTTTTAAATGGCTCCATCCAAAGACCATTATGACCAAGTTTGGTTTCAATTGGGATAGCAGTTCCAGAGAAAAAGATCTGTAAATGTGTTTTCCCATAGGGTTAAATGTTAAATTATGTTCCCTGCTGGCGGCCATCTTGGATGAAGTGCCAACCTGAAAAACACCTTTTTTCACAAGGCACCAAAGTAATGACAAAAGCTCATCCTGGCTAAAGCCAGATAAGCTGAAAATGACAAAGCGGGAAAAGAAGTGTTTCCAGTTTATTCCAAATACAGGAAATTGAATCGTGCATCCATGTAAATCACTCAGATGCAATTAGTTTTTCAATTCATGCAGCGGTTCTGGAGAAGATATTCAAAGAGAGGTACCCCCTGAGGCCTCTTTTGTCCCTGCCTGGATCCACCCCTGGGCCAATCTGAACAAACTTTATAGTGGACCTTGAGTACTTGCTTCCCAGGAAGTTTCATCAAAATCCCTTCAGTGGTTTTGAAGAAGACGCCCATAGAGTGAAAAATTACCCCCCCCCCCCCCCTTCATTTTTGCAGTCTTAAAACATTCAAAATATGAAATTTCAGCAAAATTCTTTCAGGAAAGCCATTATCTAGCAAAACACAGGTAAAACACATAAAATGAATGCATCATAATGAATAATCAAAGTACTGATATGAGTTGATGGCAAACATAAGTTTTAATGAGGTATGATACACCCAGTATACTAAATACTTTTTAATTTGGTAAAATTAGGTTTTACAAAAAAGTAACTAAAAATTGGGTCAGATATCTGGCCTAACATGAGTAGTGATGGCTTATTTATTATGCAACAAATATACTAGAAACTTGACCAAAACTCATTTGCATATTAATCATCACAAGAATTGTTAAGTCTTTAAAAATTGTTGAAATTTTGAACAATCAGAATCCTCAGTTTGATATAGATCGCAACGAAACCCATATCATTGAAATCGCAATCCCTTGATACCCATTAATTCCAAATTTCATCAAAATCCGACAATGTTGAAAATTTGACCAGTCAGAAGCCTCGGTTTGCCATAGACGACAACAAAACCCATACTATTGAATTCACAATCCCTCGATACCATCAAATGCTTAATTTCATTAAAATCGGACGTTTAAATTTTGACAAATCAGAAGCCTCGGTTTGCCATATATGGCAACGAAACCCATATCATTGAAATAGCAATCCCTTAATTTCCAAATTTCATCAAAATTGGACAATGAAATTTCGACCAATTAGAAGCCTCGGTTTGCCATAGATTCCATCTTTTTATGATGTCGCAAAATACATTGCGCACATCTGCACACCCAAACCTATAATAATCATATGACGTTTCATTTCAGTTCGTCCATTAGTTTCAGAGAAAACATGTGGACAAGTAGACATGGTTTGCCACAGACGCCATTTTTGATGACGTTACATATGAAGTGCATCTGCACACCCACCCCTATCATCATATGAAGTTTCATTAGAATCCGTCAAGTAGTTTCCGAGAAAACGTGGGGACAAGTTCATGATAGAAGAAGAAGAAGAAACAGAGCAAACACAACATGTCTCCCAGACTTCGTTTGGGGGACATAAGTAAATAATTGTCTCTATGGTACAACAAAACAAAAGTCTGTACATGCATAATGAGGAGTTTGATTTTCACTTTATTAACACAAAGTGTACAAACATGATTGGCTGTTGTTTGAGAAAGCTAGTTTGATCCCTCATTTTAATCATTGGTTGTGTTGGATGACTGGAACAAACTGGGTGACAAAATGATCATAAATATTGAAATGAAATGTCAACACATCTAAACCAAAACTACTTTCCCAAACTGTAGCATATATGCTACTGATAACATTTAGTCCCCTAACAAAAATCAACTTGAAAAAGAAAGAAATGTACATTTTGCATACATAATGAAAATTTAAATACATGACATCTTCACCAACATATTATTTCCTGCAATATTTTTGAGGATTTCAAGAAAAATTACATTAAATGTTTATATAATTAGCTTCCCTTCCCTTAATTTTACATAAGTAGATTAATTATATAATACACACAATTTGACTGCGATACATATTTCATGTAAATAATGATTTACCTTAAGTAATTCCCGCATACACTCGCACATACATCATTCTTATCACAGAACTACAGCTATATAGTTTATATATGCAATTCAATTGCAGTTTTCTGTATGACATGAATACTAAACCAAGCATATAAACAATGCTTTACAATCATTCATCTTAAAGCTATGGGAAGTATTGTTTAGATGGGTTATTACAATAATAAAGTTGAGCTGAACACCATTATACATCAGAAATCAGGTTAAAAACGTTTATCAATTTATCCTCATGTTGTTATCAGTTGTACATATTCTTAATATATTGGAGTCAAGACAATATAGATCATGTTAAGACTCAAAAAGGTTCACTTTCTAACTCTGATCAGCTGTTTATTCAAAAGCACTTACCAGTATATCAATGGAAAGTATACCATATATATGTAATAGGTTTACATAAAACTATTTGCTTGTCAAAGTGCAATGCATTACCGTCATTTTAAAAATGTGAAGACAAAATCTCACATTTCTTCCAAATTATTGCAATTGCAGGCAGCATATGTAATCTAAATCCATTATAAGTACACCAAAATAACTTGGAAAGCAAACCCGACATAGAATTCTGACGCACATCATTTAAAATGATTTAGCATGCAAAAGATGTTAGTTACAGAAAAATGCTTGGTCTACCAAGACTTGGATAAAAGTTTATGACAATAGCTATTAAACTGCAATATATAATAATATCCAAATGAGGATGAGCACCATCAGTCGGAAATATACTAAATGAACCTTTTTGGATGATATTTGATAATCTACTGACAAAATGTACACAGAGAAAGAAAAAAAACAAAAAACAAAAAGAACAACATTTATATTTAATATGTATATATATACAATATATTCCATTTCATGAAAAATTATTCTGATTTGATTATGTACACACTTATTTACATATCCACAAATTTACATACACTGTTATTCATTAGACAAGAAACCCAGATATCATGCTCAAAGTACTTGATAAAATTATATGTTAATAAATAAAATAGGTCCATACATTCTAAAAATACTCAATCAAATCAACCAAAGATAAGATAAACCAAGCACATACGTTCAGCATTACTTGCATAACCCCTTTTACACAGAGAACAACTGTAACAAACTACACTAGAAATGCTGCACATAACTAGAACAAATCAATACTCTGTAGTTTAATAACATCTGTCCGGTGCTAGCAAATTTAAACATCACATGTATAGCCACAGACAGCATGATATTCAACAATCAAAACTTGCTCCCATTACAACTTCTATCAAAAGGATTCAGATATCCACACTTATAATAGTTGGACACTGATACGGAATGTCAAATACAACACTTAAAACAAAGCTATGGCCAAATTTGTTGATCAGCAAAGAAGTTGGCATTCCTAACAAGATATGTTCTTTGACTGATGTGTGGTACTAGCTGGTTTGTGTTTCTATGAAGGTAATGGTGACACAATATTTAATGATATAGTACATAACTCACATTATGATTATTGTACCACAGTGGCTATTGTAGTGTATCAGTTTTCAACAATGAGATAGAGATTCTGGTGATTAAGAGAGAATGCCATTATATCTTACACATCTTTTGACTATGGTACCCTTAAAATATTCTTACAGAACTCAAACTTATATTTATTTCTTTTACACACTTCTTATCATTTTCTATTACAATGAGTTCATAGCTATCCTTGGATTTATCTTCTACATTTCACAGCCACCATCATATTTTGAGTTACAATTATGGGAAATGTTTATAACTGATGATTCCCACTTCAAATGCTCACATCATGCTATAAAATTTCTTTTAAAAATGTCAATGAGATTTTCAGTCAATTTTTACTGTTGAGTAGATTTTTCTGACAAAGTAACTAGTACCCACGTAGCCAAATGTACCTGAAAAACAAACAAAATTTATACAATAAAATATGTTTAAAAAATGAAGCAACAACATGGACAAAACGAACTGAACAAATATAATGTAAGAACTCACACACACCAAAAGGTAACTGAAATAATTTTGAAATTTGCAGTTGAAGGATTCCTGATTGGCCAGATGGAAGAATTATCTCCCTTAAAATCAGCACACACAGTAAATTGAAATAATTGCAACATTTTTTATTACTAGATTATAAATCTAAAAATCCTGAGTGCACAAAACCATCTTATATGCTGAAGCAAATAATGGATTTTTTTTTTAGTGAATCCAATTTCAAGATTTAAAATAAGTGAATTCAATTGCAATGCTTGACATAAACAATATTTCTAGAATGGGGCTTCTTTTAACTAAATCTATAGATAAGTCATACAACCACCAATCCAAAGAGACCAAATAATAATGTTTGGCTCTGTGTGGATCTGTAACTTTAGTTTTCAGCCAGTTGAAGAGGTAATAAGCAATTAAATCAAATTAGGCCAGTGTCTAATTCTGTTTTGTTGATATAACACCATACAAGAATGAGAACAAACGACATGGGTTGAATGTTGCAAAATTATTGGTTTTTTATAAGGGGAAAAATTTGATTTTTTTAAACAAACTGAAATCAACCCATTACATCAAACAATCAATTCTTTTCCAAATTGATCTGACAAAATACATCTCTGACATATTTCAAATACAGACTCTTAAATTTAGCAGTGTTACAGAACAGTGATAGTGTATAAAACTGAGCCAACGTCTGCACTTACCACACATTATCCCCAAGGCTAAACTAAACAGTGCCATGTAACCAAAATAAAACGTTGTCTGGAATAATCCATACATTCTGAAAGGACAAAAGTACAATCATTTAGAATCAACATGAATTTATGAAGTATAGAAATACACATTTCCTTGATACTTATTATACAATATTGAATACATGTTAAGATTTAAATGGGCAATCTTTGATCAACAGATCCATATCATATCTTTAACAATAGCACCTGTTTTAGTTCACCCACATGCTAGGCCTAATTTCTGTCCCAATTTTAAGCGATTTTTTATTTTAGCAAAAAAAAAATACCGCTTAAAATCGGCCTATCCACATGTGTACTTACTACTTAGCAGTAACCTTTGAATCTGGAAACACAGACTTGAAAAAATTGCCAATTTTTTTTCAGTAGTGTTGAGAGGTATATTTTTCTCTAAGACATGTGAGATAAAGAGACACTCAGCTCTTAATACAGACAAATCATTACCTGAAGTACAAAATTAATCGATAGTCCTATGTGACTGAATACTGGTTGCTAATTTTTATGTTTATCTCAGGCCATGTTTAAATCTAAATATCATTTATCCCGCCATGAGGAGCAGTATGGATACGTCTTACCTTTCTTACTTTTCAGTATGCAATTAAATGTTTCAGTTGCTATTGTTTCAGTTGTTTCTATTGGAAGTCATTTTCAAATCAAGCGGTTAACAGGTCATAAAAACCCTTGACATTAGGTAAAACAATAGTTCATTCCAAACACTCAAATGACTGGGTGCAAGCTTGAAGGTGATACTAATATATGTACTGAAAGGAAAATGGGCCGAAACTTTTTATACATTCCGGATTTTGAAAAAAACATAAGGATGATAATAAAATACATACAGGCGGAAGGAGAGGGTTAAAATTGGAAGGGTTCCATTAAAAACGGGAGGGTTGGCAAGTCTGTATATCAACCCCTAGATTTGATATTTATGACCAAGCAAAACTTTCAGCGCTCTCCAGAAATAATCAGAATGGGAATTAAATCTGTATTCATTTATCTTTGCTACTTACTTTGTTTTAAAGAAAAAGTAATAGAAAGAATAGAGATAAACATATCCAGCTGTAGAGGCTGCAGCAAGGAAACTGGTCCACTGCCTATAAATAGAAAAAAAAAAATCATAATTAGAAATCAAAGATTTTAATTCAATGCATCGTTGTTGAATATTTTACATCAGATCACAGAGTAAAACAATCATGGTATCATCTGAAAGGGCTGACCATAAGGATTGCACATGTAAAATATTTAAGCTCTACTTCATATAATACAATGTAATACAACCAATATCTATAACATATACAGCATACACAAATACATTAACCCATTTACCCCTGACGACACTCTAGGACAAAATTCTATACTCATTTACCCCTAGAGACATACTTGAGTTAAGCTCTGTAATCATTTACCCCTAAGGACATATTAGGGCTAAGCTCTGTACTCATTTACCCCTAAGGACATATTAGGGCTAAGCTCTGTACTCATTTACCCCTAAGGACATACTAGGGCTAAGCTCTGCACTCATTTATCCCTAAGGACATACTAGGGCTAAGCTCTGCACTCATTTACCCCTAAGGACATACTAGGGCTAAGCTCTGCACTCATTTACCCCTAGGGCTAAGCTCTGTACTCATTTACCCCATAGGACATATTAGGGCTAAGCTCTGTACTCATTTACTCCTAAGGACATACTAGGGCTAAGCTCTGCACTCATTTGCCCCATAGGACATACTAGGGCTAAGCTCTGTACTCATTTACTCCTAAGGACATACTAGGGCTAAGCTCTGCACTCATTTGCCCCTAAGGACATATTAGGGCTAAGCTCTGCACTCATTTGCCCCATAGGACATACTAGGGCTAAGCTCTGTACTCATTTACTCCTAAGGACATACTAGGGCTAAGCTCTGCACTCATTTGCCCTTAAGGATATATTAGGGCTAAGCTCTGCACTCATTTACCCCATAGGACATATTAGGGCTAAGCTCTGTACTCATTTACTTCTCAAAGTACACAAGGACTAAACTCTGTACTCTGTTTCTGAAATTTTCCATGTGCCGGGTATACTGGGAGATCTCGACCCATTTTTTACTCGTCCCATTGCATTCTCGGCTTTATCATTCTTGACACATATGATCATGAACTGCCCAACTCCACTGCATATGGCGGCACAATTGTAAAATGTGAAGTATGCATACTTTTCAGTTTTTGTCAATGTGAGCATTCAGGGTAACATTAAAGATCGGAATATTTCCTTTTCGTGACCGGATATATTTATTCATATATTTATCCAATTTTCTTCAGGTATTTAAAATAGCGTTGAAAAACATATTTTACATAATACATGCACTTTCCAATAACAAGCACGTCCTGTATTTTAAAAAATATATATAAAACACATAAAAATCAGCTGACTTTAACATAGTCCGAGCAGATAAAGGACCAAGATCCTCAGACAGAATTATGAAGTACATTTGACATGGCGAATGAGTTTATCTGAAAGGTCATTGTATACGAAAATAAACCTTAAATTCCTCTATTTTTTGTGAAAATAAGGTCAGGTGCAGTGTGGTATTCATATACAAATCGTAAGATTGAATTAATCAACTGCAAATGAATAGTTTCCAAACTGGGTTTCGCAATCAAATTTTCACAATATAAAGGAATTTAAGAATTTTTATGCCTGTGTGTATCTCTTTTTTGTTATTGTTTATCAATCTAAGTTGCAAAAAAAAAAGTGTTTTTTTTTACAGAAAAACACAGCTTATGCCCCTTTAAAACTAAACTCTGTACTCATTTACCCTCACAACACAGTAAGACAAAGCTCTGTACTCATTTACCCTCACAACACAGTAAGACAAAGCTCTGTACTCATTTACCCTCACAACACAGTAAGACAAAGCTCTGTACTCATTTACCCTCACAACACAGGAGGACAAAGCTCTGTACTCATTTACCCTCACAACACAGTAAGACAAAGCTCTGTACTCATTTACCCTCACAACACAGTAAGACAAAGCTCTGTACTCATTTACCCTCACAACACAGTAGGACAAAGCTCTGTACTCATTTACCCTCACAACACAGTAGGACAAAGCTCTGTACTCATTTACCCTCACAACACAGTAAGACAAAGCTCTGTACTCATTTACCCTCACAACACAGTAGGACAAAGTTCTGTACTCAATTACCATTGAAGACACACTGGGACTAAGCTCTGTACTCAATTACCATTGAAGACACACTGGGACAAAGGCTCTGTACTCAATTACCATTGAAGACACACTGGGACAAAGCTCTGTACTCAATTACCATTGAAGACACACTGGGACAAAGCTCTGTACTCATTTACCCTCACAACACAGTAGGACAAAGTTCTGTACTCAATTACCATTGAAGACACACTGGGACTAAGCTCTGTACTCAATTACCATTGAAGACACACTGGGACAAAGCTCTGTACTCAATTACCATTGAAGACACACTGGGACAAAGCTCTGTACTCAATTACCATTGAAGACACACTGGGACAAAGCTCTGTACTCAATTACCATTGAAGACACACTGGGACAAAGCTCTGTACTCAATTACCATTGAAGACACACTGGGACAAAGCTCTGTACTCAATTACCATTGAAGACACACTTGGACAAAGCTCTGTACTCAATTACCATTGAAGACACACTGGGACTAAGCCATGTATTCATTTACCAAAAATGACACACTGGGACAAAGGTTTGTTGTTGTTGTATTGTTGTTAAATGCCCCACTCAAAAATCTTTCACTCATATAGGGGAGACATCACCAAAAGCCAGTGAAGGACTTCAAATTTTAGCCTATGCTCAGCACTTACAGCCACTGAGCAGTGAGGGTTCTTTATCATGCCGACACTTACCGTGACACAGGACCTTGGTTTTTTTTCTGTCCCATCCGAATGACAAGTAACTGACCTGCCGCCAGCTGGAAGCAAACTCACGACCAAGAGTTGAGCACACTACCAACTGAGACTAAGCTTTGCACTCATCAACCCCTCAAGATACTTGACCTAAGCTTTTCCAGACACACAAGGTCTAAGCTCTGTATTCACCAACTACTTAAGTCACACAAGGTCTAAGCTGTGTACTCATCAACTACTCAAGTCACACTAGGTCTAAGCTCTGTACTCATCAACTACTCGAGTCACACTAGGTTTAAGCTATGTACTCATCAACTACTCGAGTCACACTAGGGCTAAGCTTTGTACTCATCAACTACTTGAGTCACACTAGGTACTCATCAACTAAGTCACACAAGGTCTAAGCTGTGTACTCATCAACTACTCAAGTCACACTAGGTCTAAGCTCTGTACTCATCAACTACTCGAGTCACACTAGGTTTAAGCTATGTACTCATCAACTACTCGAGTCACACTAGGTTTAAGCTATGTACTCATCAACTACTCGAGTCACACTAGGGCTAAGCTTTGTACTCATCAACTACTCAAGTCACACTAGGGCTAAGCTTTGTACTCATCAACTACTTGAGTCACACAAGGGCTAAGCTTTGTACTCATCAACTACTCGAGTCACACTAGGGCTAAGCTCTATACTCATTTACTCCTAAATACACTTGGTTTTGCAATCAATTTGGAATAAATGTTAATCAAAAGTTGATGAGTCAAACTGTATAGTAATTTGTTGTTGTAACTAGAATTTTACTATACAAGGTATTACCATTTCTTTCTGCAAGGGATAATTTAGAATACTTTTGAATAATGAAATAATCGCAAAACTACTTACCATCTATAATCTTCAGCATTTAGTAGAAAATATGTGCATACAATTGTGACACATATCGTTACAATCATCAGGATAACAAACACCAAAAACATAAAGCCATACACATAATAGATCTTGTAGGCCCAGAATGATGTAAATATAAAATACCTGTGAAATAAAATGAAAGCCATAAATAGATTGAGGCTCAACAACAAACAGAACATATTTAAATCATATTACTTGTGGCATTTTCATGTCAATAATTTTGGTATCACATTAAAACAAAACAAAATTGATAAACACAAATTTGTATTTTAACAAACAAGTCTTTTAAATGATAGTCAAAAGAAAATAAACCAACACAAATTTAATCAAACCATTAATTTCAAGTTTAATAACGACACTATACACCGTTTTATTAACTCACTGACCCCGAGTGTCACGTAGTTTACTCATACCCTTTATTTCCCTGTTGTCGCATTAAAGCATCAGCCATTACCATGTGCTGATTTCCCGAAAGCCGCTTATAAGCGGTTGTCTCACTGGATTGAAATTTTTGATAAATCAGCCACGATTGGTTCATATTTATAATACGGTCAGTAACCAAGATATATGCTTATTAATATTCATAAGGTCACCTAAAATTCTGTCTGGAATCCCCGACAGTTTTATGAATTTTTGAGTATTTTTCAGCTCCCTACAATGGACATGTATTGGTCCACTGACTGGCTATATGGGAATAGTTTCTTACCAAATATTAGGCCGAGGGATTGATTTGGTAAGATTTCTTAGTATCTGCATGCAAATGATAATACAGAAAACCCCAAAAGAAGAGAGCCTGGTCACGTCAGACTGCGCCATATTAGGCCTATTTTACAAATTGTGAAAAAACATTGTTTGGAACTATATAATCCACATCAAAATCCGACAATAACTATGAATCCACTGGATTATGTACGTGTGTTGTGCTAAATTTGACAGACGGCATATGCATGGAAGGATAAAAAATTTTTTTCCAGCAGATGACCCTACTGCTGCAAATATTTTAGTTGATGGGAGGCAGAAAGATGGATGTATAAAGCAAGTCAGTGCTCCGCTAGTCGTTTTAAAATATCATACAAAAATGAATGGTGTTGATCGGGCTGATCAGACTCAACCGAGTATCCAACTTACCGAATGTGTAAAAAATGGTGGGTCTATGTGTTATTTTTCCTCCTAGATCTTGCTATTGCTAATGCTTTCATATTGATGAAGGAATCCAAAAATCATATTTTGAAAACTAAAAGTGGAAAACTTAATCAAAGATCAATGCTTAAATTTAGAACAAATCTGTCTAAACTACTAATTGGACACATAAGAGCAAGAAAAAGAAAAAGAAATTCAAATGGTGACCCAACCAGGAGTATTGGACACTGGCCAATTGAAAGCATAAAATGGGGGCACTGTAAACAATGTGCTAAAAAAAAAAAAAAAGATCAGATGTGAAATGGGAGTGCTCTGGCTGTAAAGCACGTCTTTGTGTACTTTGCTTTAAGCTTTACCATGCATAAATAAAGAAAAACAACAACAAAACTAAGTATTTTTTTCCTTTTTTAATATACAATTACATATTTAATAGATGAAAAGTATCATAAATACAATTCAACTTTAAAAAACACATGAATTTGTACTGCAACACATATATGCATGTTGTGAAATCCATCACCACAACAACAGCAGTTTTGCTTCAGGGAAACCAGTGCTGCTCAGTGTTACCAGTGTTTAGGTAAATACAGTCACAATGCATATTAGTGGTGGTAGGTGTCAATGAGCTAATAAGAACTGAATACAATGTGTTATAAAGATTTGAAATAAAATTGAATTTAAAATAATTTATTAGTAAAGAATGTAACATTTACTTACATTTCAATGAATATAGAACCAAAAGGCAGAATTCCACCTAACACAATTATCACAGCTGGCTCCATGAACCTATGTAAATAAAGATGTATATATAAAAATGTTACCATATTATTGGATACATAACTGTTTCATATCTAAGTATCTTATGATATATACATTTATCTGTTATATTGGATATTCTGTGTTTGTAGGGTTGATAGGGTTTACTACAACTATAAAAGGAGCAATACACAGATTTCAAATTTTGTTTATAAATATCAGAATCAGGGGATCTTGGGAAATGATGATATAATGGAAATAGCCTGTAAGTAGAAGATAGTCTTTAATCTTGCAAACTTTTAAGTCCTGTCAATAATATTTCACTGATATGTGGACTTCACCAGCTGTAGAGGAAGTACCACATATACAGACTTGTGCTTCAGACTGACACAGATACAGTGAGGGTTCTATATGTACAACACCTGGCATGACATAACCTCTGTTTCCTCTGAATGTCCTGTGACTTTTGTTTCTTTTATCAAGCATGTTGATACCAAGCATGTGGAAAAGAGTCGCTACTTTCAAAGGCTCCGTTATGACCCAGTGGGAATCAAACCTGAGACTACCTTGAGCATTCAGCAAATTAAATACTAATCATGAAACCTATACCTTGAAAAGTAACTTTGATTTTGTGTCAAATGTAATTTTTTATAACTTAAATAGAAAAACTGAAATTATCAATTTGCCAGCATCATTTACAAAATTTCAGACAACACAAATAGACTGCAAATTTTAGATAGACAATGAACAGAATTTGGATTGATAAATTATTTTCCACACATTTAGAATATTACCATTTTTTCTCTGGAATAGGCCTAGGCACAGCATTAATACGACATGGATAGTTTGGCTGGCCTGCCAAATTTCTGCCTAGAACTGTCCCTACCAATGTCAATGGCAGGATCACGAAGATACATATGCAGGTTACAGCCACCTGAAAATATTACATACATGTATTAATCTTGACACCTTTTTTTCTTTTTTGAAAGATAAAAGATACTTTACATACAACACTGTCAGATGAATTTTCAACATTGTTTCCAGTGTTCCCCAACATGCAAAAATCTATGTGAATCATGCAGTTTCATTACAAAATACATACAAAATCAAAACACATGTATGTATAACACTTTTCCAAAGACCCCCCTAACTTCAAAGATGCAGGGTTCGAAAAATCCACTCACCCACTCACATTGGCGAGTAAGAAATCGTTTCGGGCGAGTAAGTTTGGCCAACTGACACCGTACTGAAAATCCAGATTCCCTTTTAAGTTTCGAAAGTGATCATTTCCTTCTATTTTTAGTTCAAAACACATTACAAAAGACAATTAGAAACTTAGATCATTATCTTATTGACAATTAAACACATTAGTCTTTACCTCATGGCCGAAAATGTCACAAAACACATCGTGTATTGACTGCTGATACTTGCAGTTTGTGGAGGAAGTGGAAGTTGGATGTGTGTAAATAAAAAAACCAATACTGAACGGACCCGAATTTAAGGATTTGGTCAAATAATCATAACACTATACCATGTTTTAAAAAAGTTGTAAAATCTTAATTAAATGTAAGTGATTGATAAAAGTAAAAATAGTTACTGTAAATAAAAGTTTTAATGAAATACATAGAAATGGATGGCTATTGTTTTCATCTAACAATAGTGAAAACTTACTTTTGTAATTCACATTGATTCAAAGACATGTCTGGTACTAGCAACATCATAAAATAGTAATAATAGTAATTGATAATAGTAATCATAATGATGCATTTACAGTTTATTAAGATGTAAATGCATCATTCAGAGACAATACATTGTATATATTGTATAAAAATGTATCTATTAAAATAACAATAAATCTAAAAAAAAAAACACAAATTAAATGAAATATTATTTTCTTTGAGGGCAATCAGATTTTCTTGGCAGGCAACCAAAATTTCAGTCGATAATTTGAATTCTAAAAACTTAAAATGAGAGCAAACAAAAGTTATGGTAAGATTTTCACATATTTTCCTTTGTAATAAGTACTTGATAAGAAAAAATGACGATTTGTCAAATAATGAGTATCTAATCTGTTAAGTCATATACATGTAAGATCTATTTAAGAAATTTTTTTATACACTCTTAACACATCTACTTTGAAATACTACGGTTTCATATGAGTTCGGGCGAGTGGAAATTTTGTAATCACTTGCAGGGCAAGTGCATTTTTACCAATTTGTCGAACCCTGAGATGGCTACATGATTCTCATTGTTTGTCACGTTCCAATGAACACAGCTTGCAGCATCCTGATGGATTTACAGATTTTGATTCTGCAATTTTTTTCACTGTACTATTGAATCCCAATGCTATCGTAACATGAAAGTCCACTAGTTGTCAATAGATGTTGAACAAAGTGCATTTATTATCCAAATGTGATGTCACAATTTATTTATACAGGTTTCTAATTCAGATCCAGAGACACGTTTCTATTAAAATGGGGGATGAGATGAGTAAAATAAAACTGATTTTTTGCTTTTGATTTAATTTCATGTATGTGTACCCCTGATTTATATCCCTGTACCCCTATTTTTGCCACCCATTGGGTACAAAAAACCCTATTCAGAAAAAGCAGTGGGAAACTGATCCAAAATCATTATTCAATCAATTCATATCATATTCCAAGTCTTTTAAGCAGTTATACTATAAATAAGAATGATATTGACCGTAGTTTTAGAACCAAATGTGACAAAACAAGTGTTACATCTTTTATTACACATGGGATGGTGTTAAATATCTAGGCTTAGTTCTCATATGAAATCAACTACTAATGTATGAGCAGGTAGGTGCTTAAAATCACTAGTTGTGAGAGGTCCAAATACTTATCTACAAGTCTTGCTGTACTCTAAATTACAAGTAAGTAAGGATGACTTTCAAGAACAACTTTTTTTCTTTTTACAAGGATAGGGAATGGAAACTGATAGGGAAGAAATTCTGAACAGAAATGACAAAGAATATAAATGGTTCAAGTATCTCTTATGTTGCATTAAAAGACAAGATTGGATGAATTATGCATGACATTATGCTTTCAGACTTTTTTTTAATTTTTGAAAGCTGATAAAATCCCATATAACAATTAAAATTAGTGATTAAGCTCACATGCTCCAATCGCCCCTCTGCATAAAAAACTAATTACTTCAGAATTATTCCAACTACATCTGTATCATACGGTCACAACCTGTTGTGGCAGGTTTAAAGAATTTGATATTTGTGGAGTCTGTCATCTTGAAAATTTCAAAATCAAAACCTCTATAGATGACATCCAATATTTGTACCAAGTCTTAAGAAATACATCAACTGCTCTCAAGTAATTATTGTCCGGTTATTATACATTTTCTACATTTTTTCTTAGACCAAAGGCCTTGGAATGAAAAATCTGATTGCATCCAAATTTGAACTGTATTTTATGGTCATAGGGCTTTGTGGCAAGCTTGAAGAAAAATTCAAGTTATTGTCTGGAAACTACAAATGGACTAGGAGTAGGAGGTAAAAAACATCATATCCCATTCAACATTTTTTGCAAGAAATTTATATGCTAACCCAGAAGCAAACTTACCATAGTACCAAAGGGGATGGCTCTAGATGCATGGTAGTATATAGCAATGAAATTAATGAAAAATGCAGTTCCACACACAGCCACAGGCAACATAAATGCACTCAATAACATCTGTCTTATCCATACTTTACCTACAAATAAAATGACATATTGTTATACAAATTTATCATAAGGAATATACATTAAATATTTTGTTTCATTATTCATGTTTAACTCACCACAGCTCAAATGGTTAACACTGAAAACATGTCCAATTTAATGTAAGGGAAATTACTAATGGCTATATCACAATCAGACTCCCAAACAGTTTTTACCCAATGTTATATGTTGTTTTCTTAAATATTAAGAGAGTTAATTAAAGGAAAATATGTTCTTACTAGCAATGATATGTATGTTTTCCATAACAGAAAATTTCAAGACAATGGTACTTAATTAAAATTAGCTACGGCCATTAAAAGAGGCAAAAACAGAGCAAAATCCACTATTTCATGTTTCATTTTATTTTTACAAATTTTCAGTGATGAATCAATTTCATTCCAATACTTTTTGTGCGTTTAATTGATGTTTAAACTTGAGAGAAATCATTTCTTTTTCTGCTAATTTTGTGAAGATAGGTGAAATACAAGCTGCTGCTAATTTTGTGAAGATAGGCAGCGCTCTACAATGCGACCAAATCACTCGCAAATGCAACAATTTTTTAGATTATGGCAAGTGTTTATCCTCATCCAGTCGCCACATTGCAACCAGTATTTTCCCCGAGCCAGAAATCAAAAGTATATATATATATATATATATATATATATATTGGCGAGTAAAGTTCCTGTCTGTCTAGTAAAATTTCTGGTTCACTGGCCAAATGAAGAATGAATTTTTTTAGTGTTGTAGAGCCCTGATAGGTGAAATACAAGCCAAGTTATGTAGTGGTGTCATATATTCGTTATACAAATTCATAAATTGATACTAGTTTTGTTTACTGGAGAAAAAAGTTACATAAAAATACTCAAATGTCTTGTCTTTTCACTTTAATCTTTATTCTTAAGGTTCACAACAGGTATCCTACACCATTCAAAATGCTAACATATCGTATATACTCGCCTATAAGTCAGGTTTTCTGGAGTAAATTTTCGATCTCAAAAGTGGGTTTCGACTTATAGGCGAGTCCTTGTCGGTAGGCAAAAACTCATATTCCCAGAGATAAATTGTGAAAATTCAAGTATGAGACGGAGATCAAATTAATGTTATTACAGAGTTTGGGGCCTACTTCAGTTTTATTCTAATTGACGGTATTTTCCATCTAAAGAAATAAAATATCACAGGTACCTTGTTGCTTTTTTATCAAAAATGTACATGTAGTTGTTCAAGTTCTTTGATAATGTTATTCTTGTCAACTGGCCTACGTGTGCCGTCAAACTGTTCCACTTGATGGCCGCCATTAATAAAAATCATACTGAATGCCTAACCCGCGTTTTGATTATAATTTTAAAAACTGCCACGGACAGCCATTGGTGAAAACATTATTTATTGATACATTAAAATCAAGAAACCATAAATACTGTATACTTGTTTATTTATAAATGCCGCGTGGATTATTTAACAATGGGACAGTGTCATGTGAGTCGTGTTTGCCCAGTCAGTCAGAACACCAGTGATTGTATACACATGTGTTTAATACTGGAGTAACACTTGCATAAACAATAGATCAAACGAGCCATGTTAATTAATCACAATGATTTATTATATCCTATGGAGAGTTTCCATGCACAGCACAAACTTTTTACTTGCAAAAACGGAAGTGATAGAATGGGAGCACTAACTGTATTATTCCAAAAGACATATTTCAGGTTGTTTGTTTATTGTTGTTTAACGTCCCCTCAAGAATATTTCACTCATATGGAGACGTCACCAAATGCCAGTGAAGGGCTTCAAATTTTGGCCTATGCTCAGCACTTACGGCCATTGAGCAGTGAGGGTTCTTTAACGTGTCGACACCTACTGTGACACGGGACCACGATTTTACTGTCTCATCCGACAGACAGGAAACCAACATGCCGCCGGCTGGACTCGAACTCACGATCAAGAGTCGAGCGCGCTACCAACTGAGCCAGGCTGGCTCACATATTATCGTATTATATGTATAGGAAGAAAAAACAAAATGGAAGTTGTCCCCCTTCATTATGATAAACACCAATGAAGCCTCACATGACCCAATTTGTTTCTATTGTAAGGCTAACATACGACATTTTTCTAACAAAATTATTTTGATAAATAGAAGTGATCAAACAAATTAGACTATCTTATGGAAAGATATAGGATATACTTTAATGTTTTTCACTTACATCAGTAAAAATATTCTGATTTTGACAATTAGTTGCTTTACAAATTCATTTCAAAAATTCATGATCTAATGTGTCTTAAGACTTTAATAACATACCTCCCATTCTTGCATACAGACTTCCACCAAAGTAGCCATTGACAGGTGATGTAGCAGCATAAACAAAGATAGCTGTAGTCAGAAGTGATCCTCGTCTGTGAAATTAATGTATATTAATATATCAATCTGATGTATGGCATTGACTTCTACTTAAAAGCAATCTTAAGTTGTCCAACAATTTGTGTACACAATAAACCTTTTTCTTTATTGTTTTGTTTTTAACCCTTTCATCCCTACAGACTTCAATAGACTGGTCTTAAATAAAAGCAAAGAATATACCGCTCAGAAACTCCAGGGTGAAAGGGTTAAAACCTTTTTATAGCATACCTCATCTCTGAAAGTCAAACAACTTGGATTTTGAGAGTTACAAGCTATCCGACACAAGTTAATGATAAATGATTATTTTTCTCATATACCATATTTGACCTAAAAAGGGCGCTGGGGCGGGTAATTGGAGCATTTTGACATTTTTTTCTTTCATGAAACACATTTTGATTACGTTGCAAAAAATGGTTAAAATATTCCACTATGCAACATTATCTACAGGGTATATAGCTGTTTTAATTTACTTAATTACTTTGTAATCCCCCTGATGTATTAATAGTGGAAAAGAAACAATGTAACAAAATTTGTTACTGTCAAATTAAGATTTACCGTTTGAACTGCGAGATCAGGAAACAAGCATTACGAGTATGAGTGATACATGCCTTACACAGATGCCTCAAGTTCATTGAAACCGGCAATTTGGACAATTTCTTTATTTAATACGATCTCCAACATTAAAAGTGTAAAACTGGTATTATGTGAGATTTTTGTAATTGCGGATGGTTTAAAATGACAGCAGTAGACAAAATGGGAAGTTCGCTTGAAATCCCGAACCCAAATTCAATTTTATAAAGTTACAGAGTAAATAAATAATAGGACAAGTTTCATATTTCTTTGTAGAAAAATTGCGATGAGTATTATTTTTCTATAGTGAATACATTTTAATTGACAGGTATTTAACAAAAGAAAAAAAAAAAAGAAACTATGACTAGTTTCATTTCGTTTGTTGATGAACATCAATGGTGACCTCCCTGCATCAAAGAAATCACAGATAGAATCCAAAGTATTGCTTTCAACTTAGTTAAAAGATGTTCTTTTGCAATTTTGCAGGTTTAGTCGATATTTCATTGTACTAAAACGAAAAAAAGTATGGTGATGTCGGGCGGTAATCTAATTAAAAATAAAAAGGGAAAATTTTTTCAGTCAGTCAGTAGATCTACATGAAAAAAATATCCAGGGGCACCCTGATTAGAGCAGGCGCCCTTTCAAGGACAAATACGGTATTTGGTACGATACTATAATTGTTTATTCAACTGATCTAATTTTTTCTCTCAAATTAGTTTAAATATATTTTTTGAGTGTACAAGAGAACCATGTAAGCTACAGTAAGGATACTAAAAGTACAGATATCAAATTACTTATTGTGGTGAAGTCTAGAAAATATAGTGAGTATATCTGAACAACCATGAATTTCGGGGAAGACACAGAAAACATCTAGACTTACTCTGTGTACAGGTCTCCAATGATGGCAAATATGATGACACACAGCGTTACACTAGATACATGATACCCTGACCCAACCAATGCTGAAAACAACATCGACTGAGATGCAGGACGAAATACATCTCCATGAACTTGTTTCCAGCCATATTCATCTCCAAGGTCTTTTTCCTGTGGAAAAAAATCCCAGTAATATAGTTACTATTATATAGTTATATAAAAATTTGACCAGGTCTTCTATAAAAAATAAATTGTCAAAATTAAATCCTACAAGAGTCTCTGAAGGAACTTGTTGCCATTCTGGGTTCTGAATTTCTGGAAAATTGCCACTGGCAACAAATTTGGGAAATTTCCAGTAATTTTCATGTAATTTTCATGTAAATCTAAATGTAATGAATTTTCCCCTACATTAAATCTTTCAATTCCTTTGCTGTCTCTTTATAAAATTTATTTTTAATTGAACTGTGCATTAACACATTTAGCATTAGGAATGGGGCCAAATATTAGCCCTGTTGAAACCATAGGAAAGGGTCTGCAAGGCATGACACATTTAATAAGAAACCACTAAAGGAAGTATGGGCGATTCGAGAAACACTGTAATTTGCAATACTCTGCACAATATAACAGAGGTAAAAGCAACAATTAAACTAAATTACTGATGCAGAAAGAAGGAAAAACATTATCAAGTCAGACCTGTATTTCCTTTGCAATCCATCCAAAAATTAAATTTCCTACTCTATCTAGAAAAGGTATAGAGTGGACATTTATAATTATACAAACATAGTAAACATCCTACCATATCATCTAGATCTTCTTCTTTGCTGTAACGAGCATAGTCTTTCCTTAGAGTTCTCATTAAAATCATACTGACCAATCCAACCAGGAATATCACCATCATAAAAGAATTGAAAATACTGAACCAATGAATCTGTAAAGAGAAAAGGATCTTAAAGTTGCCTAAACCAGGTAATGGAAACAATACAGAAAAAATCTTTCAAGGATTAAAAACGGATAAGCAGGGGTGGTGCTGAAGTAATTCCCTAAAACCCCAACTTAATTCATATGAATTTGGGAACCTCCATAGCAAAGTGGTTTAAGAGGCATCAGCTGCGTTCTTTTTATTCAAAATACTTTTTTAACCCTAATTTACTACTTACATTGATATATAATAACAAAAAAGAGAAATACACAGGCATAAAACTTCTTAAACTCCCATATCTTTGTTTATGAATCATGTAACACTGTTTCCAAAACTTTCCCAACTTCAAAGAATGCCACACTATTCTAATCAGATGAAGGTCAGGTACCAAAAAACTTCAACTTCACAGCAGTGTGCTGAGATAAAGGAATGTTTCAAAAGCAAAATGACCAAGAAATAATTGCAAATTAAACCAATTTTCTTACACTGACAGTACAATGAATATTCACAAGTCAAAATTAGAAAATTGACATGACATATAACAGTCTTTAAATTCTATACATGCATTCAACATTGGTAAATTTACATGCATACACGTTATGGCCCACAATTTTGTATGTGCAATCATTATTTTCTATGTGAATTATGTACTGCAGTATGTGAATAGGCATGCTGTTGTTTTATGTCACACTTGACAATTTTGTAGTCATAAGATGGCAGCCATGAGAACTCGCTTACAATGTACTACCACTGGCCTTCCACAAGTGAAAAAGCAAACTTTCTTGCAAAATCAGCTTTGGTTCCAAAGGAACTCAAACCAAGTTTCAATTTGTTTTCTATTTTCATAAACATTTCAGAGGTAAAAATTTTTCTCTTGAAAAGAATCTCTTTTGTGACCACTTTCAGGGTTTACATGAGATGAATTAATTATAAATCCTTAATTCTAAATAAGGCTGGCTAAGTATCTTTCACAAATCCATGAAATCTCTTAGCAAATATCGATTAAGAATTATCATACCGCAAACAATGTAGGATTACCAGCATAACAACTTTTTTGTGATAAATGTTACATCAATATTAAGATTTTGTCAACAAGTTTTGATCAGAGGATTACTTAAGACAAATTTCAAATCTTGATTTATATTATCTTGACTATTTATATTCTCACCCATTCCCTTCTAAACACATTATTCATGTACTAAGGTATTAGTGAGATGCATCAGAAAATATTTAAAGACGACATCAAAAAATTCAGTCTTAGATCGTACATTGCCATCATGTGCTTCTCACTAAACAAAATTATGAATAGTTAAACAACACAATAATCTTATGGAAATATCACAAGCCCTTATAAAATACTGTTGATAAAATTGTATTAACAGACCACAAAGTAACACAGGAGTGATTGTTCAGGTTACATGGAGGTTACAACAAAAACAGACCACAAAATAACACAGGAGTG
This sequence comes from Atrina japonica, assembly GCA_030159075.1. Taxonomy (NCBI): domain Eukaryota; kingdom Metazoa; phylum Mollusca; class Bivalvia; order Pterioida; family Pinnidae; genus Atrina; species Atrina japonica. Next base: position 532,549 of record BROG01000031.1, on the reverse strand, counting down.
ATTGTTCAGGTTAAGTGGAGGTTACAACAAAAACAGACCACAAAATAACACAGGAGTGATTGTTCAGGTTACATGGAGGTTACAACAAAAACAGACCACAAAATAACACAGGAGTGATTGTTCAGGTTACATGGAGGTTACAACAAAAACAGATCACAAAATAACACGGGAGAGATTGTCCAGGTTACGTGGAGGTTACAACAAAAACAGACCACAAAATAACACAGGAGTGATTGTTCAGGTTACGTGAAGGTTACAACAAATACAAATCATGTAACCTTCTTTTCATTCTCTATGAATTTCATTTTTTAAAGCGATATGAGCTGTCCTAGGTAAAAAAAAAATTTACATGCCTATTTTATGCGTTATTTTATCTCATATATATTCCAAAGAGACCATCTGGTGGTTAAAATAACAAATACATGTGTAAAATTGCAACAATGTTGCCAAACATAACCCGTAATATCAGTTACTTTTTTGTCCACCATACTTTGAGCATTGCAAATTAACTGTCAGTAATTTTTTACAAAGATAGCCGAGTGACCAATAAACATGTGCTATTTGCAGTTAATATAGATTCTATTCTTATTACCCTTTGCGTTTATTTACGTACATGATCATTTCATACCTAAATCAGGCAAAGTTGGTGTTTTTCATCGTTTCAAAACATTCGTTTCTGAAACTGTCCACATGCCCGGTATATCGTGTGATCTTGACCCATTTTTAACTCGTCCCATCGCATTCTCGGCTTTATCATTCTTGATACATACGATCATGAACTGCCCAACCACTCCAACGGACATGGCGACATGATTGTAAAACATAGGTACGCATATTTTTCAGTTATATTGTTTTGATTTTGTCAACATCACATTCAGGGTAACATTAAAGATCAGAAAAATTTCTTTTAGTGTCCTTATAGATTTATTCATATTTCATCCAATTTTCTTCAGGTATTTAAAATAGCGTTGAAAAGCATATATTTTACATAATACGTCCTGCATTTCAAAAATTAATATAAAACATAAAACTCGGCCGACTTTATCATAGTCCAAAGTGCGTAAAGGACCGAGATCCCCTGATCAAATTACGAAGTACATTTGATATGGCAAAAAGGTTTATCTGAAAGGTCATTGCATATAGAAGTACAGCTAGATTTTTTGAGGTATGAGAAAACTTAAATTCTAATAAAACAAATAACTTCAAAAAGAAAATCTTTTACAACGTTTTACACGTTTGATAATGTATTTGAACACACATTTTATCATATTCTTGATTATATGTCAGGGGACAAAAATAATCATTGTGATAGCTTATATCACTCTAAGCCTTCATTATTGCCAATTTAACCTGCAGGTAATTCCTTTTAACATAATCTGTAAATGGGTTACGACGATTTCTGTTATTCTGTGACCTGATTAAGTATAATTCTAACAAAAAAATGTTACAGATTATATAATGCATAACAATATAGATTACAAAAGGTTTCATGTTATTTTGACATTTCTATATAGAAACATCAACATCTAACTGGCTTAGATGGGTTGGCATGCAGTTAGTTATTCACATTTATGCTCTGCCCATTGAGTCTTTTCTATGTAGACTTTTTCTTCAGGCAGTCTGTGATTGGTTGATTTTAAAAAATTGTCATCTATATCTTTTTTACTCTTGGTAAAATTATTGTACACTGTGACTTACTCTGTGTTGGAAAAAGTTTGGGTCCAAGTACTTGTCAAATCTCTTATCGAAGGTAATCTTTGATGGTGTCCAATGAACCTTAAATCAAAACATATCAGTTGATGACATGATTTAAAATGTTCTTCTTCATGTGTAAACAAAGATATAATACTAGATATTTAAAAAAAAAAAGGCTCTTGTTCAGATCAATATGTGCAATCAAAGATTTCAGAAATCAGGGTTCAAATTGAATTCATCACTTCAAGAGCCGAAGTCAACGTATAACATCAATTATTCAATCAATCAAAGCAAGATTTTGGTGAGATGAAGGATGTTAGGGCTAGGTATACAAATGTAAGAAAGACAATTTGTAGCAAAAGCAGAGGTGAAAACATTGACAAGTGAGGAAGGAAGAAAATGGTACTTTGAACATGTTGAAAGGCTTTAAATGGGGGGAAAATAAGAAATTAAATTTGCAACAGTACTCTGAAAAACAAGAGGCCCAGTGAAATTTATGAATTCAAAGGGAATGTCAATGAAATAATCAGAGGTGCCAACATTTGAAAATTAAGAAGAAGGTAGCGAGCATAGCACTGTCAAAGATTCTAATTCCAGGGTCTGTAAATGACAGCTGCCAAAGTCAAAGAATTGCTTTCTGAGCTTGCAATATACAGGCAACAATTCAAATATATTTGCAACAAATAATGATATTTATGCTAACAATTGAAATTACCTAAAAGATCCTAACTATATTGACAAAGTGTAAACAAATATATAATACTAGATATTTAAAAAAAAAAAAAGGCTCTTGTTCAGATCAATATGTGCAATCAAAGATTTCAGAAATCAGGGTTCAAATTGAATTCATCACTTCAAGAGCCAAGGTCATTGAATTACATTAATTATTCAATCAATCACCATAAAAATTTGGCGAGATGGAAGGATGTTCGGCATGAGAAGAAATGTCAAGATGTACCAAGTTTTGATCCTTTTCAAAGCCTCCAGAGGTCCTAGCCCATTTTCATTCAGAAACTTTATTTTGCTTCATATGGGTAGAGTTGCTCCTATGTTTGCTTATAACAGAGCTAATTGCTTTTTGAGACAAAGTTCAAAATGTCTAAAAGTTAACAATCAGAATGCAGAACAGATGACGACTGTAATAGGTCACAACAAGCCTTTAGCTCAGGTGACCTTACTTATTCTGGATGAAAATTTTCAACCCTGAAGTAGTGAAAAAGTTGGAAAAAGTATTTGAAACATATACTTGTTTTATTCAGAAAGACAAAATAAACAACTTTGAGCAATCCTGTGTACTATTTTTCTAATTGAATTGCATCAAAGCAGATGCTCTCTGCATATTAGAACAAAACATCTTTTTTGCCACTAAAAATAATTTTGAATCCTATTTACAACTAGTAGAAATAAATGATGTTATCTAAGAACATTGTTAGTTATAATATACATTCTGTGTCGTTCTTTACCTCATAGCTAAATGATATCTTGGAATTTGGTTCCAATTTTTTCTTGACTTCACTGGTCAGGTTGACATCTACAATCTGTTTATCATTATAACCAATATCAAACTTTTTATGTGTCCAAATATAATAGTCTTTTCCATTCTCTCCAATTTCTCCAACAATACCTAAAACCAACAAATAAAACCATTATTGTTTGTTGTTAGTAGGGGTGGGACGGCTCAGGATTTTTCTGTTACGGTTCGTTTTTATCTGTTTCGGTTCTCGGTTTTTCGTTTCAGTTCATCTAACAACTGACTCTTAGACTCCAAGTGCAACCACAGAAGTATAAACACACTCTAGAACGAATGTCAGTCGAACGGCACATATTTTTCACCCAAATATGAGAACCTGTGGTGCAACACAGCAGTATGTAGGTTCTAGTTCATATCTATAGCCTACCTTACACTACATGTATATTGAGAAATTATATACATGTATCTTTAAGATAAATCTGTGCATGGGACAGAAGCATTTCAAGTAAATGTCATGCTGTTTGGGTCATTTGAAGACCTTATTGAATAATAATTTTTTAATCCAATCGAACCAAAATCTGGAATATAAGAACCGAATCGATCGGTTCGACGTCAATGGTTTGGTTCTTTAGTTTTTAACCAAACTGTCGCACCCCAGCTGTTAGAATTGCATTTTCAAACTAAATATAAATGTCATTGGTCATTGTATTTTTCATGTTTATTTAACATGGTAGGTATTTATATTCACAAATTCATTTACTTATATAGTCAATGTTTCAAACCAATGATGAAAGCTTGAAGAAATTATAAGCTACAGGACTGGAGTCCACATTATTTTGTCAAATTTAACTTGTTAAACCAATAGGCTAATGAATATAATGGGTTAAATTTAACAATGCATTGTGCAACTGGGCCCAGGTAGCTTAAAGTGCACTGAAAACAACGAGTAACATTTTTTATGAAAATTCTACATAATATATTTATAATTTTGCTTGTAAATACTAGATTGTTTCAATCCTGGCTTAAATCAAAATCAATCATATCCAACCAATACTTATAAATTTAGAGTAGAATCTAACACTACTGTCAACCCTTAATACAACATTTTGAGTATCACAACCACTACTTTTTCCTAGTAAATCACATCTTGATATCAGACTTACCCCATATTGGTAAATCGTCAATGTACATCTGGTACCAGTAATGGTTCTTTACAGCATACACAAATGCTTGATATTTTTCCTCGGACAGCTCAACATTACAATACACTGTCTTGGTGTAATCTCCTGGGTTAGATAATTAAATTGTAAAATTTAAATCCATTTATAATGCTGGACCTTGTTTGATGAAATGACAATAGAAAATCACACAATAGAATACATTTATTCTAAAACATTACATAAATATCTACTTTTTACCATACCATAAAAATCATTTTAATACTGAAATCATGATTTATAGTTGAATATGTATAAACTTATGCTACCAAGCAATACAAACGTAGCAAGTATACTCAAGTTCAAATGCCACAACTATTATGACATGGAATTCGGGTTTTAAGTCATATCTTTGAGAAAAAAGACTGACCGATTTCAAATGCTGTGTGTATGGACATTCAAGGATTAGTCACAACATTCCATTAGGTTTTTTCCTACTGATCTTGTCTGATCACTAATTTACTATTACTATACAAGTGCAAAATGTAAACACTTACAGGAAATACTCAACAAGAGATGCCAAAATAACTAAAACCTTAACCTGGGCTCATATAGATATGTCATAAGATTTAGCTCAGTTTAAGTAGTCTACCGATACCACTGCATAGGTCATTAGCTCTATGGACATTTTGTCCCTGCAAATTAAAAATCATACTGGTAAATATGTATGCAGATGCTCTCATATTAAAGATACCTTTATAATCTATATCAAGTCCACTAAACTCCAACTCTGTACCCTGTAGAGCCTCGCCAAGCGTTTCATGATAATGGCCGATGCTTTCTTTCTTGCCAACACAGAATGGGAGAGAGAAATAAGAATATGTCTCCTGTCTATTATGATAGGGTCCTACAGTGTTCATCCAGAGAACAACCTCCTCACCATCATCGTACTACAATTATAATAAAGCAATAAAAGCATTGTTAGAAACTACATTTTCATAGAACATCATAAGACAGATTTTCGTCCTCTTTGGTACTAGTTGTTTTACTAATTTTTATGATCCTGTAGGCCTATGCCACGGCAAAAATATTGAATATGTGTTTGCACGGTGTAGAGTGTTGACAGAACAAACATCATGTTTGTACTGTAATGACGACCATCATTCGAAGTTTGAGAGTGGAAGTAAAAGCAAATAAACGTTTATTGGTCATACTGATTTAGCCTGGCTCCCTGATCTGTTATTACACAATCACCAATGGGACTTATTCCCCTTCATATAACTTTTTTGTCAAGAGAGGCACAAGAATATTAAGGATTACTCACATGACTCAATTATTTGACATCACATTGATAACACAGATTCACGTAGGAAGAGTGTTTTCAAAAATTGAAGCGACCAAACAAAGAAAAAAGTATGTAGAAAAGATATAGAATAAACTTTTTTCTTTTTTAATTATATCAGTGAAATATTTTTATTTTGACGATTGGTTTCTTTACAAATTCATTTTGAAATTCCAGACCAAATATGGCTCAGACTATAGGCCTAACTGTATATATAGCAACCCTTGTGTTGGAGCCTTGTCTGTGACGCATACCAAGTGTATCACTCTAAACAGAGTAAATACGTATGAGGAAGAAGAACCAAGATTGTCAAGAAGAAAAAAGTTACCGACGTCGCCATGTCAGTTTTAACCCAGTCTACCAACATCGTCAATGAGGTGGAAATGGTTAGTTTGAACTGATGGAACTAAAATCTTTATCAAAACACGTGAAAACAAGCAGGAGAGTATTAAAAACCATGGCGATTCAGGTCCTAACTGTCAATATGACAATCACAGTACGGTTACTTTTAGTCTAGCCTGTCAAACAATTGAATGCTGCCATAATCATATTAACCAAAATAGGCATATAGACGATGGAACGTACTAAAATGTATTCAAATAATAGTTCATTACTACAAATTATTACAAGCCAGTTCGATACTGTTGGATTCAACTATCAGAATCAGATTGAGTATAACATTGGTTGAACAAGCCTACAGGTAGGCTAAAGTTGTCGTTATATCTGTCAAATAAAACTTACCTTGTGATCGTGCTCATCAGCATTAATACAAATGAAAATGACAAAAAGTAATTTCAAAGCGACGGAAAACATTTTTGCAATACTATAATATCTATGATGCACGTAAACAACAGAGATTGGGCTGGATTTATGAACTACGGCAAACTTTAAATGTCAAGATGGCGGCCTCCATTGGCCACGTCATATGCAAAAGGAGTAGATAACTCCTACAAAACTCTATAGGGCCACGTCATATGCAAAAGGAGTAGATAACTCCTACAAAACTCTATAGAAATAACGATAATAAAGGAGTCACAGTTTTCCTTTTTATCATATTGTAGATATTACAGAAGAATGAAAAAATCCAGAACAATAAGCTCTTGATGTTACGGTATATCTAGAACATTTTTTTAACTATTATCAGCGATGTTAGTTTTATATATCGCTGCTAGTATTTATTATAAAGCCCTTTATATATCGCCGATTTCATGATCGGGAAAATATCCCCGAGAAAACAAAAATATTAGTTCGTGTCTCTGATTTTCTCGAAACAATTTTTCATCAGATATGTTAATATTTGTAATATTCTAATTGTTAGCTGTATTTGATTGTCACACAGCGGAATAAAGCAAGCCTTACACGGATATATAAAGCGTAACATGTTAGGTTTTATATATTGCTGATAAAGCCAAACCAGAGACATGCATGGATATATAAATTTGTAGAACACATTTGTGTTATGTCAGTTCAAGTAAACTTTACATGTCGTTGTTGCTGAAATATAAAAATCCCAGATACCAAAGTATAAATCTTCATGATGTCCAGGATTATCTGGTGAACATTGAACAAACACGGACCTCTGGGAATCCAGAGGTGGGATCAGGTGCCATGGACGAGTAAGCATTCATTTTAATATTATATGTGTCTCTGGTTATACTTTGGTATTTATCATTTATTTATTTTCCTGCAATGGATTGAGTTTCAGCAAATATGCAGTACTGTGCATAGGCGTCGGGGGGGGGGGGGGGGGGGGGGCTAAGCTTTTTTTTTTTTTGTGCAATGGGTGGAGTAGACATAGGTGTTTGGACGTTTCTGAGAGAGAGAGAGAGAGGATCTGACGAGAGATAGAGACAACGAGAGAGAGAGAGAGAGAGAGAGAGAGAGAGAGTTGGTCAATTTCAGTCATAGTCAGTATTTCGAAAGGAATAAACTTGTATTCGCACGGAAACAACCGCAATACATACGTCACAAGCCTAGCAACTTGAGATATAGTCAGCTCCCTGGCACGCATTTTAATTTTGGCCGTTAGGAGGCGCCACCAGTGGTGCTGTTGATGACGTAATCAGAATGCTGGCTTCTGATTGGCCAATTCAAATGCGTGCCAGGGGGCCGAGCCACCTATGACGTCATAAGCGGAAAGGCGTCATACCGGAAGTGAGGTCATATTGTCATGGCAATAAGGAGAAAGAGCCAATCGTTGAAATTGGAGGCGTGTCTTTGACCGGAAGTGGAAGGTTGTGGTGGCGGCCATCTTGGATAACGAGCCAATTAGAGCCTTCGTTACAAGAGATCGGGGTCACGAGAGGTCAACGGCTAAAGATAGAAGTTGGCTTTTTCTAGTTTTGGGTTGAGATTGAATCTATTTTTAGAACCGAAACTTGAAGTTTTTCCAGGTTTGAGACTTAGAGTGAAATTAGTAGTAGGTGTCGCCACAGTCGGTGAGGGTTGACAAGAGTTGTAATGCTAATAGGAGATGGGGATTTCCAGTTTTGGGCTGAGAGTGAATCTATTTTGGGTTTTTCCCAGGTTAGAGTGAAATCAGCAGTAGGTATTGCCACAGTCGGCGACAGTTAATGATCCAATATCAAGTGTGCAAGCGCGAGAAGCAGTAGGCCGAGCTCGTAACCGTGAGTCAAGCTTGAACATGTTATCCTTGTACTAAAACTCATAGAGGTTATGGGTATGTACAAGGGGAGATCACTCTGTATAGCCTGTATAGGTGGAACAAATGGGAAGATCACTCTGTATGGCCTGTATGAGTAGGACAAAAGGGGGATTATTCTGTATAGACTGTATAGGTGGATCAAAGGGAGATTACTCTGTATAGACTATAGGAATGGAACAAAAGAGGAGATTACTCTATATGGACTATGCACTAAACCAGAGAGGGAGGGTGGGTAGTGAAACTGGAAGTATATGAAGGGTAGCCATCTTGGCTATGGAATCATAGGATATCTAGTTTTTCAGAGACTGACTAATCTTACGGCAGGAGAGATACATTGAACATGAAAGTGTGAAACGTTCTCAAAGTTTGCCAAGTGATCAAGTGTGTACCGTTCTCATGTTTCAAAGTTTGCAACGTGTGCAACGTTCAAAGTTATGAAGTTTCAAATTAACAAACGTGACAAAAGTGACAAAGTTGTGAAGTATGCAGTTGTTCACTTACATCGTTTCAACAAGTATCAAAGTTCAGACATTGAAAACAGTATATGTATCATTTTCTAGCGTTTTTTACTTCTGTGTATAAAATAAAAAATTGAAAAACTCACCCAGAGGATTTTTTTCTGACGATGTTGAGTCTTCGAGCTTCGGATGCCAGTTGTGCTCTCAGAAGTTTAACTGAACTTCTTCTTTAGTTTTTTTTAAAGTTACTATTTTTACTAGTTTGGATCTCTATCTAATAAATATTATCGATCAAGTGAAAGAGCTAGTGAATGTTCACATTCACTTGCTATAGGTTAGACTTACCACGACAGTATAACACAACACATGCAAAAAAAACTTTCAGTTAAGGTTTCTTTTCGAGTAAGTTGGGTGGCCATTAAAAGGGCCGTTGAATTTTTCTCGTTGGAGAGAAAGTTTACTGTCCGTCCAGCAGACCTCGCAAGTACCTGACTTCCATCTTTTCTTCTAGCAGCCGTCTTATTTGGCGTTGCCACAGAACCCTCAAATCTGCCGGAGCCACAGCATGCTCCACCTCAGGCATCGGTGGTGCATGCTGATGGCACAGCTTTTAGCGGAGGAGGCCTAGGTGGTGGTGTCCTAGGCCTATAAGGTGGTGGTGGCGGTGGACAACTCGTAAACGCGGGCCTACGTGGAGTAGACCGCACAACTATCACCGATGTATGCCTTTACGCAAATCACTCTCCGATGGTACATCTTCAAAGTTGTCCATGATGATGAACCGATACCGAGTAAAACCAAATGTCTTGTTTATATAGAGACTATGAACGCACACGCAAGCTATGACGTCAGAGGTCTATTCGGAGTACGAGTTGTTTCATGACTCCTACTACTACTACTCGAAACGTTTTTGTCCTATACCTTAGGTGATTTATACATACACTACTAAAGTGACCATGTATATAATACTACATCTCTCAGTTTCATTACTAGTATTAAAATGGCTTACTATCAATCCATATCTCCCGATACGATACATTTAAAGCATGAATTTGCAATGGATGTGGCAGGACCTACCAAATCGGGAAAAACTGAATTTGTAAAATAGTTGATAGAATGGATGGATCAATGGATTAATTCCCCTCCCGACCAAATTGTATGGTGTTATCGTGAATGACAACCTGCTTATGAAATCTTACAACGGGAACATCATATTCACTTCATTCAAAATATGTCTGAGGATGACGAAGTCGTTGTTTCTGATCCAACTCGTTGTCACCTACTTGTCTTTGATGATATGATGGGTAGTAAAGCTCTCGATTCAATCGTAGAATGGTTTACACGTAAAGCACATCATCGGAACACAAGTGTGTTCTATATTACTCAAACTTGTTTGATCGTGCTAAACAATATCGTACCATAAGTCTGAATGCTCATTATCTCGTCCTGTTTAAGAATCCTAGAGATAAATCTCAAGTGACCACCCTACCAGGATTAAACCATGCTTATCACGATGCTACAAATCGTCCTCATGGTTATCTCTTGATTGATCTCACATCGTCTACCCCTGAAAATCTAAGATTAAGATCAGATCTGTTTCATCCTTGGTATACGGGAGGGATAGTATTGTATACACCTAATAAGTGAAATTGAAGAAGTACCGATCGATCGTCAAAACTCAAGTCCATTATAACACGACGAATAAGATGTGCGAATGGTCTCAACATGAAGAACAATTACGAATCCCAAACGGGATAAGACCAGGTGTCCGGAAGGAGTCAGCGTCTTCTGCTGGCATGTTACACACATCGCAAATGTTCCATGGAAACCTTTCTAGTTCGATGAACGGGTCAAATGCGGTGAAACAGGGGGGGGGGGGGGGGGGGGGGGGGGGGGGGGGGGGGGGGGGGGGGGGGGGGGGGGGGGGGGGGGGGGGGGGGGGGACACGGAGTCACTGTCTGTGGCCGTGATCCATAATACCATCTAATATCTCTGGGAGGGGACTTAATAATGTTTAACAAGATCCCCATATCGACCATAAAACTTCTTAAACGACGACTCCAAGCATTCATCTACGTAACTTTGTGTAAGTAGTTTATTGGTTAGTCGTTTCACTCTCAGAATAAAACATTCATAAGAAGAGCATGCCCTGGCATTACGTATAAGTTGTGAAATGAAAACGCCATAGGCAGGGGAAGATGGGATATTACCATAGAAACGGGAAATTTGTGATATTGAAATTGAAATCGTCTCGTTTGTCATAGAGGGATGTGTGAAGTTGACCGTTTTTCCCAATCGACATTAGTAAATCTAGGTAAGAAGCAGATGTGTTGCTCTCTGTCATCTCATTGATCTCTAGCTCAACAGGATACATCTGGCCGAGGTAATTCTGAAATTCTGAATTATTTATGGACAGAACATCGTCGATATACCTGTAAGTGAAATTGAACCGAGATGCTAACTGTTTGTTTCCTTTGGATAGCAGAGACTATAAATTCCGATTCATATGAATACAAAAATATTTCAGCCAAGAGAGGTGTTGACACAATGTTTAAGTCGTCGAATTCTTCGTTTAAGAACATTACTGATCGACTTAATCCACTCTGAATGAGTATCAGGTTCGGCATCTTCTTTCTTAGCCCAGCGTATGGCGTACTCTTCAGATGCGTCCATAATAATTTAAAAGTTTTGGCGCCATGTAAACGATACAGATTCCCTATATTTTGAGCCTTTGCATAAAAGAACTCTCAGTTTTCTGTTGCGCACAATTTTGAGATCACCTGTCAAAACATGGCCACATTGAGAGTACATGAATTCAGATGGTCAACAGGGGATGCTCCCCTCCATGGCACCTGATCCCACCTCTTGGTTTCCAGAGGTCCGTGTTTGTCCATTTTCACCGGATTTCTATCTATGTCCTGGACATTCTATTGGTTTATACTTTGGTATCTGAAATGTTTTATATATGTGGAACAGATACAAGGCGGAATGTTCTGGGGAAGGCTGGGTAAATTGAGTTGCTGCAGATTTGCCTTGTAATTAAAGATCTTAGTGGCAACTAAACGCGTTGGAAATACATGGTGAATCTTTGTATTGGAAGTATGGCGAGATCTTACTTTGGACGGATTTTTGGTTCAAATATTGCTTATATTCAAAGCGCCAATGCCCTTATTAGCAAATTATACCCTGAGGAACGGGCGATTACTCGTTTCTTTATGTTCATTAGTCCTGAATAATAATAATAATAATGAAATGTCCAAATTGATACCATGAAGTCGATAATCTGAAGAACCAGAATCGGTAAAACACACGTAGATTTGTACAAGTCATGTAATTTTTTCAACGGGAGTGAGTACAGTTTTGTACGAATATGATGCAGACCTGATTGACGATTGGTAGAAGACCATCGAATGAGACATTATGAATCTTGGGCTTGTTATATTTCCTTGAGCTATGGCTGCGATGTTTCCTACTGGTTCGGTCAAATAGGTTTAAAACATTTACCAATTGGCATCCAGGACTAGTAAGATTCCCTACGCTATCGACATGGTCATTGCATCCATATGGTGCAGCAGTTCCCAGCTGTTAAATCCAGTGTTCTTCCCGTTTTCGTCTAAAAGGGGTGCTTAAATTGGGGTTGTTTGTGGGATGATATATCTTTTCTAAAATACGGACTCTCAGGAAAAGGATAGAATGACCAGGCAGATTAAAATGTCTGTATAGTAAGTGGTACCGCCATGATTAATCTGGACCGGACATTCTACTGCTCAACTTTCCCTTGGTTTCACTCATATATAATATCCCACAAAGAGAACATTTAATAACGTATACTAAGTTGGTAGACTTACACGAAAGGTTTTCGGAGCTGTGTGCTTAAAATGAACGTTTTGTTAGGTTGGATGTAAATGTATAAGTAGACAGTAACTTTCTCTAGGCCGTCATTTCTTGTATTCCTGTTAACGTAGAATCATGAATCCTTTACCTAACGCCACCAGTAAACTGGTGACTACTTTAAGAAAATTGCAATCAGATAAAGATTCCACAAGACGTCAAGAACTGTTAGAATTAGGTAGAGACGCTTAATTAAAATGGTTTGGATTGGGGGCTAAAAACTTCTGTCTGGTACTATTCCAGTAACCGAACCTACAGCAACTTTAATACATAGAAATGCTGATCATTTAAAATCATTGCTGACCCAAAAGCTGATGAAGAAGGTAAGAGAACTGCTGTATTAAAACGGGGAGGGGCCGGGTTCTTAGGTTGGGTAATCATTCGATCCCTATTGCAGTGGGCTAGTCGTCTCAAGAAGAACACTGCACCTAAAAAGAAATAAAACACCCTTCCTCCTAAGCAGAAGAAGAGCCCGCAGTTGATTCTAAAACTGAATCTGAAACAGATTCATGAAGCTGACACATTGAATCGGGTTTCTCCTACACGAATATCGTCTCCACCTGTAACCAACAGCCTTGTAGCAGGAACTTCTGCTACTGCAACATCTATCTTTGGACAACCTATACGTCTTCCTGGTGGACCTAATATCAAAATTACTCAACGGAAACAACCTCATATTACTAGGAAAAAATATTATAAACATAATACCAAAGTTATAATGCTCAAGACGATATCGTTTCTGTTAATTAGACTTCATCAGTTGAGCTCCAATTTGAAAAGTATGTGTATTTTCTAAAGATAAAGAGGTATCATACAAGGCCATATAATATCTCTAAACGTGTATAGCCGAAATCCGTCTAAGAGTAACCACTGTAAAAAATGACTATCTTAGCTTTAGACAATTTTCGAATTTAAATAGTGTTAACAGTGCCAAATATTACTTTAGTATAAGACGAACAGCTGGTACCGAAATACCAGGTACTAGGTTTATGTATACCCTCGGGGACTCAAACGACTAAAGCAGTCCTACGGAAAGAAAATAGTCTACTCCTATTGCTACTCCAATGCAGTCCTTGTTGTTTCCCTTATTACCAAAACCTTTTGCATCATCTCAGCTGAACAAATGTGTTACGTCTACACTAAAGTCTACTCGTTAACCTTCGTTTGCTTCTACCTTTGGATCTCCCATCACCAGTCAATCTAACACACAGCCTACTTATCCTATTGCGTTTTTAAAAAATGGATAAAAACAGCAAATTTACGCATCGAACTTCAATTTGCTCAAGCTTTAGCAGAGAGTTTGAACTGCATTGTCTATAGAGAATTTGATAACGTATTAGGAATCAACAAATAGAAAGAAGTGACTATAGAATATTGAAACCATGCAAAGTATCCAAGGCTTGAATGCTCATCAACGCAATAGTATTTTATCACGAGACCCTTATGTAGGACCCTCGTTCGGCGAAGTATACCCAAGAGACTATCTACCTTATGGTAAACATTCATTTATCGTCAATACAGATCCTCACACTCAACCAGGAGAGCATTCGATTGCCATTCATTTCCACATTTAAACTGGACACCTAAACTTCATAAAACCCCATATAAGCAAAGATATATAGCAGGATCCAGTAAATGTTCTACCAAACCTTTATCTTTACTCCTTACCAAGATATTGACAGCCATTAAGGAGAAACTTCAACAATACTGTACAGTTGCTTATTCCAGAAGCGGTGTAAATCAGATGTGGCTACTTAAAAATTCTAAACAGCTTTTAGAAAATCTGAAGGCACACAATTTTTCTCGAATTCACAGTATCAAAACATATGACTTCTCTACTCTTTACACTACTATTCCACATAAAAAATTAAAAGAAAGACTTTTCAGCATCATAGACAACTGCTTTTTCACTTAAAGGGGTACCCGAAAATTTAAATATCTAGTGATTGGCTGATTGGCTATCAGGATACTTATTTCGTCAAACACCACTCTGATTCTACACATAAATATACTGAAGTTGATAATAAAAACATGCTGGAATTTCTAATAGACAATATATTTGTAATGTTCGGAGACGTGGTCTTTCAACAAACTGTCGGCATTCCTATGGGAACCAATTGTGCTTCTTTATTGGCCGACCTGTTCATTCAGAAACTGCTGAATCAAAAGAAGAAAAAGTTAGCGGCGTCTTTTAATTTGACATTTAGATATATCGACGACGTTTTTGTCAATTAATAATGACAATTTTCATACATATGTCAATGCGATATATCACAGCGAACTAGAAATTAAAGATACAACAGAATCAAGCACACACGCTTCATACTTAGACAATTTACTTAATATAAACACAGACGGGAAATTAGCAACTAAGCTATACGATAAACGTGACGATTTCGGCTTTCCCATCGTAAATATTCCACATTTAAGTTGTAATATCCCTCAGTCACCCGCATATGGAGTTTATATTTCACAAATGATCCGATATGCTAGGGCGTGCACAACATATGAAGATTTCATATGCAGAGGTAAACTACTCTTTGACAAATTATTGACACAGGGATATCGAAAACCGCGTTTAATGTCAACGTTCCGCAAATTTTACGGTCGGTATAATAGTCTTGTTTGCGACTACTCTGTTTCACAAAGTGAAATGTTGAGTTGCCTTTTCGTTGACGGTTGTTGAAACGTCTGTACCAATTGTGACGAGGATACACTCCTCACTTGTTTCATTGGACTTAACTGTGGACTCACGGCGGGTGTAACCGGTCGACAGGGGATGCTTACTCCTCCATGGCACCTGATCCCACCTCTTGGTTTACAGAGGTCCGTGTTTGTCCATTTTTACCGGATTTGTATCTATGTCCTGGACATTCTATTGATTTATACTTTGGTATCTGAAATTTTTATTTTCATAGCGCATCAGACTGCTGAATATTTTGACTCTTACTGCCTACCTCCATGGATCTTTCCTGATATCTATCAATTTAGGAAACGCCATGCAGATCGAGTGATTTATAATCAACAGATGTACCAACACCCTCGCAGCAAAGTTTATGGACATTACTGTGTGTATTATTTACGTCAAAAACATCGAGGTGTCCCTAGTCATGTTTTTTTTTTTCAATCGTCATGTCATCAACCTATACCAACATTGATCCTTTACGAAACGAAATCGTTTTGTTTGGAGATGGTTTAGAGACCAATATCGTATACCTGTACCTAAATCAACCAGGTATCAGTCCTGTCAGTTACGACCAGTGTCATGTTTTAATTTTTGAATTTACTCGGGGGGGGGGGGGTAAATACAAAAATTAAAAAATGACAACTAGTAAAATTTCTTGTTTTCTTTCTTAAACTGATTGCCTTGTTCGGCTTGGGAATTAGCTGAATCACACTGGTACAGTTGTTGTGCAAATGAAACAGAAAAAGAACAAAAAACACTTAGGTGAAATTTAAACTTGTATTCTGTCGAGACGCTAGCATTAAAGTGCACGAAATTTTCTTGGCTAGCGCGTCTCCCGACTTCGCATTTCCTGCCGGTAACCAATCAAAATTCATAAAACTGTCATGTTTTAAGTTGTCATGTTTAATTTTTGTATTTACCCCCCCCCCCCCCCCCCACAGAGTAAATTCAAAAATTAAAACATGGCAAAACTTACGTGTTTCCATGACAGTAAAGATTTACTGACCATAAGTGACCGGTATGATCAGGATACCTGACAGTCAGGCTGTCCGCGTCCTTTCTATTGTTAAAAGTTAAGCCTAATGTAGGAATTCATTAGTTTGATCATCAAGAGTATTGTCCAGCTAATTTCTGTGACAGTACATAATCTTTTTTCCATTACGTAACTAAACAATTCACAGGTTTTTTCTCACTTTTCGTAGCCGAATATATTTCTAAAAGATTTGGAATTATTTACAGATCTACAGTGATAGTGGATGTACATATTCCAAATCTTTTAGAAAAATACAAGAATTAAATTTCACATAATTGTTTTTTATTCTTTTCCTGCAGCCGTGCACCAAGACCTGCGTCATTGGCACTACAACTGTACCAGTGTGATTCAGCTAATTCCCAAGCCGAACAAGGCAATCATCTTAAGAAAGAAAAACAAGAAATTTTACTGGAGGAGAATCTAAAAGATCCTGAAATGAAGCCAAGCAACACTGAAACAGTGCAAACAAGAGCAAGGACAACAAGTGCTGCAGTTGAAGGATCATCACAATCCTTGCCACCACCTCCACCACCTCCCTCTAACAATGCTATAGTTGTGCAAGTTGATGTGCACCAGCCACCACCTCAGCAACCAGAAACAGGGAATCCACCAGAAGTACCAATAGCAGCTGCTATTCCAAAAACCCCAATTGCAAGAGCACCACCTAAGATACCAGTCACCGTCCACCTACAACCTTTTAATGGGCTTACATCCGCAATGCAGTGGTGGATGACGTTCATGGCCTACATCAACTTATATCAACTGACAGACGAGCAAGCCTTGAACATGATACCATTTCATGTCATAGAAATGGTCAGACATTGGTTTATGACACTGGATCAGGCGTGCAAAACCAGCTTAGCCACATATAAAGAAGTTTTTTTAAGAAGATTTGGCAATCAAGATGCCTGTGACCTACAAAGCATTAAACAAGAAAGTAATGAGTCAATTGATAACTTCGTTTACAGACTTCAGCAAGCTGCATGTGAATCAGATGTACCAGAGAAATTCCTTGTTAACATTGCAATCAGGGGTCTCTAACCTGAAATAGGGTCGACGGTATATCAACACAAACCTAGCACAATAGAACAATTAAGAGAACTGGCAAACACCATTGAGCGCAGCCTAAAACTAGCCAAACCAACAAACATTTATGTCGATTCAACCATACAAGCCTCTGTGGCAGCTGCCATATCCACTATCTCTGACACTCTGGATAACAAACTACAAGCCCGGATAGCAGCTCTAACACTTGACACACGTACTAATACGGATGGACATCAACAGCCGAGACAGTCAGATTACAACAACAACAGACAACAAAGGCCAAACTCAACATCCAAAAGACCAAGCCAAGCCAGTCAGCCACCCCAAAGAAAACCATTTTGTTACGGTTGTGGTGAGTCTTGCCAATCTAGATCAATTTGTTGGGCTAGGGATAAGAAGTGCATCTATTGTAAAGGAATAGGTCATATTAAACCTGTCTGTAAGGTTTACCTTGCAGACAAAGCATTAGGGCAACTAAACAACATTAGGGACGCGCGCCTACTCATAGATGCAGATCTAAGAGTGGGCACAAAGGCAAACAAATGAAATCAAAAATCGTAAATGTTAATTTTACCCAAACTATTGAAAAGAACACAATCAAATTGTCGGTATCAGATGTTAAAACATCTGCGCTGGCAGATACTGGAGCAAATATCACATGTGTTAGTCAGGCCTATCTATCTAAAACAGAGTATGCACACCTAAAATTAGAACCACCTGATTTCATTTTCATTAGAGGTGTAACTGGTCAGACACTCAAAGTATTAGGTAAAATTATTCTGCCAATTTCATTCAAAGGGGATGTCTATATGGTGTCAGTGCATATAATAAAAAACTTGTACCATTCTTTCATTCTCGGTATTGATTTTATGCAGACTAACAAAGTAACTCTTGACTTTAGTAATAACACTATGTCTATTAACAAGAATTTTACAAACCCTACAGTATGCTGCATTCAATCAAATGCTGGATATGCAAGGTCAACAAAACAATACCTCATTCCAAAACTTACTGAGACAATTGTAGAAATAAAGGTATCCAGACGTAAAAATAATGATGAGGTTATGTTAGAACCAGATCCGTCTCTGCCAAACCTTGGTTTAGCAGCAGCTAAAACTTTAGTCAAACTCAATAAGGGAGTCAGTTACCTTAAAATATATAAACCCCACAGAAAAGGATGCAAAAATACCTTATAATAAAGTTTTAGCCACTGTCTCAGAAATTGATACCGTTTCAGTAAATGATCTTGCAACTCCAGTCACAAAGATTGAGTCCTCAAAGGAAAATACTAACAGTGCATGTGACATTGTGTTTGATCTGAGTGATTCCAACATCTCAGACAAAAACAAAAACATCCTTGAGAAATTTCTCAATAAAAATAGGGACATATTTGCCAAAGATCTATCAGAACTGGGTCAGAGTAATGTTTATGAACATCACATACAGACCTTTTCTGATGCCTGACCAGTTTAAATGCCCTTTTAAAGAGTCACTCCTGCCATTCAAGAGGAAATAAGCAAATATATTTATGAAATGCTAGAAAATGATATCATAGAGCCAAGTAACAGTATTTGGCATTCACCCATTGTTATGGTACGCAAACGCTCTGGTGGTTGGAGATTTGCGGTTGATTACAGGAAACTAAACAAAATTACTGTACCACTTTCTTTTCCCCTACCTCATTTAGATACAGTTTTTAATGTAATTGGGGAAATAAAACCAGTTTGTTTCTCAAGTTTAGACCTTAGATCAGGTTTTTGGCAAATAAAGATAAATGAGGACAGCAAACATAAGGCTGCACTCATTACTCAAGATGGTATTTACAACTGGAAAAGAGTATATTTCAATTTTACAATTATATAAAACAGACGATGTAGTCCTGATTGGAATACTTATGTACGTGCTGTGAAAACACCCAATCATTTTATATCGATTGTGTATCATATGTTTGATGATGAGATTTTTACGAGAGAACGCTTATGTCTATTAGAAATTTTTACAGAAGATGTAAGTGCATTACATCAAAATCCTACCTGTTGGGAGATCTACGGTATAGCCCGTGACGTGATCGATAGACATTCGTTTACAAACTACTAAAATTCATACTATAGATGGGATAAGAATGTGTTTCACTTCACTATTAAAGCTTCAGTTCAGACTTGAAACAGACCAGATGAATTTTTGCTTGTGGACCACTACACTAGTTATTTTCGTCAACATCAACTACAACATGGAGCTACAGTCAATCCATTGATAGTCAATAACACATGGTGTTCGCAGAAGCCGTATTAAACAAGATGTACGAAGTATCCAACACTCAATGTTACGGCTGTGAGATTGATCATCCGAGTCAAAATCAACATTCCTGTCTGATGATGTATGATGACAGTACAATGATGTTTCACTACTTTGACGAGGCTCTAGACACGGTAAACGAAACGAATATTTTGCAAAAATTTGAAGAAAGTTTAGAGCAATCTAGCATTCCTTAAGCATTTTAGAGATGTCTACAAACAGAAATTCTACTGCCCAGATTGGAGAGCTACTCAATGGAACAAAGAAACAGACCGAAACCGACTTTGGGATACGGTGTATCGCTTGATGCAACTGTCACCCCGTCTCCATATTGAAGTGACAGTTTAAGAATTTTTTATTTTTTCATTAAATTATTGTACATTTTCCAGAGGGACATTCCCCTAACACTCTGCGAAAATACATTTTGATTTCTTTTAACGGGAAAAATTAAAACATGTTGCATTACAAAATTAATCTTGTCGTCTTTTGATAGAAATATGAGCTTAAAAATTGATTTGATGTTCATGTATTTTATCTGCGTAATAGTGCGTAACACAACTCTATGACCCGTACAAAGTCTAAGTAAGAGAGTCATAGAAAAAATAAGGACACTGGTGAAATAAAAGTGACAGGTGACCAGATGACACGTGTGTGTGTTGTGTTTGGAGAAAACTAAACTCTGTTAAAATATTCACATCGTGTGCCAACATTATCGTCCCAGTCGCTGGCCGGCGACACGGGTGTGGGAATACCGTCGGGTCCTCGACAGACGATAATCGATTTTCTAACATAACGTGACGGCTCGTATTAAGACAGAAATAATGGGTGTTGAAGAGCCATATTTTTTTTAATGAAAATGGTATAAGAAAAAGAATGGCGTAAAAAGATGTCTGTTTTATCAACTAGCGGGCCCTTGATCGAAGAGTGGAAATATCTTAATTGCCGATCTCCAAATTGAAAGAATTAGATCTTCCCGAGAAAGACGTGTGGACCATATACAATCTCAAATGGCCCCGCGAAAAATGGGACGACGATAAAGATTGGATTACCATGCTCGAACGTCGAGACGCTTGGATTTGATTTGATTTGATTTTGTTTTACGCCATACTCAACAATTTTTCAGTTATATGATGGCGTCCAGTTTTTATTGGTGGAGGAGAAACCCCGGTTACCCGGGTAAAGACCACTGACCTTCCGCAAGAAAACTGGCAAACTTTCCCACTTAATTCTAAATGACCCTAGCGGGATTCGAACCAGAGATGAGATCGAGACGCTTGGAAAGTATTCAACGAAACGTTTTCGCTTCCCTGGGACGAAAAAGTGGATAAGGTGAAAGTGTGAAGATTGTCATCGGAAGAGTACAAAGTGGTGTGGGTGAATATCAACTGACAAAATGTATTGAGTCCTCTTAAATATTTTTTGGTCCAGATGAGTTCTCCTCTTCCGACCGTACTTGCGCGAGATGGTCTGATTTGAAAGACATATATCGTAAAATCGCTTCGGTTATTCTTATGAGATATACAGAAAAACAATATTATTTATTAAGGTTGCTGGACATTTTTTATACTGTTTATACCAGTGAATTATTAGACGTGATAAAACCGATTATTTCCGAAATTACGGTTTCTACTTTTTTGATTGGTATTTGGAATATCTAGGCGATGATTGGCACTGGAACGAATATGTTCCTTATACAAGTCAGTGTATTAGGTTAGTGGTCCCACATCTTCAATACGATTTAGAAAACTGTGCGAAAAATGAAAAACGAGAATCTATACGAATATATACCGTATTAGAAAAGTGGGATTTGTCTAGCGATGAGGAATAAGATTCAATGTATTACCGATTAGAAAACATTTTTTCTAAAGATGGTTCTAAAGAAGTATTGATATACTTACCCCAGGATAAAATAATGTGTCACATGCCTAGAATGTGGAGAAAATACCTCTGCTTCAACGAAGAAAAAGCAAAGTCTTTATGTTATCATCATCATTATTATATGAAAAGGAATAAAGACAAGATAAAGTTTTATAAAGAATATGGTAAATGGACAACGTCCATATACGAATTATGCGATGCTTGTGGAGGAGTAAAATTAATTTTTCATGATCCAATGTTTCTCTAGTTCGTCGGAAACCAGTTTAAATTCGGTTTCCAAAATATTACCGTCTTTCAACGTCCTACTAATCAGATCTTGAACACTATTTAACTTAGATTGAGCGATGGTTTTTAGAGAATCATGTTTTTTTTCAGTTTAAGTGCACGATTCGTCTGACTCTTTTTAGAGCTAAGCCTATACTTCCACACGTCATCGCAACAAGTTGAACGGGTACAGCCATAGGAACTAAAAATCCGATTCCACTCATGACGATTCGCCTGAGATTAATGCCGTGTCCACTCCGTCGGTGATCTCTCGCCAAAAAGTATTTTATTTCACCGACCCTTTGCAGTCTATAATTATGACCACCGTCGTCGATCGCTTCACGCGTCATAGGCGATTCAAGAAATACGCCTTGACCGTGGTCTATGTCGGGACTTAATACAAAGAAACGGAGCCATTGACGAGTAAAGACTAAAGAAGTGGCCGCAGCCTTCAAAAGAATCACCCTAAAATTTCAAAGGGTCTTGCAGGTCGATCCCAGCCGCGAATTCATGGGAGAGGTGAAACAGTTGATGGCCCGACACGATAGGAAAAATAGAGCTAAATACACCGCGACCAAGCCATTTGCGAGCAGTTTAACAAGACGCTCGCGGAACAACTATTCACCTATCAGTACGACAAGGAAATGAGAGCCGACAAATGGAATAGAAAATGGGTGCAACGATTACCGGAAGTCGTCAAAGAGATAAATTCGGAGACCGCTGAGCCTAAGGTACCTGAAGAAAAACGTGCACCGCTGCCTCCCATGGCCAGAGTTCGATATCTATATAGCCCGGGCGATTTGGAGGGCGGGAAGACAAAGAGAGCGACCGATCCGATATGTTTGGTCGACAAGCACCAAATTGCACGCCACTTCAGAATGCAGGGTATTGACGTATACTATATCCATCCGCCGCAGTCTCCTCAGCGGAATTTCGTGTGGGAAGAGTTGTTGGTCGTCGACTAAGCGATGTTGCAAGAGATTCATCGGGACAGCCAACACGTGGTCGTCGAACATCTTTTCATAATCCTCGAACGTGGCCCTTTTTTCACCGCGGACGTCTTCACCCCTTTCTTGATGTCTTTCCCTCTACACGAAAAGCGTACATATTCGGTTTATGCCCCACATACGCCACGATGGTGATTCCCCCGGTTTCAGCCTTAAATATGCCTACATCTTTCTTGTTGCGATTTATAAAGGTGTGAAGCTCCTCCTTCGGAATGTGCGCCAAGCAGGGGTGATCGGCGGAAAAAATCGAAAAAGCAAATTCTTTGGCGTGTTCTTCCACGTCTCAGTACACGTCGTCCGTCTCCACCTCCACCATCAGGCTGTCCATGTCTGTGTAGAGGAGCTTGCACCTGTCCCCATACTTTTTCTTCTGAAAGTTGTACTACCAGCCGTACATGTAGCGCTTTGAATCGACATCCCGATGTAAATCGGCTTGTATAATTATACGCATATTTTTTTCATGTGCACCAAGAACAGGTCTTCGCCAATGGGTTAACACTTGTCGAAATGAGGACTCGAAAAGAGTTTTCGGATTCTTTTCTTGTCCGTGCTTCTAGCGAGTCGGATGTCGACTTGATTTCTCAATTTTCCATCGTCATACCGAATACCGAGTTGTTCATGAACTTGAAGAAATCCTTCTCGAAGTCGTTCGTGGACTTCTGTGGCAGTCGAGTGTTGAGCACTATACGGTTTCATCTCAGTCTGAGCGAAAGATACAGTTGCATAGTTGTTTATAGTGTACGCGTACTCTGCCTTGTCTCACAAATTCGGGACTAGTTTCGGGAGCCCCATATCCCATATACTTAACAGGCTCACCCACCTTTAATGACAATCGGAAAAATTGCGAAGGGAGTAATCGTTGTGAAGATCATGTAGTTCACGGGGATATTCTAAATCGACCTCTAGGATGTGGCCCTTGCCTTTCGGCGGGTGGATTGGATCGTTAACATCGCTCGGCCATTCGAAATTGTGAAAGGGTAACGGGTTACACATGGCTTGGTAATACAAAGCATTGGTGTCCTAGTACATGATGTATTTGGTGGGAATTTCGGAATCGTAGTCTTTATGATAGGGATTATTGGCCTTCGAATAACGATTGAAAACAATGTGTACGCCGCTGCAGATGCCGCGTTCGACGAAGAGATATTTGTAATAATTGCTCAACAGTTCGAGTTCAACATCTGTCATTTTCAAGAACGTGTCCAACGCGAGGCGGGAGTCGTATAATAATGGGCCGGGTCAAATCCGTAATGCCAGACGCTCGTGTTGTGGAAACACTCGATCAGTGATGGGAAAGTCTCTTGCGATCACGACCAGCCTGGACAAGGACCGGGCCATGAACTGGAAACTGTCGATGGATTTTAGTTGTCCGATTGAGAACGATACGAACTTCTCCGGGTTTTGAGCGATACAGTTAATCTTTCTCTTTACCCTTGCGATCTCGCGGATGATGATTTGGGCTTTGTAGCCTTTTAGATTGTGGAATCTCACGGGGATTTTCTCAACCCGTAGTAGGAGGTTACACTTTCTGTAGGCCGCGCCCCTAAATCTTCCAGTTACTTGACAGTGGTCCACCACTTTCACGTTTCTGTACCTCCCTTCTTCTTACCGGATTTGCTCCTGGACCGCTCCTCGAGCCTTTTCTAAACCCAGTTGTTCGGCCAGCTCCGATTTCGTGTGAGTGATATTTCATTCTAACCATCTTATTTGTCTCATTAACTCCCAGTCGTCGTCGCCGTTCAATCCGCAAATGAACTCGTCCTCCGAGGCCTTTTTCTCACGTCTCGTCGTCTATCAACAATTTTTTCAACGTCTTAGTCTTTGCCAATTTTCTCAATTTCATAACGACGGCCTTTCTTCGGTGAAATAACCCGTAGAGTTTTCCCAATCCTCTCTTCTCGAATCCTTCCTTCTCGCATATCCAACACTTTATCGCCCTCTGGAAACTGCTCCTCTCCCTTTTCCCCCGTGCGATCGGGACCTTCTCGCCGAAGACCTCATTTATTTTCTCTTCCTCCACCTTCATTGCTGCCAAAAATTTAAAGGCCGTGTCTGGACCTCGATAGATGACGGGATCCTCCGTTTTGTGCGTCCAGACGACCTGATAACTGTAACTGCAGGCGCGATGGATGGCCGTTTTTCCGATTGCTTGCCGAATTTTTCCTCGAAGTAAATGACGGCGGGGACATGTAATTGCCTAGACCAGTTTCGGAACGAATACGTAGCACTTTCTTCGGGCATGACTGTTTGCGTGGCAAATTCGTCAACTCCGGTACAACCTTCTCTGTGCCTATTAGCAAGTCCTCCCAAGACCACAAGTGTTGACAGAGATCGCAGAGAAATATTTCCCCCTTGTGATTAGACATCAGACAGATATGCTCCATCTTCTTCGGCTGCTTCGATGTATGATATACCTTGATGCCCAGTTCGCCCCACCCGTAAACATTGATGGCGAGCCCGTTCAGACGTTCAACGATTGGAACTTGGGTGACGGGCGTGGGAAAATCAAGGCCCGTCATGTCCAGCTCGTTCAAGTAGTCTTTGTATTTAGCGACTTTAATATCGTCGTGTTGCAATTTGGCCAGTATGGCGTACATTATACATGTGACGGTGTTATAAAACAGTTAAGTAACACAGTCGTGGGTTCGACAGTTTATTAATAATCATATCGCATATAGATGTTGATGTATTATTGTTGTATTTGTATCTATATATTAGCTCTGAAATTAACATAAAGATAATTTAATATACATTCAATATAAAATGATATCACAATACTTCATTATAATTATAAAACACATTCAATTTGTCTATAAATTACAGTTCATATATATTTCATTAACATTCTGTGAAAGAGTTATTCCCCTTTACAAAACTTGCACAAAATAGATAATATTCAAATAATGAAAATAGTTATGTCCCTTTACAACATAACATTTACTTTAGTATAGTAGAAATAATATTATAATTCTTATTGTCAGTGATAAGTAATATATCATCAGAAGTTACCAAAAATATAATTATAAATACTACACACCTGTATGTGATACAAAGCCAGTATTATATACATACAAATCTGTGGCTTTTATTGTAAACCTATAAAAATAATATTTACAATTTACAATGTGGTAACATGGTATTTAACAATATAAATATAAAAATAAAATAGAGAGAAAACACTCTTACATTGTTAGCCTTAAAGTATTGTTCATATATGTCAGTTTCATAGTTGTGGTGATTTACAATTTATTGATTTCATTAATAGATTTCTTTCGAACCAAACTCATTCTAAATTAAATAGGAATCAGTGTTTACTGTTATTCATTATTGTATTAGTAAAATATAAATACTTACAGTCAAACAGTCAAATGTTCAAAATATCAGTCTTCATAAATATATCCAAATGTGTTATGTCAAAGATGACTTAGAACTTCCAACAAAGAAAAGAGAGGGAAAAGTGTAACCAATAACTGAAAGGTATGAGAAAGAGGTGACC
This sequence comes from Atrina japonica, assembly GCA_030159075.1. NCBI lineage: Eukaryota > Metazoa > Mollusca > Bivalvia > Pterioida > Pinnidae > Atrina > Atrina japonica. Next base: position 506,164 of record BROG01000031.1, on the reverse strand, counting down.
AATGGTATGTTGTTGTTTATAGATATAAAAGGGTAAATTTAATGAATGAATGACCCTAAATGACCTGTGATGTCATTAGTACACATGTATATTCAGTGTGTAAACAAGTGTATTTATGTAAACACAATATACAAGTTCTGTGATGTGTCTTGGTATATAAATAGTTGGTATCAAATCAAGCAGGTAAGTAAATAGATGTAAAGTAATGAACACAGATATTTGTATCAAATTATTTATTTACAAAACAGAATGTGAAATTTGATAACATAAATCCACAGTACTACATACATTTCTGGTACTCATTTTTAATCTTGACGATCTCGTCGTCGTTATCCAAGATGGCCAACTCCTCAATATTTCACTTCCGGTCATAGACACGCCTCCGAGCTCAGCGATTGGCTCCTTCTCCTTATTGCCATGACAACATGACCTCACTTTTGGTTTGACGTACTTCCGGTATGACTTCACTTTCAGTTATGACGCTACAGCGGTTCCCTGGCATGCATTTGAATTGGAGAATCAGAAGTCAGCATTCTGATGATGTCATCAAAAGCGCCAGTGGTGCGCGCCTAGCGGCCAAAATTCAAATGCGTGCCAGGTAGCTGCCTATAACTACTAGCATGCAGCCATGACTGTTATATGCATTTAAATACTTTTGCAGTGGCGGTGTAAAACCAATTACAAATGAATTTCTAATTTAGAAGTATGTTGTCCAAAGAACAGGTATTGTAAGCTGTTCTTAGAAGTTATCCTGAGTGTTTGCAGATTAACTTTTTTTGCTGATCCAACCTTCTTTTTAAAAGGATAATCAATGTGATTTATTAGCGGATTGCTAGGTGTATTTTCGCACCAGGACACAGAAAAATGTGTCTAGGGGCAGGTGTTGTAGCATAGACTTCCTCTCTCATAGAGTCCCCCTCCAGAAGTTGTTGTTTGATGCTGCCGCCCATTATTTTTTCACATTTTTGTATCCATATTTTTTTCGGGTCCAGTACCATCAAACAATCTTTATTTACTTTCTAAATATTTCTGTAAAATATTGTTTACACGCTTAAATCACAAACTGAAGCTTATTCCTTGACCAAGTGAGCTTATAATATATGGATACATATACACTGTATCAATCTCTCTTCACTGTATATACCAGAATTTACAAAATTAAAAAATATGTACATAGAATGAGACAGTTATTACAGCATACAGTAGCGTAGCTGGGTCTAGAAAAGTGTGGGGGAGGGGCGGGACTCAACCATTCAAAATATTGAGAATGGATCCGGGAATTTTAAAATTTGGTGAATGGTGACAAGACGGCATTCGCGTGAAAATGATGCGTTCTTTGTGTAGTGGTGTAGGAAGCAAATCAAAAGGTGTTAGGATTGAGGCTGGTGACATTAATTAAACTTGTTTATACTTTAAAAATTAAATTTTAAAATTAAGTTAAAACTGTTAATCCTTTTGAATAGTAGATTGATGATTTCAAGTTGGAGCGGTGTAAATCTTAAATAAAGTGGCGCGATAATTTTCGGAAATTCTCTCCATCACACGAGGTTTTTATATATCATCAGAAACGGGGCATAATCTAAACTGGTAAAAAAAACCTCAAAATTCAATGAAATTATATTAATAGCGTTGGGCAATATTACAAACAATAATAAACTAAAAAAAATAAAAACAAAAAATATTCCTGTCCTCAAGCACCTGTGGCGAACATTCGGCAAACATGGAAAACGGTTCGTGATGCTAGTGGGAATTCCCTTTAAATCTATTTATAGCCTAGATTAGGCGATTACACAAAGATATGAAAGTCTGTTTGGGTCACAAACGGGATGAACGTTGAAAGGCCGTTTGGTCACAAACGGGATGAACTTATGCGATAACGACTTTCATGTTAAAATTCACTTTTAACGCGTCAGAACACACTTTTTCATGCAAATAGTGTATTTTTATGAAAGGCCGTTTGGGTCACAAACGGGATGAACTTACGCGATGAACACTTATGCGTTAAAAATAACTTAACGCGTTAAAACATACTTTTTGCATGCAAATAGTGATTTTTAACGTGAAAGATGATATTTCAACGCGTTAGTGTTGGTTTTAGAGTTTTTGCATGCAAAACAGGCTTTCAGTAACGCGTTAGAAATGGAAAATTACGATATGAACTGACGTGATGAAATTAACCTCGTTTTGTTTAATTAATCATTAAATGGCGCCAGACAGCGAGACGCATTTTTATTACGACAAAGTTTGTGCAGAAAATACCGACAGAATATATTGATTTCTATAATTTTTGAAAACATGTGTGCATTTAATTCATGATTAATAAATACTACATAGTAAAATATTGAGTGGCTGACTGTTTCCTTCGTGCTAAAACTTAAACAGAATCTATGTGGTATTTATTAGTCATGAATTAAATGCACAAACGTGTTTTATGCTATATATTTTTCTATATCTCAGCGTATTCATCATTTCGTGCAATTCACATTACCAGAATAATGGAGACGCTTTGTGATCGGGTTCAATGTACAACCCTAGTCGTTATGACCTAGTCTCGGTCTACAAAACGTTTCTTAGTGTGGTAGCTTATTACATCATTTCCAATTCGCTTTTAAGTAATGACTTTGCATTTCCGACATTTTGTTTATGTCACGCGCAAATTCCCGATGTGAGCAAAATTTTTACCATTAGTAGTACGGGTCCTCGGATGTAGTAGAAATAACAATGTGAGAGTCTCTACATATATGAGGACTTCGCCCTCTATTTTTTATAGTTCGATTAAAAATATTGGTTGAACCAGTGTTCAATCTAGGCCGCGCCATTGCGTCAGTGGCCCGCTGAAATCAGACATAGCGCAATTAAAATTCAATGATGGGCCACTCGGGCGCAATGCTAAAATTCCCAGTGATAACTTTATTTCAATTAAATGTTCGCGTATAACCTGAAATAATACCTTGAAATGTAAAATCGCGGATAGTCTAACGCGAATAATTTAAGCCCGCCCCGTTTCCGATTATCTCCATACTGCGCTAGGTTAATGCAGTGATCGAAGTGAACGGTATATAACGACTGAATTATTTGGGTTATGGATAGTCTTGAGCAAACCACATAGCCGGAAGTAACTGTCTGATGTTATTAGTTAAAACGAGGCTATGTGTTGCGTCCATGTGCAGACGACGTTTTTCTCTCTGTTAAAATTTAAAAACATGAAGAGAATATCGGACTTTTTTTCAGTCACCAAGAGTTCTAAAAAAAAAAACTCGAAATGATATTCAAAACAACCCAAGGTCGTCATCAAATGAAAAAAAAAAACAGCAATAAAATCAGAATCTGTCTCTGAGAATCAGAAACGAAAGTTTCAAAATCAGTGGTTACACGACGAACGTTTTAAAAACTGGTTGACTTATGATGACAAATCTTGTACCGTGAACTGAAGAGTATGCACAAAATTTTAAAACGTAAATCCCTTCACTACAGGGTGCATAGGCGTCGGAAGCAAATTGAAAGTTTGGGGGCTAAACCAACTTAAAACACACACACACCAGAAACGTCTGGGGGCTAAGTCCCAATTTTCAACACCTATGTCTATCTTTGCAAAAAAGTGGGGGATAAGCCCCCCTAGCCCCCCCCCCCCCCCCCGGTTCCGATGCCTATGAGGTGTCCCTCTCGGTCACAATACAACCTTGCATGCAAGTGTTTGATAATGACTTACGTGCAAGCAAAACTTACGCGATAAAATGGGCTTTGCAGCATGCAAAAACGTCTTTTACGTTAAAAGTCGATTCTTGCATTCAAAAAGTATGTTTTAAGGCGTTAAAAGTTAGTGTTAACGTGAAAGTTGTCATAGCCGAAGTCCATCCCGTTTGTGACCCAAACGGCCTTTCGTAGTACATCCCTTTTGTTACCCAAACGGCCTTTCATACAAAGATGCAGGCCCTACAACACGGGAAGTGCTTGGCATATGTAATTTACACAAGCATGCTTTCACAAACATGTATACTTGTCCCGGAAGAAGACCCAGATAGAAAAATACTTCCAGTTTCTCGTTGTCGCTGTTATATAACCTCCGAGAAGTAGATCAAGGCAGCGATATATATATTATATGTCGCTGATCAAGGCTTATAAACTTAATTGTAGGCCTATATACAGCTGAGATATAGATAAACTACTGGTTAGTATGTACACACATTATTTTACAATGACACTATTATTGATAGCATAAAGATCGTTTGAGTAGTTTTTGACCCGTGTATATCAGTAGATATATACAAAGACAAGTCGTCGTATGTGCGAAAATGGTGAATTCATTCTGTGTAAAGAATTGGATATCACCAATGATTAATAATAATGGAAATTTGATCCAGTGCAAATTTTGTTTACAAATAAATTTTCATATTCGTACATGTTGAAAAGACGCAAACAAAAATATCTGTATATTATAATACTGATATGTATGGCAAACACTGAAATAAAACTTAAGCATAGTCAAAAGCCATAAAATTAAAACTATATAGTAGCAACCCCAGCTCGTATCGATAACGCACTGGAATTAATCAAATTTTTATGTTCATGGTTTTAAAGTCTCAACTTCAGGCATAATTTATTTCAGAATATTTATATATTATATACCATCTGAAAGAGAAATAAATGTACTTTCCAATGATATGTATTTCGTTGCTTTTCGTTAATGTAAATGTGATGATTTTGCGAGTTAAAAATAAAAATCGGCACATTTTCATCGATACCGCTTTGGCTGCAGTTACGGACGAGCAGTCCGATGGGCTATGATAATCAAACTCATTTGCGAGTGCCTAAATGTTAATGAATATTCATGAAATTTTATATCCAATCAAAGAATGAATTTTTCTATGTCACGGAAGTTGAACATTTTAAAAAAAAAAAAATGTTTTTGTAGAAGTTGCAGAAGTAAATCTTTGACGGTGGTGTGCATAATGGTCATTAGATATTGCACTTTTGTTCACCCATATCTAAAAAGATCGTGTTACAACTTAAATTTTGACATATTAATCAACATTCTACGACATGATTTACTACCTCGCATCGAGCGTCAAACTTTTTTAGTGCACCGGTGCAGTTGAAGACGACCCACGCTTCACTTGGCGCCATCTTGGATTTAACCTCCGGGTGAAAGGTTAACAAAGTGACAGTCGGAATCCGCTACATTTAAAACGAGTTATCCACATCTATCATGTTTTAATTCCAAATATAATCAATTAAAAATGTTTTGGCTTCTGAAAAAATGATAATAAAGTCTTTTAATGAGCTTTTTGGACATCCGACATCGATCGGCGTCTATCGCTAATTTGCATATGACCGAAAGAAATAGGTCACTCAATGCACATTAATAAAACGAAATATTTGAGATAATTATGAGTTTTTGATGATGTCTATGAACTAAACATAAATCCTGAGCATAAAATTACGGTTGCCTTTGGTAAATGTTAAAATTCATATATTGAATTTATGACCGATATTGAAGGCCAAAAACGCTGGGTGAACTGTGACTAAACTAGACCTAAATTATAAAACTTTCTAATTTCACAATAACCAGTAGCACTTGGTCATATATGACATGATACAATCGATGAAATTTTACATCTAAATCATTAATAATTACTGCAGTAGACTCTGTATGTATTTTAATTGAGAAAACGAAATATAGTTTAATACTGATTCTACACTTGAATAATTTTTCAGAACCCTAGCTAGATCTACTTTATTTATATCTCCAGAGATTTTTTTTCACAAATCATAAATGTTAGATTTGCACTGTTGAGAATTCGAATTTCTAGTAAGCCTATTTTTAAGACAGTATATCCCTGCCAAATGGCCTACCAACATCAGCATTATATAAAACTAAGTCACCAAATTTTCTCATGCAGGTCTGATCAACCTCAATTAACTTTTCATGATTCTAAGGGAAAAAAACCAAAAATTATTCTGTACTTGCATATTGAATGGATAAATTTGTGTATAATCAAAATTATAATATTTATATAATATTGCTCATTTGAAGAAATCCTCATAAATATTTGAGCATGTACTCGAACAGTATTCACGACATGAATGGATTTACTAATTTATTACAGGTATATTGAGTTTTATGCAAAAATTTAAATGTGAGTGATGAAAAATAATAATATTTTTACCTAATCACTCAAAAGAAGCACAGCCTCCTGGAATTAAAGGATTTGCCTGTATTTTATACATTTCGTCATACCAGTATTAAAAAGTAATGAAAATAAATAAAAACACAAACTACCTGTACAAGGAAGTTTGTCATACATATGTATACATAATTATGTACATTTTTCCATAATCAAATTTATATAAAATACACAAGTTAATGTAGCCTATAAGGTTAGATAGAAATGCTCTGAAGTTTAACTTCTATAACTTCTGACAATAGCACTTGTTGTTTATAAATGATATTTTTTTTTTTTGCTTCTCTTGTTCATTTTTTTTCACTAAGAAAGAATGTTCATAACAATTTTTTGACTGTAGAAATAGATTCAGCATGAAAAAATCATGTTAGATACAGAAGTTTAGAAAGATGACTCATAGTAATATGAAATTAAAAAAAACAAACTGAAAATATTTTCATCCACGTTTTCGCAGCATACAATTTTTTTGCATTTTTTGTTCATTTTTACAAAAAAAAATAGTGGGTATAATATTTTTTTGACTGCAGAAATGGATTCAGCATAAAAAAATCATGCTGGGTGCAAAATTTTAGAAAGATATCTCAAGTATTAAGGAAATTACATGAAAAAAAATGAAAATATGTTCGTTGCCGGTTCCGCGACACGCCAGCCTCCCTTATGTAGTAATCTAGTACAACAAATTCCAGTAAATGGCCGGATTTTCCAAACTTAAAATTGGCATAACTTTTGACACACTTAAGATATCTAGATAATTTAAACTGTTTTGGAAATGGTTTAATTAGCTCTACAAGATCATTACAATGTTAAACAAGGTAGATCACTTTAAAATTTTGAGCTGGGGTTGCTATATATAGACAAAGCCAAGGTGAATACAGGGTTTCAAGTTAGACAGAAGGAAAAAAGAATTGTTTTCGCCCAACGGAACGTGTCACGGAAATTTTGTTAATTTGTTTTTATTAATTTTCCAAATTTTTTAAAAAATATATAGGTTTTAGACATTTTTTTGCCAAAATCTGGGCTTTTGAGTTTACTTTTACAGTACATACATATATATTTTGGTATCACATAAAAGAATCATCACTGTTTTGGCATTGGTCCATAGCAGTGGTCAAAATTTGTAACACTTCACTTAAACCTTGTGATATCTCCATATAAGTGAGAAATTCTTGGCTGGGTTTAAAACAAACAAAAAAGGACATACTGGGAATATGTGAATAACAGATGTAAGGCGTCAACATACACTATTATCTGATTAACATTTCAATAACCTTTTGACTATCATACGGATGATTCTGCTGAATTTTCCGTTATGATAAGCTGCATAGGAAAAATATTTTATTCTTCATTGGATACTCTCTTATGTATGGTGAAAAGTAGGAACAATTACTCTAGTCAGTGTCATTTTAATGTTGTGCTTTACTACCAAAAATTCAAACTCTTTGAACTCATCTAGGTCCAAAAAGGGTTCCTAAGACTCCACCAGCCAGGTTATATGGATTTTACTATATCCTATATTACTTACAATCTGTTTTGGCAGAAATATGGCTGACGGAACTTGTTACAAGTTTGATTCTCCACAAAGAGGCTTAGCTGTCATTATCTGTAATGAAGAGTTCGACCATGGCACAAATTTGAGTTACAGAGGAGGAACAAGCTTGGATATTATACACATGAACAAAATGTTTAAACGTCTTGGATTCATCGTTCAAGTTTACAAAAACAAGTCCAAAGACAAGATTGATCAAATCCTAACCAAAGGTAAGAATATTTGAAGGAAAATAATTTATATATATGTAAGGTCATGCTCTTTATCATTACATTTTAGGGTTGTCATTGATAGGGTTCAACATTAAGATCTGTCTACTCTGGTTGTCTGGGACAAGTCTATTTTGCATTTGGACAATTAGATGTTACTTCTCACTGGCCTGGAAGGACAAGTGAAATTGTTGAAGACAAAAATTAAATCAATAAAGATTATACTTGTTTAAACACAAAATAATATCCTTGATTTTTACACTTGATTTTTGGAAGGTCATTTTACATACAGACAAGTAGATTTAAATACGTCCTGCAGGACAAGTGGAAATTTTCATTATTGTGGATCCCTGATTGATGGACTTATACATGTAGAGGTCAAGCTCTTCATCATTTCATTATATTTACATTTCCTGCAGCAGTCTCCTGCTGATTTTTAAATTTTACTCTTTTTGTGACAAATTTGGTCCACCCAAAGGTCCTAGTGGGTGCTATGATCACAAGTTCGCAATTTGTGTCCCCTGTACCCCATTGAAGCTTCTTACAAAATTCATTGAAAATGATTGGAGAAGTAGTTTTCAATTACCAAATGTTATTTATACTGAGTCTTAGAAAATCTTCTCTACATCTAAATTCTATGAATTGTAATGAGAAATTAAATATATTTTTAGAAAGAGCATAATATTTTTTAAAAAGTTTTTTTCAAATTCATGAGCATTGGAGCAGGATTTCAGAATCAGGGATGGGGCAAATACAAACTTATTCAAAACAAATCTCTAATTGCTCCCGCTTTTTGATATGTCACGTATAGGATCTAACGCAATCCGCGATGGGGTCACGTTCGGATGACCTCATGGTGTGTCATTTTTACCAATGAAAAAGCGACTTACAGAATATTATAAGTGACCGAATGGCAAAGAGATGTAAACAATTTTAACATTATAAACAACACTGAACACAAAATCTGGAAGTACAGAAATATTTTCATGACCTTGGATGGGTTCGAGTCAGAAAATATATTACAATGAAATTTTGCGGACTGTTTCCTTTTTATATATATAAAAAAAATAACTTCTCTTTTCTATTTAATTTTGAAAGTTGCATTTTCATTGGTCGAACATTACAGAGCTACGGATAGGTCATCCGCATGTGACCCCATAGCGAATTGCTTTAGATCCTCTAAGCGACATATCAGAAAACGGGAACGGTGAGAGATGGGGTTTTAATTAGATTGGGGCAAATATAGCCATGTGATGATGATATTTTTGTCTGAGAAAATCTTCTCTTCACCTAAAGAAAAACTAAATACAATTTTAAAATTATCATAAAGCTCTCTACTGAATTTGTGAAATTTTCTCCCCTTAGAGAAGGTGTTCAGGGTCTGGGATCTGGGGTGTGGCCAATATAGCCACATAGGGATGATATGCTTAGTCTTAGGACATATTGTCTTCCACTTCTATGTGCCATTTCATCCCAGGTGATGTTAAAGGCCTGTTGAGCATCCTGTTGTGTTTGATAACGAGGCTGACATGTTGTTTGCTGGTTTGAAATGGTACTACACTATCTTTGTCAAGTATTTATCTGCTCTTTTTATCTGTATTTCTAATACTACATGTACATGTATGATTCAGAACTGGAATCTATATTTATTATGTTTTATATTTCAGCGGCAAGGAGTGATTTATTAAAAGAGTGTGACTGCTTTGCTTGTGTAATTAGCTCACATGGAAAAAATATTTCTGAAAAGACCCAAGATGGCAGCATCCAGTTATCCGATGTAATCTATGGCAGAGATGGAGAGTTACTCTGCACAAAAGATATAACAGCAAAATTTGAAGACTCTGAATGTAGGTCACTGAGAGGGAAACCTAAATTATTCTTTATTCAGGTAATTTCAAAATCAAATGTGTTATCAAAACAGTCAGCTTGTCCACCCTGGAAATATAGCAGACTATTTGAAGATCAATGAAATAGGTCAGCCCAAATGTTTTTAGTAGGGAATATCAATGAAATAGGTCAGTCCAAATGTTTTTAGTAGGGAATATCAATGAAATAGGTCAGTCCAAATGTTTTTAGTAGGGAATATCAATGAAATAGGTCAGTCCAAATGTTTTTAGTAGGGAATATCAATGGAATAGGTCAGTCCAAATGTTTTTAGTAGGGAATATCAATGGAATAAGTCTGTCCAATTATGTATATAGCATGTATAGGGATAAACAGTGAAATGGGTCATTCCAAATGAGTTTAATGGGGAAGATCAATGGAATAGGTCAGTCCAAATGTTTTTAATGGGGAAGATCAATGGAATAGGTCAGTCCAAATGTTTTTAATGGGGAAGATCAGTGGAATAATAGGTCAGTCCAAATTTGTCTATAGAGATAAACAATGAAATGGGTCATTCCAAATATGTCTTTAGGGAAGATAAATGAATGAGTTTATTCCAAATGTGTCTGTAGGGATGAACAATGAAATAGGTCAATCCAAATTTGTCTGTAAGGAAGATCAATGAAATAGGTCAGTCCAAATGTGTCTGTAGGGAAGATCAATTAAATAGGTCAATCCAAATTTGTCTGTAAGGAAGATAAATGAAATAGGTCAGTCCAAATGTGTCTGTAGGGAAGATCAATGAAATAGGTCATTCCAAATGTATATGTAGGAAAGATCATTGAAATAGGTCATTCCAAATGTGTCTGTAGGGATGAACAATGAAATAGGTCATTCTAAATGTGTCTTTAGGGATAGTCAATGAAATAGTTTAGTCCTAATGTGTGTACTGTAGGGAAGATCAATGAAATAGACTTTTCATATTTCATTACCAATTATTTGATGTGAGACCTGTTTGTATGTCATATCCTAACAATTGGTGGTTGAGTTATGTTAAGTGAGATAGGACTATGTGTTAGAAATTATTAGGTCTGAACTAATATAAAAAGTCTCAGATATCAAGGTATAAATCATTAGGATGTCCAGGATATAGGTACAAATCTGGTAAAAAATGGACAAACACGGACCTCTTGAAATCAAGAGGTGGGATCAGGTGCCACGGAGAATTAAGCATCCCCTGTCGACTGCTCACACCCGCTGTGAGTCCACAGTCAAATTTAAATGAAATATGTGAAGAACAAATCCTAGTCATAATTGGCACAGACGTCGCAACAACCGCCATTGAACAGGTAACTCAACATTTCACTTAGTGATACAGAGTAGTTGCAAACAAGACTATTATAGCAACTGTAAAATGTGAACGTTGACATCAGACACAGTTTTTTATATCCCAGTGTCAATAATTTGTCAGTGAGTAGTTTACCTCTGCATATGAAATGTTCATATGTTGAACATGTACTGGCATATCTGATCGTTCGTGAAATATAAAATCCATATGCGGGTGATTATGGGATATTAAATGTGGAAAATTAATGATGGAAAAGCCCAAACTGTCGCGTTTGTTGTATAGCTTAATTGTTAATTTCCTGTCTGTGTCTATAGTTAGTAAAATGTCTAAGTTAAGTAAGTATGTGTGTGTGCTTGATTCTGTTGTATCTTTAATTTCTAGTCAGCAGGGATATATCGCATTGACATATGTATGAAAACTGTCATTATTAATTGACAAAACGTCTTTGATATATCTTAATATTCCACAATACATTTTCTTGGTTGATAGAATGGTTTCTTGAATATGTTCTGTTGTAAATATTGTAGGCTTGTAGACAAATAATTGGTAACAAAAAAACATCAGGATTTGACCCAGGTGCGATGTTAAAAGTTAGAAGAGATGGAAATGAAGACAAGAAGACAATGCGCCAATCAGGTGAAGGTGAAATTGATTGTCTGGATACAGATGACCTTGGAGAAATGGAGGATTTTGATGACGGTAATATATGTAATTATTATAAATGTAATTGTACTTGTACATAAGTTTTTCACCCTAATTATCAAAGACAAAATATCAAGTTTTTCACATTCATGAAATGGTTTGGTTTTTTGTAGAAAGTCTGTCAGGTTCAGATATTGATACATCAGACACCAGCATTGATGAAATCTCTGAGGATGAGGAAGATGAAATGAAATCACAAAGTATGTCAAAAAAAAGCCAGGTATATGCTGCCAAAAACCTCACAGATAATTTATCAACCAATTCAAAATGTGACAAAGAGCCGGTAGAGGGAGGTGACTGTCCTCAAGCAGACTTGTTGTCTGGACATCCATTTGAAAGCATGAAATCAAATGACAAACGTAAGCAACATTATGATGAAATAGATTCTTTGAAAGGAATACGACTTTATCCAGCTGTTAATCCGACTGAGATCACTGTTATACCTTGTCATAACGACATGCTGGTCATGTATGCGTCACCACAAGGTAAGTGAAATTATTTTTGCTTTAACATTTCCTGGCACATCTTCTGCACTTTCATGTACATGTAGTAATGGGATATGATCTAAATTTATGAGTTTGTACAGAATATAGTATTTGTGGTAGCCCAAGTCCTTCACCAAGTCCTCAACAAAGTCTTTTACAAAGTGAAAGTTGAAGGCCTTTCCAAACTCATCAGTCCAAAACACAAGGTCAAAATTTGTGGCTTTTCACCTAAAGCTGGTGACATCTCCATAGAAGTGAAAACTTCATGGTGAAATATTTAAACAAAAAACAAATATGCAGAACATTCTACAAATTCTTCAATATCTTAAGAATTTTTTTTCTTAGATTAATAGAATTTCTTAAAACTTTTCTTAAATTATTAAATATATTTGTTAAGAGAAAAGTAAATTTAATTACATTCGCATCAGTCCAAAACACAAGATCCAAATCTGTGGCAATTCACCCAAAGCTGGTGACAAAACTACATGTAGAAGTGAAAAATTCTTGGCGAAATATTGAAAAAAAAAACAAAAACAAAACGAATATGCAGAAGAATATTATACAAATCCTTCAATGTCTTAAAAATATTCTTTCTTGGAATTTCATAAAACTCTATTTTTTCTTAAATTAAATATCTATGCTAATTAGAAATATCATTAATTGCATTTTTTAATAATTGCACCCCAAATTAAAAAAGACAAGTATAAAAGAGAGCAGTTGTTACTTAGTTAGAGTTCTTAATGGTGAAGTCTAGGCTTTCGAGCTCTCATTGATGTCAATATACTTAACTTAATCTCAACAATTACCAAAAAAAACATAAGCTTACACAAAAATGAAAATGTGACCTTACAAGTTAATGATAAAGAGTTGGCTTAAACAATAACAACTTCAATCATCTGCAGTTTAAAACACAGATTTTGTCCGATTTTGACATTGATTCATTTCTGAATTTTTTTTCTTATTATCAATTTTGCATGGTTCTAAATCCTAATATATTTTGAAAGAAAAAATAAGAACACTTGTATTGACATTGATTTTTCTTTTCAAATCATTTTGGTTTGTGACCACTCTGATAGAATGACATATCACTTTGTTCCAAAATCTTCTGTGATTCACAAAATTGTGACAGTTTGCACTGTAACTTCAGTCAAAATTGTGACAGTTTGCACTGTAACCTCAGTCAAAATTTTGATAGTTTGCATTGTAACCTCAGTCAAAATTTTGACAGTTTGCATTGTAATCTCAGTCAAAATTTTGACAGTTTGCACAGTAACCTTAGTAAACATTGTGACAATTTGCACTGTAACCTCAGTCAAAATTTTGACAGTTTGCACTGTAACCTCATTAAAATTTTTGAAAGTTTGCACTGTAACCTCAGTCAAAATTTTGACAATTTGCACTGTAACCTCAATCAAAATTTTGACAGTCTGCACTGTAAACTCAGTCCAAATTTTGACAGTTTGCACTGTTACCTCAATCAAAATTTTGACAGTTTGCACTGTAACCTCAGTCAAATTTTCTCTCATAATTGCTTGTCATTATACAAGGCAGAAGACATTATAACTTTTTTACAGAGTTCAGATTTTTTATGAGTTCTATAGACCCACAAGATGATTTGTGAGTAACAAGAAAAAATTGTGTCCCATTGAGTAAAAGGACTTGATATATCCCAATAATGAAAAAAATGATACGCTTTTTCAGTCGCAGATTCAAAATCAAGAGTGGGTCCTGAGGGAGTCGGTTTTATTCATTTTTTGTGTGCCCCATAAGCATTTTATACATCAGAGATGCAAGAAACATGCTTAAGGAAAAACCCTTAAATTTAGTGGACTTTGACCATAAACTTACTAAGTTTGTGAATACAACCCATTCAGAAATCACAAGCTTGATTTTGTTGTTAAAAACATTAGTCATCAATGCTGATTACATTATCTCTCCTTTTCACAAAAGAAAGCATTTCTGAAATGGGACAATAAATATCAATTTTGAATAAAAATTTCATCACTCGTATTTGTGTTTCAGGATACTATGCTACAAGAAATAGAAGAATAGGAAGTTATTTTCTTTACCATCTTTATAAAGAAACAGAGAAACATTACGGCAGTGATAAGTGTGATCACAGTATTGATTTTTTTACCATCTTGACAAGAGTGGCCTATCAACTGGCATACCATTGTGAATTCAGCACAAAACAGGTGAAAAGTTACAAGTGTGTGCCATGTCTGAATCACCGTTTGACAAAACACATTTATTTTGGTCCCAAACCAGCAATAAAAACTAAATGGTTTGCTTGTATAAAAGGACAAGATTAATATGTAGAAATACAGTGAAAACCTGCCTTAAAGGACCATTGATGTGAAAGATCTCCAAGTCTTTTCAGAGAAAGAATTAAGTTACAAGTCATTTGTATAAAACCTGTTTTAGTGACTCTCTGCTGTGAACCTGTAAATTCTACTCAGATCCAGAGGTCTGTTTGTATTAGGTATTACTGTACATATATGTACAGGAACATATTTTTTATTCACATTTTGTTGTTTTGATAAGTTTTTTGTCTCTTAGACATACATTGGTAAATATATATGATACTTGTTTCAGGTTAACGTGTAAATATTTTGACTTATGTATATTGGTATATATATATATATATATATATGATACTCGTTTCAGGTTAACGTGTAAATATTTTGACTTATGTATATTGGTATATATATATATATATATATATATATATGATACTCGTTTCAGGTTAACGTGTAAATATTTTGACTTATGTATATCGGTATATTTTACCAGCAGTGTGTCCAGTAATGTCCAATAAAGACAGTAGAAAAGAGCATACCATTTAGATGCTGAGGGGTGGTAGGATTAAAACAGGAAGTGATTATTCCTTTACCAAGGGATCAAAATAATTGTCTTTCAAGTTAGACACAAAACCAGACATTTCATGTTACAATACCCTCATAACATTGAAATCTATTACACAATCCAAAAATTGTTGCAATTTATCTTAAATGTGATGTCTTCATGTGAATTAAACATTCACAGTAGGACTTGAAGTTTTCTGATATAGAAAAAGTTTGCCAGTTTACTTGCAGAACGTTGGTGGTCTCTTTCCTGGTACATTGTAACCAACTTCACTCATCCACCATTAAGAAATGGCCACTTCCATATAACTAAAAAATGATTGAGTGTGGCCTAAAACATCATTCAACCAAACAAATCTAATATAGAAGAAATATTTATTAAATGATTGATGATAATTATTATGATGCATTTACAATAAATTTTCTTGTAATTTCAAAACATTTTTATGTTTTGATAGATATATAATCTTTTAGCTATTTTATATTTTTTGATGATATTTCAGTTTTCAAACCAAGTGAACAAGACAATCACACATTTTTTTGTTACAATTTATTGTAGGTCTCAATAAAAGAAATTTTTTTGTTATAAAGTCTTCTTATTTTCTTGCCTTGAAGGTATATAAACAATAAATTGGAAATAAAAAATAAAAATAAAATACTTTCCTACCTTGCTCATTTTGGAAGGCTAATTGTCTGAGAACCAGAATATTTTTTTTACATGGCCTAATAATTAATTAAATTACACTTAATAGCTAAGAACAATGTGCAATTACCGTAGTTTTAATTTTGTATGGTTTTAATGTACAGAGAATGGTTGAGATTTTAGAGGTCTTATGGTACTTCCAAGTTACAAATAATACTCAGGAATACACTACGAGGTACTTAATTTGATGTGATAATTTACAACTGAGAACAAATCAAAATGATAGATATTTTATGATATTGTCTTTTTTGATATTACAAAGTTTTTTGCAAATATAGCTTCAATGTCTAAGGGTGTAATATACCAACATTTAATTGATAATTTTTGTGTACAATACTATCTTATTAAACCAATTGAGTTAAAATACAGAAAATATTTAACAAAATTAAATTTTATTAAATTCATAATGTATCTATTCACAATTTTGTTTGCTTTTCCCAAGTTACTAACATATAAATGCATTTCATATTTTTAACAGTCAGGCTTTATATATTGCTGCATCTACATGTATGATCTATTTAGTAATATACAGTGGTACCTTATTATGAGGACCACATAAATGTCTGTTTAAAACTGTAAAAGTCTAGACTCATTATTTATATTAAGAAATTTACTAGGGACTGCATATTTGTCATTTTGTGGTCTAAGTTGAGTGGGAACTGGTCTCCTGAGCGAGGTCGTTTTCAGTGATGGTTCCACTGTAGTTGAAATATCTGTACGATTGAGTGGTGTCTTTTCAACTGTTAAATCTTGTCTTTCTGCCATGTTGTATTAAAAGTGCTTTTTACTTTTAAAAGTGGTTATTTGTGTTGTGATTTAAATATGACAGTTCTGTTGTTATTAATTCATCAAATGAAATAATACATTGCAGCAGTAATATGACACCAGATCATACATTGTTTTGTAAATATTGTTTGTACTTTATTACAATATTATCATTTTCAATTATTTTTATATTTTGATTCATATGACTGTTGCATTTTATGTGGAGAGTGGTTGCAAATGTTGGAATCTGTCGGCAGACAAAATTTAACTGAAATGTTGACCATTTCAATGCAGTTAACTTTTTAACTCTTCACAATAAAGTAAAACAAAAAAAGCACACGCTTTTCCATAAGTGTTCCAAGTTTCATGCAGATATGTCTACAAATAAAAAAATTATGAGAAAAATTGTGATAAATTTATCAACGACGTTTACATAAACGAGCGTCGAGGTTTAATACTGAATTTGGACAAAATTGTCTATGAAAAGGTCAAATCTTTGCAACTTTGAACTTTCATAATTTGAGTTACAGACAAGGTATCTTAAAAGGAAAACTGTTTTAGAAAGCCTGAGATGAGATCTATTTTGTAAATAAGGTTTGAAATGCAAATAAAGGTAACCAAAAATCACCTGGGGTTGCTAAAAATTGAGAATTTCCTCTCATTCATTAAATATTGAAAAAGGAAGACACTGTGGTGTAAGTAGAACTGATCGTCTCTGTACTAAATATAACCTAATAAGCATTCATACTATAGGGAACTAAGAACAAATTACATAAAAAGGTATAATTATAATCGTGCTAGTGTGTTCAAATTAGTTCAGTTACTTAGTGTAGCAAACTTAGGCAAATATTTGTATTTAGCATGTATTAAGAAAGATTTATGAATACTTATTTGTCTATTTATTTATTGATTGATTTATGTATTTGCTTGTACTCTCCTTGTGTGACATATGTATATATTGTGCTATATTTCTGATGAGTCACATGACTCAAAGGCAATAAAGAACTAAGAACTAAGAGCTTATCTACACCAGGTTTCCTGTTGCCAGTTTTGGCTTTGGTCATGATATTATTCTAGCTTACATGTACAGGTTTTTAATTGTCAATTCTAACCTTGGTCATGCTATTTTAGCTTATATGTAGCAGGTGTCCTGTTGCCAAATTTTTCTTTGGTCATGTTATTCTAGCTTGTGTGTACCAGGTGTTCTGTTGCCAATTTTGGCTTTGGTTATGATATGATTCTAGCTTACATATACCAGGTGTTCTGTTGCCAATTTTGGCTTTACATATACCAGTTTCTGTTGCCATGATGATATGATTCTAGCTTACATATACCAGGTGTTCTGGCTTTGTCATGATATGATTCTAGCTTTGGTGTTCTGTTGCCAATTTTGGCTTTGGTTATGATATGATTCTAGCTTACATATACCAGGTGTTCTGTTGCCAGTTTTGGCTTTGGTCATGATATGATTCTAGCTTACCTGTACCAGGTGTTCAGTTGCCAATTTTGGCTTTGGTTATGTTGTTCTAGCTTACCTGTAACAGGTGTTCTATTGCCAATTTTGTCTATTGTCAGTCTAGCTGTGGTCAGCAAGACATTATTTATAATAAATACCTTTTTAACATGAGTTACTTTGATTAATTGGACTATTTTTTTTTCAATTGACTACTTTGTACAAGTTACTGCTTATAGATTTCTTCTATACTTTTTCCGTTTTGACCATCAATTAAAACTGTTACATAAAAAGGGCATTAGCTGTGTTTATCAGAAAAGAAATTATTTGATTTTTTCAAGTTTTACTTCTTGTACTTGTCAGATATACATTAACAAAAAGAGCTATACATAGGCATAAAAATCTTAAATTTTCCTGTACATTTAGTGAAAATAAGGTCAGGTCCAGTGTGGTATTCAAATACAAATAATAATGTTGAATTAATCAATTGCAGTTGAAAAAGTGCCAAACCTGGGTGTCTCAAGTAATATTCACAAAATAAATAAGAATTTTTATGTCTGTGTTTATCATTTTTTTGTTATTGTATATCAATTTAAGTAGTAAAAAACGACACAACTAAAGCCCCTTTAATGAAGTTATTTCCCCTTAATTAAATATAGACCCTTTCACATTAACTGTGGCTCTGTGACTTTGAGTTGCAAAATGATGCAGATACCCTCAAAAACAAAGACGTCACTATAGTAACTGATTGTTTCTTGACATCATTTTCAGGGAATCTGTATCATTTTGCCACTCAAAGTTAGATGACAGCAGTTATCGTGAAAGGGTCTATATTTGTTGTTCAGAGGGCCATAGTTATCAAATGATCAATGTTACATACATAATAATAATGCATCTTAGCAGTTGTTGAGCATTGATCACTTTTCTTTTTTTAGATTTGCTATTACATTTAAGATTTGATTGCCCAAATCCTACATTATTATTATTTTGTGAAATATACATTTGAATATATATAACAGCAAATAGGTTTTATATAACATGTTTATATGTATTGTATTATCAATAAAATTTATGTTAACAATGGATGTTATTTTTGTTATACCCTAAACTGGCCAGTACTGTATAACTTAAACATTGTGGTATGAAATAATACATACATGTACTGTAAGAGAAAAAGTGCAGGACAAGGCTTTGATCTGAACCATGGCATCATGCTATCAGTACAAATGTTCTACACGCAAATCGAACTGGTTTAATCTACCCAGTATCTGTTAAATCCATCCTCCATTCCTTTTTGATAATTCATACCCTAATGAAATCTGATACAACAGTGCAATGTAGGTTTTTTTTAACCTGCTATGATAAAGGATATTGGTTTTAAGTTAATATATCCATATATTGGAATATGTATATCATAAAATAAAATTCAGCGATATCTTGTTTCAGTTCATCTGCCTGGAATTAATTTTAGATAAATTATCTCTCTTGTAAATTTACATGGAAAATGCCATCACTTTCTTGTAGTCTGTTTTACCAATCTCGCGCCTATTACGCCATGCTATTGATATTCCAGCTCATATACGAGATAAATTGCTTAACCGGAATCCGAATGTTATGATGTACTTTTTCTGTGAAACTGCACACTATAACGACAAAGAGGGACAGCTCAAAAATGGTCTATTAGACTCTTGACCATCATGCACTAAAAAGATGTAATCCTGAAATTTGGACCAACATTCTGTCTTTGATTTAACAAGGTACACATATTTTTTGTACGGTTACAAGAATATTTAGATGCAGTATATCAGCTGTTCATGTGCCCTGTGTAAGGTATTATAGTAAAACTTGGATATAACAAACTTGGTTTTTACCAATTCATAGACATTACGAATCAATAATTCCCAACTGTGCCTCTATATATTCTTAGTTGAAAAAATGATTTTATAACAATTTTTGCCTATAATAAATAAATTTCTATGTCCCTCAACACTTTAACCAATGTCTTTTATAGTATTATAATGAACTGATCAGTATCATTAAAAATTGACTTTTTCTGCCAAGGATAAGTAAGCCTGCTCTGTGATTAAATATGTTATGTAAATAAAAAGTTACAAAAACTTTTCTATTCTCTTTTGACTTCCCTGGAAAGTTCCTATTTAGCCTGGATTTAGAGTGAATTGCACTTAACCCTTCAGCCCACTTAACTATATAACAAACTGTTATTATAACAAATTGAACAATATGGTCCATTGTAGTTTGTTATAACAATATTTCTGAGCTATTTTAAACTCTTCATTGTTGGAGGTAATTTAGTAATCAAAACACAGTATGACAGTGGTCAGAATATGATTATTACAATTTTAGGTGTAGCTAATAGCATGTCATTTTAGGTGTAGCTAATAGCATGCCATTTTAGGTGTAGCTAATAGCATGTCATTTTAGGTGTAGCCAATAGCATGTCATTTTAGCTTTAGCTAATAGCATGTCATTTTAGGTGTAGCCAATAGCATGTCATTTTAACTGTAGCTAATAGCATGTCATTTTAGGTGAAGGTAACTGCATTCATTTTAGCTGTAGCCAATAGCATTGTATTTTGGGCATAGCCAATAGTATTTTATTTTAGATGTAGCTAAAAGTATTGCATTTTAGGTGTAACCAGTAGCATTTCATTTTAGGTGTAGCCAATAGTATTATATTTTAGATCTAGCCAATAGCACTGCATCTTAGGTGAAGCATTCCAAATACTTATGAACATCCAAATGAAAAATAAGAGGCCCAAGTCAACCTAATTCTCTCACCTGAGAACCATCTACAAATGTGGAAAGAAGACCAAGAAGAATATTTAGGTTGGATCCACCCCTGGTCTGATCTGGCTGAAAACTACAGACTTGGTAAAGGACCTTAAGCACTTGCTCCCTGTAAAGTTTTGCCAAAATCTCTTCAGTGGTTTCAGAGATGAAGTCAAAAGTATAAAAATTTTATGGACAGACGGACGGGGAGTGATCACAATAGCTCACATGAGCCTTCTGCTCAGGTGAGATAAAAAATAAATAAAAGTACTTTAAAATAAAACCTTGATTTTGGTTTAACCATTTTAAAAGTTTGTTTTTATAAGAAGAAAACATCAAATTCAATACTAGTAGTTATTGTATTTTAATTCATTTCACTTCAATGATTTAAAATAAATTTCTCCATCATTCATAATAATATATGATCACAGAGATTTTCGTTTAGCTTTGAAAATTCCATTTTCTTGTGAACCAAAATATGACGTCCATTGTTGTTCTTTTAATGGAAGGAACTGTAAGTTACCAATGTCCTTTTCATTTTTATAATTTTTCAATGGGAGAATAGTTTCCATTTTAATTCTTGTTCTTCTGGATTTATCCTTGAGCAATGGATTGAGGCTAACTTTTTTAATGATGAACGTGTAAATCATACTGCTATAACTGTAGCGTTCATCTACAAGTTTTCCTGTATGACCTGTCAATGTCACGACATCCAATATGCCATCACCATCTGTATCACCAATAGCACCTACAAAAATTATGATAAATAATGAGATATTTAAAGAACCAAAAGTCACACACACACACAGACACACACATGCACGCACACTCACACACACACACACACACACCATAAACACTGGATCTTGTCTTGAGAAACTAAAATAAATCTGAAAAACCATAAATATTGCAATACCATTTACCAGTATCACAATATACCTGTTGAACTTTTAGTTGTCAAGTAATATACCCAATGCGTCATACTTTTAGTTATCAAGTAATATACCCAATGCGTCATACTTTTAGTCATCAAGTAATATATCTTTTAGTTATCAAGTAACATACCAAATGAACCATGCTTGTAGTCATCAAGTAATGTACTGAATGATCCACCTTTTACTTATAAAATAATTAATATACCTGTTGTCCTATCTTCTGGCATCATAACAATGCAGTATGTCTTGTTTCTGTTTACATCTTGTGTTCCTGGGATCGGAGGATCTATACAAATAAACAAAAAATAAAAGATACAAGTATGTACTCTTAATTACGGAAGTGCATTGCTGCCATATGTAAAACAAATATCTCAAAATTTGGAGATATTATCTAAAAATTTTGATATGTTATATATATATCTAAAAATTTCAAGATATTATCTCAAAATTTCAACTTTTTATCTTAAAATTTACATTTATTATCTTAAAATTTTTAGATTTTGCCTCGAAATTTCAAGTTATTTGCTTTTATTTTTAGAGTGATGTAAATAGATGCATTTAGTTCTGGTCAGCTCAACAATGTTGGTCAGAGACCGATGTGAAGCCATTAGAATTTATTTTAATCTTAAACAAAGTCATAAACAGTAGTGCTGGATAATATACCACTGATTAATTTTATCTCATTATCTGAACAACTGTTATAAAATGTTGAGTCAATATCACAAAATTTCCTATATTATGTGTATAAAGTAAATTAGTTATGTTAACTGGAGTTAAAAGGAATTACTCTTTGATAGAAAGAAATTGGATGTCGAGAATTAAAATAATGTTTTCATAACCATTTGTTATAATAATAATAATAATAATAGTAATAATAATAATAATAAAAATAATAGTAATAATAACAATAATAATAATGATAATAATAATGATAATAATGATAATGATAATAATGATAATAATAATGATAATGATAATAATAATAATGATAATGATAATAATGATAATAATAATAATGATAATAATAATGATAATAATGATAATAATAATGATAATGATAATAATGATAATAATAATAATGATAATAATAATAATGATAATGATAATAATGATAATAATAATGATAATGATAATAATAATAATAATAATGATAATAATAATAATGATGATGATAATGATAATAATAATAATGATAATAATAATAATGATAATGATAATGATAATAATAATAATAATAATGATAATAATAATAATAATGATAATGATGATGATGATAATGATAATAATGATAATGATAATAATGATAATAATGATAATGTAATGATAATGATAATAATAATAATAATAATGATGATGATAATGATAATTACAACATGTATATAGCTACCTATATAATAATGAATATCTTTCAAAGTGCTTTACAATGGATAGGATGTGCTGTAGCAAAAAATGCTCTTACGATAAGTATATTTCTCAGGTTTGATCTCTTGGATTTTTATAGGTGTATCTAAAATTGTCCTGTCAATCATAAACAACTCGGAGATGATATTAATGTCGTTTTCACACTGAAAATTATGTTTTTTGTAGTCTTCAAATACTTCTTCATCTGAAATAAGAATAAGGTATTTTTTAAACACTTCAATGAGAGAGAGGTGCCATCATGGTTGAACATTTTAAAATACATCATGCTTTAAATCACAGACTCCATTATTTTCTGATTCACCTAATTTGGTGGGAAGATCAATAACCATTCATTCAGACCTATGATTTTACTCACTGGCAGGAAGATCAGTAACCCTTTGTTCATCGGACTTATGATTTTACTCACTGGCAGGAAGATCAGTAAGAATTTGTTCATCGGACTTATGATTTTACTCACTGGCAGGAAGATCAGTAAGTATTTGTTCATCGGACTTATGATTTTACTCACTGGCAGGAAGATCAGTAAGTATTTGTTCATCGGACTTATGATTTTACTCACTGGCAGGAAGATCAGTAACCATTTGTTCATCGGATGTATGATTTTACTCACTGGTAGGAAGGTCGGTAACCATTTGTTGATCAGACTTATGATTCTACTCACTGGTGGGAAGGTCAGTAATATTTGTTGATCAGACTTATGATTTTACTCACTGGTGGGAAGATCAGTAACTATTTGTTGATCAGACTTATGATTTTACTCACTGGCAGGAAGATCAGTAACTATTTGTTGATCAGATTTATGATTTTACTCACTGGCAGGAAGATCAGTAACCATTTGTTCATCGAACGTATGATTTTACTCACTGGTAGGAAGGTTGGTAACCATTTGTTGATCAGACTTATGATTCTACTCACTGGTGGGAAGATCAGTAACCATTTGTTGATCAGACTTATTGTTTTACTCCCTGGTGGGAAGATCAGTAACCATTTGTTGATCAGACTTATTGTTTTACTCCCTGGTGGGAAGGTCAGTAATATTTGTTGATCAGACTTATGATTTTACTCACTGGTCAGTCACCATTTGTTTATCAGACTAATGATTCTAAACATGTTTTCGTAAAGACGGGTTTCACAGGAATGAATTTTATTCCCCACTGGATACCCCAAAGTATGGTGACAAGTAGATATGGTTAAATAAATGTTGATCAAGACAACAATCAATTTGATCTCATTTTGACACCTGTTCGCTATAGGCTTTCCACTAAACTGTTCAACAGTTAAATATGGAGGCACCAAGTTTTAAATGGCTGATGAAAAACAAAGAAAATACCACTGATCAGAAACAAGTAAAGTGCATTTTACCTCAGAGGAATAAAAGAAACTTAAAAAAGGTTCACAGGAAATCATTTTGAATCTCAAACATTTAAAATCATTCATTATTATATTTTGAATTATAAATTTGTCAACATGAGCAGTTCTTATATAATATTTCACCTACATTCAATTATTTGGGCTGTACAGCATTCTCTTTCAACATTATTACACCTACAATGAGTTAATTGAGTTGTACAGCACTCTCTTTAAACATTATTACACATACAATAAGTTAGGTGAGTTGTACAGCATCCTCTTTCAACATTATTACACCTGCAATGAGTTAGGTGAGTTGTACAGCACTCTCTTTCAACATTATTACACCTGCAATGAGTTAGCTGAGTTGTACAGCACTCTCTTTCAACATTATTACACCTGCAATGAGTTAGATGAGTTGTACAGCACTCTCTTTCAACATTATTACACCTGCAATGAGTTAGGTGAGTTGTACAGCACTCTCTTTCAACATTATTACACCTGCAATGAGTTGTACAGCACTCTCTTTCAACATTATTACACCTGCAATGAGTTAGCTGAGTTGTACAGCACTCTCTTATACATTATTACACCTACAATGAGTTAGCTGAGTTGTACAGTATCCTCTTTTCAATTGACAGATTCTACAAACATGGTAGGTGTACATAAATCAGAGTGTTGATAAATGTGACGTAAATATTATAAACATAATGCCAAAGTCAAAGACATAATGACTGATAAGCAAGATGTAAGAAAGGAACTTGGGAAATATCAAGAAACTCAAAATTACTTGACAGAAAGCCAAATAGACAAACCAACAAACATGCCAAAACAATGTATGGTTCCGCTCTAATGTTCTATCTCCGGGGATAAAAGCTTAAAACAAACCTGTTAATCCTTCATCTTCATTCTCATTATTATCAAGGTTTGATGACTCATGTCTTTTTTGTATCTATAATGAGCAAAAAATGTTAATAATTTTAGTTTTGATACTTTTCAAACTTTTATGGGTTAGTAAAGTAATTACCATACCAGTATAATTGGAATTAAGCAACAGAATCATCAAATTATATCTGTCATCAAACAAAATAAACAATACCTGTCGATGTTAAAATCACTGCAAATATGACATGTATGGCAGGTATACCTGGTTACAAATTATATCCGTCATCAAACAAAATAAACATCACCTGTCAATGTTAAAATCACTGCAAATATGACATGTGTGGCAGGTATACCTGGTTACAAATTATATCCGTCATCAAACAAAATAAATATCACCTGTCAATGTTAAAATCACTGCAAATATGACATGTGTGGCAGGTATACCTGGTTACAAATTATATCCGTCATCAAACAAAATAAACATCACCTGTCAATGTTAAAATCACTGCAAATATGACATGTATGGCAGGTATACCTGGTTACAAATTATATCCGTCATCAAACAAAATAAATATCACCTGTCAATGTTAAAATCACTGCAAATATGACATGTGTGGCAGGTATACCTGGTTACAAATTATATCCGTCATCAAACAAAATAAACATCACCTGTCAATGTTAAAATCACTGCAAATATGACATGTGTGGCAGGTATACCTGGTTACAAATTATATCCGTCATCAAACAAAATAAATATCACCTGTCAATGTTAAAATCACTGCAAATATGACATGTGTGGCAGGTATACCTGGTTACAAATTATATCCGTCATCAAACAAAATAAATATCACCTGTCAATGTTAAAATCACTGCAAGTATGACATGTGTGGCAGGTATACCTGGTTACAAATTATATCTGTCATCAAACAAAATAAACATCACCTGTCAATGTTAAAATCACTGCAAGTATGACATGTATGGCAGGTATACCTGGTTACAAATTATATCTGTCATCAAACAACATAAACATCACCTGTCAATGTTAAAATCACTGCAAATATGACATGTATGGCAGGTATACCTGGTTACAAATTATATCTGTCATCAAACAAAATAAACATTACCTGTCAATGTTAAAATCACTGCAAGTATGACATGTATGGCAGGTATACCTGGTTACAAATTATATCTGTCATCAAACAACATAAACATCACCTGTCAATGTTAAAATCACTGCAAATATGACATGTCATCAATACACAAATTATATCCGTCATCAACAAAATAAACATCACCTGTCAATGTTAAAATCACTGCAAATATGACATGTATGGCAGGTATACCTGGTCACAAATTATATCCGTCATCAAACAAAATAAACATCACCTGTCAATGTTAAAATCACTGCAAATATGACATGTGTGGCAGGTATACCTGGTCACAAATTATATCTGTCATCAAACAAAATAAACATCACCTGTCAATGTTAAAATCACTGCAAATATGACATGTATGGCAGGTATACCTGGTTACAAATTATATCCGTCATCAAACAAAATAAACATCACCTGTTAATGTTAAAATCACTGCAAATATGACATGTATGGCAGGTATACCTGGTTACAAATTATATCCGTCATCAAACAAAATAAACATCACCTGTCAATGTTAAAATCACTGCAAATATGACATGTATGGCAGGTATACCTGGTTACAAATTATATCCGTCATCAAACAAAATAAACATCACCTGTCAATGTTAAAATCACTGCATATATGACATGTATGGCAGGTATAGGCCTACCTGGTTACAAATTATAACCAACACTTATGTATTTTACTCTACTGGCTAGCTATACCAGTTCTTCCTGAGCACCGATTTTTCACCAGAACATGTGACAGTATGGGGAGTGGTTGCAAATGTAGTTTGGGGGCTTGTATCTGACTAATTCTCAGGCACACTGAATACTGTAATCCTAATTTTATCATCTGTTTGAATGGCTGTGCATGCTGAAACATTCACAGATTTTCTACTGTGAAACTACTGCTTTGGTAAGAATTGGTACCTGCATTTGCGAGACCTGGTCACCAACCAGTAGAGTCAAACCTATTTAAACTACCATAACCTTGTTTACAACATGTACAAAGGTAAAGTTGATTTTTATCATTCACCCCCAATGACAAATTTGGACTGGCCTGTAATTTTTGTCACAGATAAATATATATCTTCAAACTGTACTAGGGACCATTAAGGTTGTTTTGGATCATGGGGTTCTTGTATAAAATGTAAAATTATATACCTTTCTTTGAACACCAACACCATGTATTTCACCATTGATGTCGTAGTAATATTTGGCATCTCGTCCTTTTACTTTAAATACAAATACATCTCTATGTGGTTCTGTTGTCTGTAATGTCAGGTCTGAAGCCATTTCATAGTTCCTCAGGTTCATTTTCCACATCACAGAGCCATCTTTGCCATCTATGATTACTTTCTGAAATCAGATTTAAATTAAATGACTAACTGACAAATGCTTGACATATGGCTGTCCATGTACAATGTCTGACATCATTTGATTGTCTTAATCACACAAATATCTGATGAGTCATTTAATTTTGATGTCATAATTGAAAAGTCTGCAGAAAGTTGCCAGTCAAGGCCTTTTGCATTACTCATTATTCCTTGTTGAAATTTGTTGCTGATATGAATGTATTCCTTGAAAATGTTTATAGAATATGTGTGAATATTCAATAGAAATATCCTGCATGAAGAGGGTTGATATTTTGTTGTAAAAATTTCTAGAGTGTTGATAACTTTGGAATGTGTTTGTTCCTGCTGACGTACCATACCAGTTTGAACGATAGATTTCACCCTTATTGTCATGTGATTTGGGTTTACACTTCAATTTGCACATATAGACCCAAGATAGGTAACTATTCTGAAAGGAAGTTGTTTCATAACACAAAATCGCTGAGTAGTATTGTTCAAACAATATTTCACTTGATCTTTTGGCATTTTGTATGTACTATAATAATCTCTCTTATAATTTATTTTTTCAAGTTTCTGAACATAACCTGATGACAAATGTAATGAACATTTTTTATACCTGTGAGTCATTATAGAATGGCCATGCACCAGTGCTCCAGTGAACCATGAAATCCAGGGTTTCGTCATCATTGAAGTACCCAGGGGCGGGAGTACTAAAAAAAAATTATGGTAAACCTATGAAAGCTGGTAAAAAAGTAAAAGGGGTAAAGATTTATCAGGGTTCAAAGTTGGTTTGACAAAAATACAATACTGTAGTTTCAAGACATTTAATCATGTTCTTCATAATTTACGTCAAATTTGGAACTACAGTTAAAACTTGTTCTGTCGAGATTGGTAATCTCGATTTACCCGGTTAACTCAAGAACAAGCACCAGTCCCAGCGATTTGCCTTCTATACCTTACTAAAAATGACCTAATAACTTGAGATCCGAAAAGTTTAAAAAAAAAATGCTAATGTCGATGTTTAAACATGGTCTCGATTTCAATGTGAAAGTAACCAGTTATCTCGAGGTTAATTTTTTTTTACATTATCATTTAATGATATGGCTAGTGCTAAAAAATATGCTTTCTGTGTAATTTTTTTTTATATACCATGAATAAAAATCTTCACAATAATTCGGGTTTACATACAATATATACATGTAAGCCATCAAGTATTCTTGCAATTCGTGAGTTGTATATGAGAGGAATCAGGATTCTTTTTAGTGAAAGACCTTTTAACTCGAGGACCCGTTTATTTTACTTGGTCGCAACGACTTTGAGATAACGAGGTACGACTGTATTTTGTAAAGGTGATATGTAATAAACTTGTAAGTGGAGAAGTTCTAATCATTTCCTTAGATAGTTACAATTTGATACCTTAGCCTATATTTCAACTAAACCTCGTTAATCATTTAACATTAACACTACAATCATATTTGGCATCATATTTGCTATACTTTAAAATGATGTTTGATGTTTACTTTGTAATATGAAGCCATTTTTACCCAGGTAATCGAATAAAGATACTACAGACAAAACTCAAATTGAGTTAGTGCAACAAGAAACTAAGCATAGACATATTTGCTTCATAGTCCAGCTGATCTCGACTCTTAAACGCTTGCTTTAAATTATATATATATATCTGAAGGCTCACCTATAGGACTCCATGTTTGGAAAATCAGTAGACCAGACCTGGTTCATTGTTTTCCCGTCAAACAGTATGACATGTCCATCATACACTGACATGACGATATCATCAACACCGTCCTGATTGACGTCGGTTATCAGAGGGGGTACCATCACACCTTTAGTTGCACCCCTGTAATTATTGATATCATATTCTAATATAACTAGTGGCATATGACATACAATATAAAGGAGCATTAGTTGTGTTTACCAAAGAAATTATTTCATTTTTTCTACTTTTACTGCTTGTACTCGATGTACAAATTATAGCTATATAGCTATATAAATTCTTATATTCCTAAATATTTTGTGAAAATAATATCAGGTCCAGTGATATTCATATACAAATAGTAAAGGTGAGTGAATGATCAATTGCAATTGAAAAAGTGCCAAACCAGGGTTTTGCTCACCTGAGCACCATCAACAAATGTGAAAAGAAGAACAAATTGTAGGCGAAATTAAACACACAAGAGATTTAAAAATTTAAGATATTTTATTTATATTTTGGCATTGGTTCTTACGAAGGGGGCCAAAGTAGGGTCCCTTGAGCTTTTGCCTTATCCCGGACTTTGGATATATGTAAAACATTTTCCCAACTCCAAAGACTGATGCGAGTTTCTCATCAGTTGTGAATGAAGAATGACACAACTTATATGTCCAACTTCACAGACAGACCTTGCCAATACACAGTAAGGGAAACTTGACCAAACTTCATTTGCATATTAATCGTGCACAAGAATTGTTAACAGTCCAGTCTATCGCTTTTAATGTCAATTCTATCACAAGAGTATAATGGTAAAAAATAATTGAAAAGTAACATTCTAAAGCAAAAGTATGTTGAAATTCCTAAAGGACGCTAAACTGACCTTTAATAGCATATATTTCAACAAGTCTTGTAGACCTATATTTTTCAGCGAATTGTTACTATATTTTCCTAATTTTAAAAAGCAAAATATACCAATAAAAGTGTGATTTGGAAATTTCAATCTTGAAGTTGAGTTTATCTTGCTGAAATGCACATACATGTGTAATTCTCCGTCAATATAATCTGTCATTAACCCCATACTGCAAAATGTGCTGACTTGTTCCAAATAAACAACTTAGCAATCAACTCGTAAAAATGATAATGTCTATAAACTTTTGGCAAGTTGCTGTACATGTGTATCGTGTAAAATCTGACATACCGATATAAAACTATGATTCCAGTTTTCCTGTCACGTCTTTTGTGAGGCCATTGTCTGTAGGAACCTCGTACATTTGGAACTTTTGCCGATTCATCTAATTTCATGATATATCTATAAAGATCTGGCACTGAGATCATCATGAAGTCGCCTGTTACAAACAATAATTTGTACATTAACACTGTATAAATCAAATAAATGCTAGAATTTAGAACATTATTTAAAGTTTACTTTGAGTCTGTGTTTTTTTATTGCTTTGTTAAGACATTTCACTAGTTTAAGGTAAAGAATATCAGAATATATTTTCATATGGACTGTTATTTCCCTCATTGCAAGTACCGGTATACAGACCGGTTGCATTTATATTCAATGCTTGACATACTGCTGTTAAGTCATATGAAAACCTCCCCCGAAAGTCAATTATATAGAATGTATTTTGTATCCAACTGACTACAGATTCAAGGAAAATGGAAATATATATAAATACAAAGATTATTTTTCATATTTTGAAAAACATGGAATATACATGCAATGGCTCATGAAAAAAAAAATTGAAAAACAATCCTTAATTAAATTGTGCTATTAATATACTAATGAAATGAAGATTTGGGAACCTTTTAATACTACAGACCATAATAAACCCGTCTAAGACAGTAGAGAAGAGAATATAATCCATTTAGATAATTTGGGTGAAGAGGTTAATATACAGTGCCCACCATTAAATAGTTCTTCAATCTCACCCAAATTACCTGTGTTATTCACTTTAAATGTCATGTGCTTGGCAACAGAACAGTAACCAAGTTTCAAAAAGTAGTATCAGTTATGACATGTACCAAGAATTAATCCCAGACTCCCCTTCTTGCTAGTCAGACCTTTCAACTGCTATCAGCCATTGTCAGTGATATCTTGACTTTACAGGAGTATTGAGCATTACACAACTGTCAAATCTCAGATCAATAATTTAGAGAAATTCTGGTTATTCTTTCACTGTGCACTTTTACACCTTTTCAATCAATATTCACTCTCTAAAAAGATAACAATACAGTGAAACCTGTCACTTGGACCACCATGTCTAACATATTACATACCGAAAGTGTGTACCAGGTCACCATCCTCTGTCTACTGCTTGTGTAAACATATTTTGACAGATTCCAGAAAATGCACTTCAAAGAGGTTATTTCAACACAAATATTTTTTCTATTTTTATTATTTTTTTTATATTGCTTTTACACTGTAATTTTTTTTATAAGTTTCTGGTTTCTTATAAAACACTGAAAATGCAGAGTTACCAAATTTTTTTCCTACCAAAAGAACAGCAGTATTTCTACTCTTAGAAGTCATATGACTCGCTCGTGGTCAGAATATATAAAATACTGAACATATATTGTGATTAGTACTGTACAACTTGTGGTCACCGAAAGTGAATTAAGTACACAGAATATGTATTTGTATACATGTATACAAAATGGCTATCAAATTCAAAGCAAGTTTTCAAAGATATTCTCAATGGATTTTACTTGATTCATGTATAAATGGTTGGTGGAATATATAATTAGAAAGAATGTTCAGTATACTATTATTAAGTTTGTTGTTGATTTTTTAAAACAAACCTTCATGCTTATGGTATCCTAAATAGGGCATACAATGATACTACAGATATGTGGTTCCCTCAAAACAGATGGTCTCTTAAACAGAGGTCATAATCAAAGTAGTAGTTGACCAATGAATGTTCAACTTTTAATCATTAACATTACACTACATAAAACTGTCATTTCCATTTTTTTAACTCACCAGGAAGACATCACAATTTATTAAGATAAACGAAGCAGAGAGTTTGAAATATTTTTCTGAGAGATTGAAAAAATCCAAATTTGAACTTGATTTAAAAATATATCCACAAACCTGGGACTGTTTCACCTCCGCTACCAAGTAAAATGTACTGAGATCCATCGGAACATGTGTATAGGACTGGACTCTGGTAGCTTTCTTTAGAATCTGGGAAGTCCATGTACCGCTTTCCAAAGGTTTTACCTGTTTTACCATCTAAGATAATCAACCTGCCAGGTTTCCTGTCATGCTCCTATTAATTCAGAAAAACTTGTACACTTATGTTACATAATTTGTTTGTACAAATGTCTGTGTTTGTCCCAGCTAAAATTGAGACACATTTCATAATACATCTCGTCTTTTGTTCATCATTCCATAAATTAGGAATTATAAATAAATGTGAAAAATCCTGTATTCTTATACATATCTGTATACACTTTTGGGGCAAGCTTCACTAGATATCATAACTTTACCTGTAGGCGTAAATCTAGACTTATGTCTAAACTGAGTTTCACTAAAGGTTGTATCTTACATCAGCTCCAAACGACTACTAATTTCACACGTAACTTAGTATAGGCAAACGAGTAAGCATATGTTTATGTTTTTTGTGAAACTGAAACTACTTACATGTAAATAAAAATGTAACTTGAGTTATGTATACATTTGCAAGTAAAGCTGCAATGTTAAGTGAAACTGGCCCCTGATCTGTAACATATACTTATGAACACACTCTGTCATATGTACACCTGTTGATACACAGACACATGCACACCTGTTGATACACTCTGTCACATATACACATGTTGATATAATCTGTCACATATATACCTGTTGATACACCCCATCACATTTACACCTAATGATACACTCTGTCACATATATACCTGTTGATACACTCTGTCATATGTACACCTAATGATATACTCTGTCACATATACACCTGTTGATACACCCTGTCATATGTGATTTACTCTGTCACATATACAACTGTTTATACCCTGTCACATATACACCTGTTGATACACTCTATCACATTTACACCTAATGATACACTCTGTCACATATATACCTGTTGATTCACACTGTCATGTGTCCATCTATTGATACACTCTGCCACATGCACACCTGTTGATACACTTTGTCACACATACACCTAAGGATACACTCTGTCACATATATACCTGTTGATACACTCTGTCATATGTACACCTGTTGATACACTCTGTCATATGTACACCTGTTGATTCACTCTGTCACATATATATACTGTTGATACACTCTGTCACATATTTACCTGTTGATACACTCTGTCATATGTGATTTACACTGTCATCTGTACACCTATTGATACACTCTGTCACATGCATACCTGTTGATACACTTTGTGACATGTACACTTGTTGATACTGTCATATATATACCTGTTGATACACTCTATCACATGTACACCTATTGATACACTCTGTCACATATATACCTGTTGATACACTCTTTCACATATATACCTGTTGATACACTCTATCACATGTACATCTAATGATACACTCAATCACATATATACATATTGATTCACACTGTCATGTGTCCACCTATTGATACACTCTGCCAAATGCACACCTGTTGATACACTTTGTCACATGAACACCAGTTGATACACTTTGTCACACATACACCTAAGGATACACTCTGTCACATATACACCTAATGATACACTCTGTCACATATACACCTGTGGATACACTCTGTCACATATATACCTGTTGATATATTCTGTCACATATACACCTGTTGATACACTCTGTCACATATACACCTGTGGATACACTCTGTCACATATATACCTGTTGATATATTCTGTCACATATACACCTGTGGATATATTCTGTCACATATACACTTGTGGATACACTTTGTCACATGTAGACCTGTTGATACTCTGCATTAATTTTTACACTTTACTACTGTTAGCACTACAGAGTACACATATAAACAAAATGGTACAACAATACAAAATGATTGATTAAAATTACAATATCTTTGTTGATTTAATGATTTGTATATATCAAATGACCTCAGCCGCTATATTGGGATCCCCTCCATGTACCAATAAGACTTCTTTGACACCATCATTGTTGAAGTCTGGTAAAGCTAATACTTGGTATATATTCCATAAACTCTCAAAATATTTATCATCACCAAGCCATAGATGTTTACCTGAAAATAATATACATACATGTACATGTATCTATTATCACCAAGCCATAGATGTTTACCTGAAAATAATATATACATACATGTACATGTATCTATCATCACCAAGCCATAGATGTTTACCTGAAAATAATATACATACATGTACATGTATCTATCATCACCAAGCCATAGATGTTTAACTGAAAATAATATATACATACATGTACATGTATCTATCATCACCAAGCCATAGATGTTTACCTGAAAATAATATACATACATGTACATGTATCTATCATCACCAAGTCATAGTTGTTTACCTGAAAATAATATACATACATGTACATGTATCTATCATCACCAAGCCATAGATGTTTACCTGAAAATAATATACATACATGTACATGTATCTATCATCACCAAGCCATAGATGTTTACCTGAAAATAATATACATACATGTACATGTATCTATCATCACCAAGCCATAGATGTTTACCTGAAAATAATATATACATACATGTACATGTATCTATCATCACCAAGCCATAGATGTTTACCTGAAAATAATATACATACATGTACATGTATCTATCATCACCAAGCCATAGATGTTTTACCTGAAAATAATATATACATACATGTACATGTATCTATCATCACCAAGCCATAGATGTTTACCTGAAAATAATATACATACATGTACATGTTTCTATCATCACCAAGCCATAGATGTTTACCTGAAAATAAATATACATTCATGTACATGTATCTATCATCACCAAGCCATAGATGTTTACCTGAAAATAATATACATACATGTACATGTATCTATCATCACCAAGCCATAGATGTTTACCTGAAAATAATATATACATACATGTACATGTATCTATCATCACCAAGCCATAGATGTTTACCTGAAAATAATATACATACATGTACATGTATCTATCATCACCAAGCCATAGATGTTTACCTGAAAATAATATATACATACATGTACATGTATCTATCATCACCAAGCCATAGATGTTTAACTGAAAACAATATACATACATGTACATGTATCTATTATCACCAAGCCATAGATGTTTACCTGAAAATAATATACATACATGTACATGTTTCTATCATCACCAAGCCATAGATGTTTACCTGAAAATAAATATACATTCATGTACATGTATCTATCATCACCAAGCCATAGATGTTTACCTGAAAATAATATACATACATGTACATGTATCTATCATCACCAAGCCATAGATGTTTACCTGAAAATAATATACATACATGTACATGTATCTATCATCACCAAGCCATAGATGTTTACCTGAAAATAATATACATACATGTACATGTATCTATCATCACCAAGCCATAGATGTTTACCTGAAAATAATATACATACATGTACATGTATCTATCATCACCAAGCCATAGATGTTAAACTGAAAATAATATACATACATGTACATGTATTTAAAAAATGTTGATGACATCATCCTTTGTGTTTTTGGTGGTTTATTTTTACTATTCTACAGGTATCAACAAGCAAATGTTGAATAGATGAATAGATTTTAACCCTATTCAACTATTCCATAGGTAGCCAGCAGTTGAATAGATGAATAGATTTTAACCCTGTTCAACTATTCCACAGGTAGCCAGCCATTGAATAGCTGAATAGATTTTAGCCCTATTCAACTATTCCACAGGTAGCCAGCCGTTGAATAGATGAATGGATTCTAGCAATCAGTTCCATCTGTTGTTGATAACATTTCATCATCAGGCGACCATCTTTGATTGTGACCAAAGAAAGTTTGTTACAACTATTTCTCAGAAAATGATCTTGAAATTTGACATCAAGGTTCCCCTTAAGATCTAGTTCTGCATATTCCAGTTTCAGAGAGATTGGAATTCAATATGGCCGACAGGTGGCCATCTTGGATTTTGACCATAGGAAGTTTTTATTGCTATTTCTCAAAAAGGACTGAAAGGATCTCCTTGAAATTTGACATGAAGGTTTCCTGTGAGGTCTTGTTGTACATATGACATTTTCAGACAGATTGGATTCCAACATGACTGACAGGTGGCAATCTTGGATTTTGATAATATAAATATGTTACCCCTATATCTCAGTAAGTACTGAAGGAATTTTTTGAAATTGATTATGGAGGTTCCTGCTGAGGTCTAGATGTGCATATTACATTTTCAGAGTGATCAAAATCCAAGATGGACACCTGTCGGCCCTGTTGAATTTCATTCTCTCTGAAAATGTAATTATGTTCAGTTCAAGTTCAGTTTTGCTATAATCTTGTGAAAAAAGTATTTCACAGAAATATAGATTTAAGTTCAAATTCAATGTTGAGGCACAAAATAAGAGAAAAACAGTCTGTCATAGAACAGACAAAACATTGTATGGTGAGTGCCAAGATTCCTCTGGGATCTCTTGTTTCAAGTTGAAATTAGGCAGATTTTCAATTACAATCTCCTCCATATCTAATACATCATTTATCAAAGTGTATAAAGTATGTATCTGGTCAAGGTGAGACATCTTTAAATTTATTTTGAGTAATAAATAAACTATTGTCACTCTCTATATTTTTATATTTGATGTGACTTTATTATGTTTGTATTGTTACACCTCCGTGAACATTGCATGAGCTGCCTTCATGCTAAGTAACTTTAGATTCTGTTCAACTATTCAACATTGCCTTCAGCCCTCGAGTGGGTATATGTTCTAATGTATTCTGAGGGCAATAGAGCTGATACCATTTTTCTTCCTCATAATTTACACGAAAATCACACAATTGTATTAAATAGACCATTTTCAAGTTTTTGCGTAATCCATTTTGGATCTGAATTTTTTGCATGCAGATTCAATTTTGTTAGTTCTTGCGATTACCAGTAAACTGGGAAACAGACTAACAATTTCAGGAAAATGGAATTATTTTATCTTCAATATCAGTAAGACCACGTCCTCAAATTTATGATTGTAACCATTTCTCTACATAAATTATCTATTCTTAATGTTCTGTCACAATATTTTCTAGTACAGTAAAACATCTTTATAATGCCACCATTTCATTTGCTTTACACCACAATTTTTGAAAGTTCATTTTTCCAATTTTCCCTATAATTTGATTTAAGATTTCCTATACCCCTTTACAATGTCAAATTTGGACTGAACTAATGGTGGTAGAGTATAACAAGATTTCACTGTAATTATCATACCAAATGATATTTACCATTTTTTATGTTGATTGCCTCAATTGTTGTTGTTCTCCCAGAAACAATACAATCTTTTTTGCCATCCTGGTTGATGTCAAAGTCCACGCAATTCATTAACAAGACTCCGGTTCTAGTATAAGTTTCCCACAGTATTTCACCATCGTATCCTCTCAAAGCAAACAGTTTTCCTATACATGGGTAGGTCTTATCTGAAAATTATGGGTACAATTGATAAATTGACTGAAAAACTCAAACTATACAAAGATCATTCTTATAAATGACCTTTTCTGTACCTATTTATGTTTTGTTTGACTGTCAATTTGTTTGACCAATCAGAGGTTGAGTAGGCATATTTTAAGATTATGGACATTTTGCACTAGGAACTACCCGTAGCTGACTACATTAGAAAATTTATTATGAAGTTTGTTAAGAAGTTTGCCAGTTGACATACTAAAGGCAAATTCTGCATGAAATTAAGCTGGCTATAACAAAAAATTTTGTCAGTTGACTTACTGGTTCAGACAGTGACTTAACCATTTGTTCAGACAGTGACTTCATCAGTGGTTTAAACAGTGACCTCACTAGTGATTCAGACAGTGAACTCACTGGTGGTCCAGACAGTGACATCACAGGTGATTCAGACAGTGACTTCACCATTTGTTCAGAGAGTGACCTCACAAGTGATTCAGACAGTGACTTAACCAGTAATTCAAACAGTGTCTTCACCAGTGGTTCAGACAGTTATTTCACCAGTGGTACAGACAGTGACTTGATCAGTGGTTCAGATAGTGACTTAACCAGTGATTTAGACAGTTATTTCACCAGTGGTTCAGACAGTTATTTCACCAGTGATTTAGACAGTTATTTCACCAGTGGTTCAGACAGTGACCTCAGCAGTGGTTTTAGACAGTTACTTAATCAGTGGTTCAGATAGTGACTTAACAAGTGATTTAGACAGTTATTTCACCAGTGGTTCAGACAGTTATTTCACCAGTGGTACAGACAGTTATTTCACCAGTGTTTCAGACAGTGACCTCAGCAGTGGTTTTAAACAGTGACTTAATCAGTGGTTCAGGCATTATCTTAACCAGTGATTTAGACAGTTATTTCACCAGTGGTTCAGACAGTTATTTCACCAGTGATTTAGACAGTTATTTCACCAGTGGTTCAGATAGTGACCTCAGCAGTGGTTTTAGACAGTGACTTAATCAGTGGTTCAGATAGTGACTTAACCAGTGATTTAGACAGTTATTTCACCAGTGGTTCAGACAGTTATTTCACCAGTGGTACAGACAGTTATTTCACCAGTGGTTCAGACAGTGACCTCAGCAGTGGTTTTAGACAGTGACTTAATCAGTGGTTCAGATAGTGACTTAACCAGTGATTTAGACAGTTATTTCACCAGTGGTTCAGACAGTTATTTCACCAGTGGTACAGACAGTTATTTCACCAGTGGTTCAGACAGTGACCTCAGCAGTGGTTTTAGACAGTGACTTAATCAGTGGTTCAGATAGTGACTTAACCAGTGATTTAGACAGGTATTTCACCAGTGGTTCAGACAGTGATCTCAGCAGTGGTACAGACAGTGACTTAATCAGTGGTTCAGATAGTGACTTAACCAGTGATTTAGACAGTTATTTCA
The DNA here is from genome assembly GCA_030159075.1 of Atrina japonica. Classification (NCBI taxonomy): domain Eukaryota; kingdom Metazoa; phylum Mollusca; class Bivalvia; order Pterioida; family Pinnidae; genus Atrina; species Atrina japonica. The sequence continues at coordinate 466,411 of BROG01000031.1, read as the reverse complement.
CCAGTGGTTCAGACAGTTATTTCACCAGTGGTACAGACAGGTATTTCACTAGTGGTTCAGACAGTGACCTCAACAGTGGTACAGACAGTGACTTAGTCAGTGGTTCAGATAGTGACTTAACAAGTGATTTAGACAGGTATTTCACCAGTGGTTCAGACAGTGACCTCAGCAGTGGTACAGACAGTGACTTAATCAGTGGTTCAGATAGTGACTTAACAAGTGATTTAGACAGGTATTTCACCAGTGGTTCAGACAGTGACCTCAGCAGTGGTACAGACAATGACTTAATCAGTGGTTCAGGCATTGTCTTAACCAGTGGTACAGACAGTTATTTCACCAGTGGTTCAGACAGTAACCTCAGCAGTGGTTTTAGACAGTTATTTCACCAGTGGTTCAGACAGTGACTTAACCAGTGGTTTGGACAGTGACTTAATCAGTGATTCAGACAGTGACTTTATCAGGACCTACCTGTTGTCAGTGGGCAATTTCGCGTCACATGTTTCCCCTTCAATTTCTGAGATATTATAAGGTCTTAGACAGGTTTAATTATGGTCATCAATTTGTCAAAATTTGTCAGAGTTATGAAACTTTAAAATCTCCATATATGACTTAGGTCTTGGGGCATCATGTCTCTCAAAACATATCGTGTTTCTCCCATAAAACAAAATCATTTATCCAACTCTGATGATACATGACATACTTCTTTTTGCACAGAATGCTGTCATATTTGCAAATTCTTGCTGATTTTCCAACACTTCTGACAAATCAGCTGATATAGAAGATCCCACTATAATATCCTCTCTGCCATCATCATCAACATCAACTAAACGCAACACAGACTCTGACCCTGAAAAAAGAAGGAGAAAAATATATAATCATGAGAGAAGGGATATTCTGTAGATATAGGTCACATTGTTTTATATGTAAAACATGGACCCATGTTGTTGTGCACAGAAATTACAGACAGCAGGTTATACAGCCAGCATGTTATAGCTTGTTGTTGTAAAGATTCTGTACAAAGGTAAGAGATGGTTGCCAATGAAAGCGGTGTATGGTAATACACCAGAACAACATATAGCGCGACCTGTCTTGTTAACATTTATACAACTACAACAATTATTGTACACATACATGATTAGGTCTAGGTAGTGTTGTGGTGAGCAAACTTATTTCTCACAAATGTAATTGAAGTTCAGCACGTGTGTTGCAAATATCATCTAGGAATGAGAATCAAGGTGGATTGCAATGTCAGAAAATTGATGGCATATAACAGCAAAAGATTAGGATCTATAATATTTTAGGAGTAATGTCCATTGTAGACCTCATTCACTAAGAAATCAAAACCAATTAATATAAGGCAGTTTTCTTTGACTTAGTTTCTGATACATCCCAATGTATTTTTCATGCCCTTAATAAAACTTGAAATATTGTTTAATAGCTAGGTTGATTAGTTCTTCATATCTATTTTTGACTGCAAGTCCTGGAATATCAAACTGGTTTGAACTATTTTAGTTAAAAATACAGTTACTTGTATATAATGACCTCCTTAAGGACACAAGAAAATGATCTTTATGGGAAGGTGGTCTTTATATAGAGCTTGATTTGCACATAAATGGTACTACAGGGGACAGCAAAAAATGGTCAATAAGACCACATGGTTGCTAAAGCACATTTTACTGTAGATCTGTTCATTATCATCTCATAACTTCTCACTACAGTGGATCATGTCTTTTGAGACCACTGCCAAAGAAAACAACCTGACTTGTGAGACCACTCCTATAGAAAACCACTTGTCTTGTGAAACCACTGCCAAAGAAAACAGCCTGTCTTGTGAGACCACTGCCAAAGAAAACAACCTGTCGTGTGAGACCATTCTCATAGAAAACAACCTGTCGTATGAGACCACTACAATAGAAAACAACTTGTTTTGTAAAACCACTGTCCAAGTAAAACACCTGTCTTGTGAGATCACTGCTATAGAAAACTAACTGCCTTGTGAGACCACTACAACAGAAAACAACTTGATTTGTAAAACCACTGTCCAAGTAAAACACCTGTCTTGTGAGATCACTGCCATAGAAAACTACCTGCCTTGTGAGACCACTACAATAGAAAACAACTTGTTTTGTGAAACCACTGTCCAAGTAGAACACCTGTCTTGTGAAATCACTGCCATAGAAAACTACCTGATTTGTGAGACCACTGCCATAGAAAACAAACTGTCTTCTGAGACCACTGCCAAAGAAAAACACCTGTCTTGTGAAACAGCCTGTCTTGTAAGACCACTGTCAAAAAAAATGTCTGTCTTGTAAGATCACTGCTATAGAAAAACAAACTGTCTTGGGAGATCACCGCCAAAAAACCTGCCTATCTTGAGAAAACATTGCCATAGAAAACAACCTGTCATGAGAAACCACTACAATAGAAAACAACTTGTTTTGTGAAACCACTGTCCAAGTAAAACACCTGTCTTCTGAGATCACTGCCAAAGAAAAACACCTGTCTTGTGAGACCACTGCCATAGAAAAACACCTGTCTTGTGAGACCACTGCCATAGAAAACAACCTGTCTTGTGAGACCACTGCCATAGAAAAACACCTGTCTTGTGAGACCACTGCCATAGAAAAACACCTGTCTTGTGAGACCACTGCCATAGAAAAACACCTGTCTTGTGAGACCACTGCCATAGAAAAACACCTGTCTTGTGAGACCACTGCCATAGAAAACAACCTGTCTTGTGAAACAACCTGTCTTGTGAGACCACTGCCATAGAAAAACACCTATTTTGTAAGGTCACATTCCAAAAGTCACTTAATTAATCCTTTACGTTGTAGAGGAATCCTCTTTTGAGAGATCACATGTCTTTTAAGAGCTCATTTCAGTAACACAAAGGAGTAGTCTATCGTGACAGGATCCACAGTAGCTCCAAATAGGAGATATGATCAACTAATTCAGAGACTGAGATTGAGTTATTTAAGCCAAACTTTTGCTACCAAATAAAACATTGGTAGGAAACATTTTACTCTGGGTAGCAACCGGGATTAAGGTGAAAATGTAGGGATTCCCATTTTTTATTACATTGTTGAATGTCCAATGCTTTTTGTTTTCATACATTTGATATAATGACCTACAGTTTTTGTCCATGATTTTGAAAGCTTTTAAAGACATGCATAATGCAGAATTTAATCCATGTCTCCTCTCAAAGCATGACAGCATGAGTTTTTCTATTTGTACCCAGCTGGAAAGCAAATATTTCAGAAATACATCTGCTAATTGCTACTATTAAGTTTGAACCCGTTGTAGAAATGCTTATTATAGTTAAATTTGTCTTACCTAATTCAGTAAAGGTTTTTTCCCAGTCTGATACTTGAAGAGCCACATTTTCCAATGTTGTCTTATGTTGCTGGGCTTTTGTGGTATCAGTTAATGATGGTGTTGAGGCATCACTTAGAGATATTTGTGATTTCAAGTCTGTCGGATTGGGTGGTGCGGAGACATCATTTTGACTTAGTTGAAAGTTTAAGCCTGACAGATTTGTTGTATCGCCTTTGTTGCCGAAAGGTAAATCAATGTCTCTGAATACGATGTAACCTAAACTAATGAATACTGCAAACAAAGTACCAATTGCTATAAAAATGCAGAGGAAGTAAATTATCTTGCATTTTGATGGTTCTCTTTTCCTAGGTTTTCTTACATAAAGATCATGGTCATTGTCATCATCATCATCATCTTCATCTATCAGGGGCACTTTGGCATATTCACCATTCCTTGCTAAAAAAGAGAAAATATATAAATACGCTTAAAAAAATTGTACAGGAATTGTAACACTGAGGTTCGGGGAGAAAATACTATTATATAAACAGATAATAAAATTGGTGTGTCCCGAGATAAAATATAATATGCACTATACATATGTGATAAATACGGGCAGTTAATTTAGCTACACAATAGAATTCATGTTTGGGACAATTGTTTGTTTGTTTATTATCGTTTAACGTCCACTTAAGAATATTTCACTCATATGGAGATGTCACCAAATGCCGGTGAAGGGCTTCAAATTTTGGTCTATGCTCAGCACTTACGGCCATTGAGCAGTGAGGGTTCTTTAATGGCCGACACCTACTGTGACACAGGACTCGAACTCACGATCTTACAGTGCAGAGTTGAGCGTGTTACCGACTGAGACAGGCTGGCTCTATTTGGGACAAAAAACTTGTCAACACATTTAACAAAGTTAACTATAAGCATCTAAAACAAATAAAGAAATTAAATTTCGACAATTGTTGCAGCTGCAAGGTTAAATAGGTCAATATCTGTTATCATCATGCTTGGTAAACAAGTTTTGATTGTAATGTTAAATAATATAATGTACTAAAATTGTACTAGTTCTGATGGTGTAAAAAGGTTACGGAAGGTGATTTTGATATGTACAGCGCCGGTATTCCTTAGGTTCTTTGTTGATCAGAATGCAGTAGAAACTTCTAGAATTCTGGTGTTCTACGTTGTTCAGAAATGACCTTCGTATATAAGCACCAGGGTTTTACAAAGCAAGAGAGACTGCCATTTTGTTACTAACTACTGGTACCTGAACGTGTTATTGAAGTCTCATTTGGTGTAAAATAAAAAATATATGATCACAGCTGTTCTATTGATTCCTAGTGGGTTACAGAATAAATCCATTTTGTTCTTTGTTAATCACATTGATCCAAGTGTTTAACGCTAACACCCCTAAATATACATGTGGACTGGCTCACTGATGCACAGTCCATTTTTTCATAGGTGCATGAATAATCTGAATATTTCTAAAAAGATGAATAAATAAAATAAAACTTAAAAATAATAAAATGATAGCTAGAAAGAATGAAATAACAACAGTGAAAAAAGCTCCCCCAAAAGAAAAAAAAACAAAAACAAAAACAAAAAACAAAAACAGAAACTATTTTCGGTGATGTCTTTCAGTATCATTAAGACCAAAATAAAAATACATTATGAATTATACCTGCATATAATCCCAGGTAAATAAGATGTATATTGGAAGTTGAATTCATCATGTGTCAGTAATTCATGATTTATGCTTCTATCCACAAACAAATGTAGGTTTTATTATTGGAAATATTCTATCAAATCTAGAGATTGGGTATAAATAAGATCTGACCTCTGAGAGTTTTAAATATATAATTGCAGTGGTACATGGGTATTAGCTGCTGTAAAGATTGATTCCTTTCCCTCAAGATGAGGGTTCTGAGTCTTTTCACCTACTGTAAACCTGGGGTATATTGAACATCATGCATAAAGACCAACTAGCCTGTTGAAGTGTTGTAAGAATTGTTTTTAAATGTCTTTTATTGACAATATGAATTTAAATCTGAAAAAAAATCTTTACTTCATTGAAAATTGAAACTTGAATTGGTTAACATAGATGCTACTAACCTTGAGGAAATTAGCATCTGCTCTACGATTTTAGTTTTAAAAATGTATTTATGCAATGTCATATATAAATATATGTGTATCTGTATGTATTTGAGTAAGCATGTATGTTATCCTTCTGCATGTATGTCTGTGTGCATCTGTATGTGTGTCTGTCTGTGTGTGCATATGTGTGCTTCTGTCTTTGTGTCTGTATGTGTGTGTCTGCCTGTCTGTGTGCATGTCTGTGTGTGTCTGTCTGTCTGTCTGTGTGCATGTCTGTATGTCTGTGCATGACTGTGCATGTCGGTGTGCATCTGTCTGTCTATATGTGTGCATCTGTCTGTCTGTGTGCATCTGTCTGTCTGTCTGTTTGCATATCTGTGTGCATTTGTCTGTCTGTGTACATGTCTTTATTCATCTGTTTGTGTGCATGTCTGAGTGTGTGTCTGTCTGTCATTGTGCATGTCTGTGTGTGTGTGTGTCTGTCTGTGTGCATGTCTGTGTGTGTGTGTGTGTCTGTCTGTATGCATGTCTGTGCATCTGTGTGCATGTCTGTGTGTGCCTGTATGTCGGTGTGCATGTTTGTGTCTGTTGGTGCATGTCAGTGTGCATGTCTGTGCACATGTCTGTTAGTGTACATGTCTATGTGCATTTGTATGTGTGCATGTCTGTCTGTCTGTGTGCATGTTTGTGTGTGTCTGTTTGTGCATGTCTGTGTGTGTTTGTCTATGTGCATGTCTGTGCATCTGTGTGCATGTCTGTGTACATGTCTGTGTGTATGTATGTGTGCATGTCTGTGCATGTCTGTATGTTGGTGTGCATGTTTATGTTTGTTGGTGCATGTCAGTGTGTATGTCTGTGTGCATCTGTCTGTTAATGTGCATGTCTGTGTGTATTTGTGTACATGTCTGTCTGTTGGTGTGCATGTCTGTGTGCATCTGTTTGTCAGTGTGCATGTCTGTATCTTCGTGTTCATGTCAGTTTGCATCTGTTGGTGTTTGTCAGTGTGCATGTCTGTCCACATCTATCTGTTGGTGTGCATCTGTCTGTGTGCATGTCTGTCAGTGTGCATATCTGTGGGCATCTGTAAGTGTGCATGTCTGTGTTCCTCTGTCTGTCTGTGTATCTGTGTGAGTCTGTCTGCATGTCTGTGTGCATCTGTCTGTCTGTTTGCATATCTTTGTGCATCTGTCTGTCTGTCTGCATGTCTGTGTTTGTCTGTCTGTCTGTGTGCATCTGTCTGTCTGTGTGCATGTCTGTGTGCATCCGTCTGTCTATCTGTGTGCATCTGTCTGCCTGCATGTCTGTGTGCATCTGTCTGTCTGTCTGTTTGCATATCTGTGTGCATTTCTCTGTCTGTGTGTCTGTCTGTGTGTATGCATCTGTCTGTCTTTGTGCATTACTGTGTGTGTGTGTGTCTGTCTGTGTGCATGTCTGTGTTGTCTGTCTGTCTGTGTGGAAGTCTGTGCATCTGTGTGCATGTCTGTGTTCATGTCTCTGCATGTCTGTATGTTGGTGTGCATGTTTATTTGTGTCTGTTGGTGCATGTCGGTGTGCATGTCTGTGCACATCTATCTGTTAATGTGCATGACTGTGTGTGTTTGTGTGCATGTCTGTGCATGTCTGTCTCTCAGTGTGCATGTCTGTGTGCATCTGTCTGTTAATGTGCATGTCTGTGTGTGTTTGTGTGCATGTCTGTGTATGTCTGTCTCTCAGTGTGCATGTCTGTATGTTGGCATGCATATCTATGCACATCTGTCAGCATGCATGTCTGTGCGCATCTATCTGTGCATGTCTGTGTTGTCTGTCTGTGTGCATGTCTGTCTGCCGGTGTGCAGGTTTGTGAGGGTCTGTCTGTCGATGTGCATGTTTGTGCATCTATGTCAGTGTGCATGTCTGTTTGTGTCTGTTGGTGCATGTCAGTGTGCATGTCTGTGTGCATCTATCTGTCAGTGTGCAAGTCTGTGTGCATGTCTGTGTGCATCTATTGGTGTGCATGTCTGTGTGGATCTGTCTGTAAGTGCTTATGTCTGTGCACATCTGTCTATCGGCATGCATGTCTTGGTGTGTCTGTCTCTTGGCATGCATGTCTGTTTGTCAGCATGCATGTCTGTGCACATCTGTCTGTCAGCATGCATGTCTGTGCATGTTTGTCTGTTGCTGTGCATGACTGTGCATGTCTGCCTGTCAGCATGCATGTCTGTGCACATTTGTCTATTGCGTATATGTCTGGGCGTTTCTGTCTGTTGGCGTGCATATCTGTTTGTCAGCGTGCACGTCTATGCATGTCTGTGCACATCTGTCTGTCGGCATGCATGTCTGTGCGTGTTTGTCTGTTGCTGTGCATGTCTGTCTGTTGCCGTGCATGTCTGTCTGTCTGTGTACATATCTGTGCGCATCTGTCTGTCGGTGTGCATGTTTGTGCACATCTGTCTGTTGGCATGCATATCTGTGTGCATCTGTCAGTGTGCATGTCTGTATGTTGGTGTGCATGTTTGTGTCTAATGGTGCATGTCGGTATGCATGTATGTGCGCATCTATCTGTTGGTGTGCATGTCTGTGTGCATCTGTCTGTGTGCATGTTTGTGAGCATGTCTGTGCATATCTGTCAGTGTGCATGTCTTTGCATGTCTATGTCAGTGTGCATGTCTGTTTGCATCTGTTGGTGCATGTCTGTGTGCATGTCTGTGTGCATGTATGTTTGCTGTCTGTGCACATCTTTATGTCAATGTGCATGTCTGTGTGCATCTGTTTAACAGGAAAAATTTTCACTGCCCTGATTCTGACTGAAAATATTCCCTGTAGACAGTAAATGTCCTTACTCCACCAGGCACAACGCCCAACTAACTTGAAAAGCAGGAAATATTCCCTATAGACAGTAAATGTCCTTACTCCACCAGCCACAACGCCCAACTAACTTGAAAAGCAGGAAATATTCCCTATAGACAGTAAATGTCCTTACTCCACCAGCCACAACGCCCAACTAACTTGAAAAGCAGGAAATCTTTTCTGAAATACCTAACAGAGCTACCAAACCAGTTTTTACACTGAATTAGGACACCAGTTACCTGTATACCTGTGAAAGTGTTCAAATGGTATAACATAATGATTTCAACTACTGTCCATGGTAAACACACATAGTACAACAAACAAAACATATTTAAACATGACAAGTTTGTGACAGTCTGTCTGTCTGCATGTGTGTGTGTGTGTGTGTGTGTGTGTGTGTGTGTGTGTTTCTATCTTTATTCATGTGTGAGTCTATCTGTATTCATATGTGTCTATCTGTATTCATGTGTGTGTCTATATATATTCATGTGTGTGTCAATCTATTTTCATCTGTGTGTCTATCTATATTCATGTGTCTATCTATATTCATGTGTCTATCTGTGTTCATGTGTGTTGCTATCTGTATTCATGTGTGCATCTATCTATATTTATGTGTGTGTCTATATCTATATTCATGTGTGTGTCTATCTGTGTTCATGTGTGTCTATATCTGTATTCATGTGTGTGTCTATCTATATTTATGTGTGTGTCTATATCTATATTCATGTGTGTGTCTATCTGTGTTCATGTGTGTCTATCTGTACTCATGTGTGCATCTATCTATATTTATGTGTGCATCTATCTATATTCATGTGTGTGTCTATCTGTATCCATGTGTGCATCTATCTATATTCATGTGTGTGTCTATCTGATTCATGTGTGCATCTATCTATATTTATGTGTGTGTCTATATCTATATTCATGTGTGTGTGTCTAGCTGTATTCATGTGTGTCTAGCTGTATTCATGTGTGTCTAGCTGTATTCATGTGTGTGTCTATTATTCACATGTGTGTTTATCTATATTTGTGTGTATCTATCTATATTCATGTTGATGTTTATCTATAATCATGTGTGTGTGTCTATCTATATTTATGTGTGTCTATATCTGTATTCATGTGTGTGTCTAGCTGTATTCATGTGTATCTATATATATTCATGTATGTGTTTATATATATTTGTGTGTCTATCTATATTCATGTGTGTGTTTATCTATAGTCATGTGTGTCTGTTATTCATGTATGTTTCTATATCTGTATTCATGTGTGTGTCTATCTATATTCATGTGTGTGTGTCTATCTATATTCATGTGTGTGTCTATCTATATCCATGTGTGTGTGTCTATCTATATCCATGTGTGTGTGTCTATCTATATTCATGTGTGTGTCTATCTATATCCATGTGTGTGTGTCTATCTATATCCATGTGTGTGTCTATCTGTATTCATGTGTGAGTCTATATATATGTATATTCATGTGTGTCTACCTGTATTCAAGTGTGTGTCTACCTGTATTCATGTGTGTGTCTACCTGTATTCATCTGTATTCATGTGTATCTGTGTTCATGTGTGACTATATCTGTATTCATGTGTGTGTCTATCTATATTCATGTGTATATCTATATTCATGTGTGTATCTGTATTCATGTGTGTCTATCTGTATTCATGTGTGTCTACCTATATTCATGTGTGTGTCTATATCTGTATTCATGTGTGTGTCTATATCTGTATTCATGTGTGTCTATATCTGTATTCATGTGTTTGTCTATATCTGTATTCATATGTCTATCTGTATTCATTTGTGTATCTGTATTCATGTGTGTGTCTGTCTGCTTTTGGGAGTGTCTGTTTGTATATGTGTATCTGTATGTGTGTCTGTATGTGTCTGTCTGTCTGGATGTGTATGTATGTATGTGTCCCTCTGTCTGCATGATTATCTGTCTGTCTGTCTGTCTGTATATGTGTATGTTTGCTGGAACCAATTAACATTTATAAGGACTATTTGTGGTGGTTTGATGGAGGAGCATTCCACTTCCAAGCAGATGGTCGTGTTCAATTCCTAGGTCATACCTAATATTTTAAAATAAGGTAGTGACTGTTCTTTCACCAAGCACTTGGCATGATATGTTAAGGTCACACAGTTTGAGATGGAAACCATCACTGCATTGGTATCAGTCCATAGCATTGATAAAAATTTGTGGCATTTAATGCTGGTTACATCACTTTACAGGCGAAAAATATTCTTGACTGGATATAAAACACCAATTAATAAATTAAAGCAAAACTTTTTATGTTGCTATTTTGGTATCAAAAATATTTGTTGTAAAATATGAATGTACCAGATTTTAGAAAAGAGAAATTTTTAAAATTTTGATGAATACAGCATAAGGGAAGGGAGTCAAAGAGTTCATATAAAAAATATCTGTGCCGTATGTCACCACTCACCACACAAACGCAACTGACTTTTAGGATGAAAACACATAATTTATATTGGAAGTTGACATGGTTAGAAATAATGATAAAGATTTCTGTACATTTGAAGAAAACTTCAGAACTACAGCTATTTGGATGATATGGTTGTATGTAAAACCTCAGAACTACAACTATTTGGATGATATGGTTGTATGTAAAACCTCAGAACTACAGCTATTTGGATGATATGGTTGTATGTAAAACCTCAGAACTACAACTATTTGGATGATATGGTTGTATGTAAAACCTCAGAACTACAACTATTTGGATGATATGGTTGTATGTAAAACCTCAACTATTTGAACTACCTCAGAACTATATTGGATGATATATGGTCAGAACTACAACTATTTGGATGATGTTGTAAAAAACCTCAGAACTACAACTATTTTGGGTTGTATGAAAACCTCAGAACTACAGCTATTTGGATGATATGTAAAAACCTCAGAACTACAACTATTTGGATGATATAGTTGTATGTAAAAACCTCAGAACTACAACTATTTGGATGATATAGTTTGGATCAGAACTACAATATTTGGATGATATTGTATGTAAAACCTCAGAACTACAACTATTTGGATGATATTGTATGTATGAACTACAAACCTTTGGATGATATGGTTGTATGCTCCTACAACTATTTGGATGATATAGTTGTATGTAAAACCTCAGAACTACAACTATTTGGATGATATGGTTGTATGTAAAACCTCAGAACTACAACTATTTGGATGATATAGTTGTATGTAAAACCTCAGAACTACAACTATTTGGATGATATAGTTGTATGTAAAACCTCAGAACTACAACTATTTGGATGATATAGGTTGTATGTAAAAACCTCAGAACTACAACTATTTGGATGATGATATAGTTGTATGTAAAACCTCAGAACTACAACTATTTGGATGATATGGTTGTATGTAAACCTCAGAACTCAACTAGGATGATGATAGTTGTATGTAAAACCTCAGAACTACAACTATTTGGATGATATGGTTGTATGTAAAACCTCAGAACTACAACTATTTGGATGATATAGTTGTATGTAAAACCTCAGAACTACAACTATTTGGATGATATGGTTGTATGTAAAACCTCAGAACTACAACTATTTGGATGATATGGTTGTATGTAAAACCTCAGAACTACAACTATTTGGATGATGATATAGTTGTATGTAAAACCTCAGAACTACAACTATTTGGATGATATGGTTGTATGTCAAACCTCAGAACTACAACTATTTGGATGATGATAGTTGTATGTAAAACCTCAGAACTACAACTATTTGGATGATATGGTTGTATGTCAAACTTCTGCATGTGACTCAATAGGAAACAATTTTTTTTATTCACATAAAAATATCATTGTGTCAAATCAAGAATATATATATGACTGACACACATCCACACACACGCGCCCAGTAAAACTTAAGTGATATTACCATTATGTTGTCTGGGTATGTAAACAAAAAAATATTTAATGTTCTTCCATGCATATACCATATTTACATTGTATTGGAAATATACAGCAGACTATTCATGAGCAAGTTAACACAAGTCTAGAATAAATAATTCTCTTGTGTGAATTATATTTATAATATGCATGCACTATTCATTCCTTATTCCTCATACTTTTTCCACCAGTTTTCATCATTTACTCCCTGTTCCAAGCTGACTACATGTTTTTATGCTAAATGAGCTATGTACATGTATTTCAAATTACATGTATGTATATACAGGTCCACTATACAAGTACATGTATGTATATACAGGTCCACTATACAAGTACATGTATGTATGTATATACAGGTCCACTATACAAGTACATGTATGTATATACAGGTCCACTATACAAGTACATGTATGTATATACAGGTCCACTATACAAGTACATGTATGTATATACAGGTCCACTATACAAGTACATGTATGTATGTATATACAGGTCCACTATACAAGTACATGTATGTATGTATATACAGGTCCACTATACAAGTACATGTATGTATACACAGGTCCACTATACAAGTACATGTATGTATATACAGGTCCACTATACAAGTACATGTATGTATATACAGGTCCACTATACAAGTACATGTATGTATACACAGGTCCACTATACAAGTACATGTATGTATATACAGGTCCACTATACAAGTACATGTATGTATATACAGGTCCACTATACAAGTACATGTATGTATACACAGGTCCACTATACAAGTACATGTATGTATATACAGGTCCACTATACAAGTACATGTATGTATGTATATACAGGTCCACTATACAAGTACATGTATGTATATACAGGTCCACTATACAAGTACATGTATTTATATACAGGTCCACTATACAAGTACATGTATGTATACACAGGTCCACTATACAAGTACATGTACATATATACAGGTCCACTATACAAGTACATGTATGTATGTATATACAGGTCCACTATACAAGTACATGTATGTATATACAGTTCCACTATACAAGTACATGTATGTATATACAGTTCCACTATACAAGTACATGTATGTATATACAGGTCCACTATACAAGTACATGTATGTATGTATATACAGGTCCACTATACAAGTACATGTATGTATATACAGGTCCACTATACAAGTACATGTATGTATATACAGGTCCACTATACAAGTACATGTATGTATACACAGGTCCACTATACAAGTACATGTACATATATACAGGTCCACTATACAAGTACATGTATGTATGTATATACAGGTCCACTATACAAGTACATGTATGTATATACAGTTCCACTATACAAGTACATGTATGTATATACAGTTCCACTATACAAGTACATGTATGTATATACAGGTCCACTATACAAGTACATGTATTTAACAGTGTATGAAAACAAGTCAACTTCTTATTGCTCTTTTTTCATCTGCCCAGATATATTTCTGGTGGTAATTAGGAACGACCATTTGATTCTGAGGGGGGAGGGGGGACCTGGCAAATTTTGTCGAGTCAGATTATTTATTTTCAAGAAGACATGGGACAGATTATTTATTTTATTTATTTTTTTTGCTATTGTCATGTGATCAGAAACATAATATGTTGCAGTGGCAGAAGTATATATTATTCAAAAGTGTTATAAAATACAAACCTCACTGCACACTGTACTATTGTGAGGCAAGGTTCTGATAAGGAACCCATAGAAAGGTAACAGTTTACACGCTATCCTATTTCAAGAATTTGGAAGCCTAACTGGTATTTGTGGGGCATCTGTGGATGAGTTGTTAGAGCACAGGGCTGTGAACCATGAAGTCTCTCACTTCTGATCAGCGCAGGTGCGAGCTCAGCTGGAAACTTAACTGATATTTGTGAGAAAGTTTGACAGTTTACTTGCGGAAGTCTGGTGGTCTCTTCCCAGTACATTGTTAATGAGTTCTCTCCTCTACTAATAAAAACTGGTCACTAACATAGAACTAAAAAATTTTTTAGCGTGGCGTAAAACACTATTCAAAATTCAATTTCTAGTATTTGGTAAGTGTACAAACACACAAAAATGGATGGAGACAGTCATTGTATTATGTCTTCAAACAAACTTTGTTGGCCTCAGTTACAGGGGTGGATCCAGGAATTTTCAATGAGGGGGTGTAAATTTATTCTTGGAGGGGGGGAAGATGCTGTACATGTATGCGTGAAAATGGTGCATTCATTGAGTGTAAAGAATTGGATATCATGGATGATTAAAATTTTGTATACCTTGCTGATAAAAACACAATGTAGGGAAAATCATATACATTTTGATATAATGCAAATTTTGTTCATATTCATACATACTTAGAAAACACAAATCAATATTTATTTACTGATATGTAGTTTAAACACTTTAGAGGTAAACTGAAATAAAACTAAGTGTAGTCAAAAGCCATGGAATTCAAAATATATAGACAAATCCAGGGTGAATCTATGATTTGAAGTTAGATGGAAGGAAGAAGCAAGACCAAAAATTTTGGTAATTTATTTTTATTAATTTTCCAACTTCCTATTTAAAAATACATCAAAACCTCGCCTTAAGACCACCTATCTGACTCAAAGTGGTCTGATTAGTGAGGTGGTCTCTTAAGTAAGGTTCTGTACTGATTCAACATTAGTTAAGAGACTGAAAATCCATGATCTTAATAGTGAGGTGGTCTCCTAAGCGATGTGTTATTAAGGTGGTTCTGTGGTTCCACTGTAAGTTTTAATAATTTTTTGTCAAATTCTGGGCTTTTGAATTTATTTTTATTAACTCTACATATAGTAAATCCATATAATCTGGCGGGATGGAGTCTTATGAACCATTTCTTGACTTCGATGAGTTTTACTTTTAGGTAATAAAGAATAACATTAAAATTACACTGACTAGAGTAATCATACCTACTTGTTGTCATACATAAGCGACTATCCTCTACAAAAAAAAAATGGCGAGCATAGCGACCCAAAAAAATTGAAGAATGAAATATGGCAAGTGAAGCAAGCCAAAAATTTTTAAGCATTAATTAATTTTCACCACAACTTTGGCACTAGTTAAGGTCAGATTATTTATTTTCTTGCCAGTCGAGGACAGATAATTTATTTTCAATATTTTCAAGGCCAGAATATTTATTTCCAAAATCTGCCAGCCCCCCCCCCTCAGAATCAAATGGTCATCCCCTTACCAGCAATTGTTCAAGCCCAGATATAAAGTGGGATTATTTCTGGAGGTATGCTGAGATATAAGTTGATAGGCCTTTCATTTCTGGAGGTATGCAGAGATATAAATAGATATCATTTCTGGAGGTATGTCCAGACATAAAAAGATATCATTTCTGGAGGTATGCCCAGATATAAATAGATATCATTTCTGGAGGTATGCCCAGATATAAATAGAAATTATTTCTGGAGGTATGTCCAGACATAAAAAGATATCATTTCTGGAGGTATGCAGAGATATAAATAGATATCATTTCTGGAGGTATGTCCAGACATAAAAAGATATCATTTCTGGAGGTATGCCCAGATATAAATAGATATCATTTCTGGAGGTATGCCCAGATATAAATAGAAATTATTTCTGGAGGTATGCAGAGATATAAATAGATATCATTTCTGGAGGTATGCAGAGATATAAATAGATATCATTTCTGGAGGTATGCACAGATATAAATAGAAATCTTTTTTGGAGGTATGAACAGATATAAATGGATATTATTTCTGATGGTATGCCCAGATATAAATAGTTATCATTTCTGCTCAGAAAATTGGGTATTATGTCTGGAGGAATTTAAGGCCCAGATATAAATAGTTATCATTTCTGCTCAGAAAATTGGGTATTATGTCTGGAGGAATTTAAGGCCCAGATATAAATAATTATCATTTCTGCTCAGAAAATTGGGTATTATGTCTGGAGGAATTTAAGGCCCAGATATAAATAGTTATCATTTCTGCTCAGAAAATTGGGTATTATATCTGGAGGAATTTAAGGCCCATATATAAAATAGTTATCATTTCTGCTCAGAAAATTGGGTATTATGTCTGGAGGAATTTAAGGCCCAGATATAAATAGTTATCATTTCTGCTCAGAAAATTGGGTATTATGTCTGGAGGAATTTAAGGCCCAGATATAAATAGTTATCATTTCTGCTCAGAAAATTGGGTATTATGTCTGGAGGAATTTAAGGCCCAGATATAAATAGTTATCATTTCTGCTCAGAAAATTGGGTATTATGTCTGGAGGAATTTAAGGCCCAGATATAAATAATTATCATTTCTGCTCAGAAAATTGGGTATTATGTCTGGAGGAATTTAAGGCCCAGATATAAATAGTTATCATTTCTGCTCAGAAAATTGGGTACTATGTCTGGAGGAATTTAAGGCCCAGATATAAATAGTTATCATTTCTGCTCAGAAAATTGGGTATTATGTCTGGAGGAATTTAAGGCCCAGATATAAATAGTTATCATTTCTGCTCAGAAAATTGGGTATTATATCTGGAGGAATTTAAGGCCCAGATATAAATAGTTATCATTTCTGCTCAGAAAATTGGGTATTATGTCTGGAGGAATTTAAGGCCCAGATATAAATAGTTATCATTTCTGGGATCGGGACATGTCAATAAGTCTTCATATGTTGTTTCTAAGATTAGTATGTGGATATTTAAATGTCAAAAATTTTTAAATTATTGAGAGACACAACAAATGTTTATGTCAAAATTAAATATTATATCTGTACTACCCGACAATCTGTGAAAAAGTAGGCCTAACTTTAAAGAAAAATAATCCCTTACCCAATTTATCCTTTCTGTGCTGAATACCAATGGAAAGATAATATTACACTGTATGGTGTACTAGACACTGAGTATTTGAATGCCTGTTTTATATTTAAGTACCAATATTTGCCATATTTACTATATTTATTCCTGAATGTTTGAATATTTGCTTCAGCTTTGTTATAGACCAATTGTCATTACTTTATATCGCTATATACAGTGGGATCTTGTTATGTCAAAATTGGATAAGTCAAAATTATGGTTATATCAAAGTTGAACATCTGCATGGTCCCAAATTTGAATGATATATAAATTTATGCTAATTATAATTTTGTTTATCTTGAATTCTGGATATTTCAAAGTCATAGGGGTGATCTCATGACTTTGAGACAACAAGATTTCACTGTGTGTGTATATAACAACAAGTAGCCTACAAGTAGCCTAACCTTAAATAACTTATTGATCAAAATATTGATTCCAATGTTTCAAGTTATGTGATGATTCAGAATTCCTTAGTATATTATCAATTTAAGAAAACCTTATTCTTCAGATATTCATGTTTAATGTAAAAATAATTATTTTCATTTCGAAACTCAGAAAAAATGAATATACCTGAGACACGAGTTATAAATATTTCCATATAGCTATATGATATACACTACGATATAGACCTTCTTTGTATGTTTTATATCATTTTTTTTTTGCTAGAAAACTCAACTTAGGAACAACTATCAATATGGTAACTAAAGTGAAGATTTTAATTCACTTATTAGTATGTGTACATGTACTACAATTTAAACCACAAAAGCTGTGTTTCAAAAAATTCTGAACCTAATATCCAAGTTTTGAAAATCCTGAACCTACCTTGACCACCTGTCATACTGGTAATCCACAGGTATATATGTTAAATATCATTATTTTCACTTGAATTTCTCTGTGCTGTATCAACTATCAATCCATAAAATGTACATAACAACATCAACAGGTTAGAAAACACCTGTGCTAATGTTACTTGCTTATGTATGTGGATTCGATTACAGATAGATATGTATGTACATTTCGGGAACTGAAATATATTTCAATACCCAAGTTTCTGAACTTCCGTTTTACCTTGAGGTTTAAATCATTGTTGACAATTTAAATACCTGAATTTGTCACTCAAGCATGGAGAGTAGAAAAGTAGAGCAATTGTGAACATGTGTAGCTTATATACCTAACTCTTGATTCTTGACATTATCTATAAAGTTTCTATAGAGCTATCAACTAAGATATAACATATAATAACTCCATACATATCCTGCTTGGGCAGATGTGCCTGTACAAGAGTCAACTCTGTCATCCCTTAGTATCATAATGGTATGATCTTTTTATTTGGTTAGGAACAGACTATTATGAGTTGTAGGGTTGATAGGGTTTCTATAGACAGGTGGTCTTTCAGGATAGAAGTTTCTAAGGATAGTAGTTTCTATAGACAGGCAGTATTTTAGGATAAACATTTCTCTAGATGGACAGTCTTTTAGGATAGAAGTTTCTCTAGACAGGCAGTCTTTTATAATAGAAATTTCTTTAGACAGGCAGTCTTTTAGAATAGAAATTTCTTAAGACAGGTGATCTTTGAGGATAATTATTTATATAGACAGGCAATCTTTCTCAATTGACAAATAATCTTTAAGGAAAATTCAAACAGGGGTATTTTAGGATAGTAGCTGTAATAAACATCTTTTAAGATAGTGGATACTTTAGGCAGAAAAACCAATCAACAGATTTAACATGCTTCAAATTAACCCCTTCAGTCACATTTAGACTCACCCAGATCAATAAATAGTAGGGTCTACTCTCATAATTCAGGAGTGAACACATTCATATTCCATTTAAAATCATTATGAAATTTGGATTCTAAATCATACACCCCTGAATTCTGACAGTGGACTTAACCATTCTTTGAAATGGGTGGGTACCAATATGACTTCAGGGGTTGATGAGTTAAGGATAGTGATTTCATTAGACAAGTGTCTTTGAGGATAAAATTAAGAGTCTAGTAACCTCTCAAAGACAGGTAAAATGAGAAAAATGTTTTCTGCAAATGCAGACTTTACTTCAAGATAATGTCTATTTTAAAATCTCTCCATGTTGAATGAAATCTTTTTAAATGTGTTTTAAAACTCATAAATTCTTTACTCAGAAAATAAACATCATTTGTGTTTGATTAGATTAGATTTGATTAGTTAGAGTTTATTAAAGATTCAAACAAGTAGATATATCTAGCAGTTGTATGTCAAATTTAAGTAATTATAAAAATACAACTCTTCAGCAAGTTTTTACAGTTAAATCCTTTATCATAAAAACATTTGTCTGTATAAAGATCTTCTTAGTTCTGCTAAATTAACGAAAATCACACTTTGCTTTACACTTTCGTTCAGGTTGATATAATTTGATGGGTGACATATATTCATGTATTTAGATCCCCTCATCACTTGTACAGACATCACATAAGAGGGAAGGGGGCAAACGTACACCATCAGATGAACCCACTATTCTAAAAGATCAATCTATCAAAGCTTCTATCTTAAAAGGCTGTCTGTCTATAGAATTCACTATCCTCAAAGATAACATGTCTGTGGAGGCTTCTATCCTAAAAGGCTGTCTGTCTATAGAATTCACTATCCTCAAAGATAACATGTCTGTGAAGGCTTCTATCCTAAAAGACTGTCTGTCTAGAGAAACTACTATCCTCAAAGAACACCTGTCAATAGATACCACTATCTTGAAGAGCTATCTTTCTGTTGAGACTATTCTCCTACAAGCCTGCCTGTCTAGAGAAATCAGCCAGGGATTTTCCATACTCTTTTGGGAATAGGGCCTGAGCCTTTTGAATTGGGCATTTTTGCAACATTTTATTGAAATTGGGGAATCTAGGAATACAGAAAACTAAGAAAATACAAGAATCTCTTCAAATTCATTGTCATTTGACTTCAGTTGGTACATTTCGACTGTAAATTGGGAAAAATGCATTTTTTAATTAGGAATGGGGCCTTATTTTGGCCCAGTATGATAGGATAGAAAGTCCCTGCCACCATCCAAAAGACCACCTATATAATAAAACCACTGTCTTGGTATCTGTTTATTGATGCTGCTATCCTTAAAGTATCTAAAACATCATGTCTATTATTGCTACTCTTTGATAGACCGGTGTCTATAGAAACCATTTTCCTGAAATATTATCAGCTTGTTGATGTTACAATACCAAAAGACCATTAATCTTATGAAACCACTATCCTTAACAAGAGCCTAATCCGCTAACCTGAGAAGCATCTACAAATCTGGAAAGGAGACCAAGAAGAATACTTAACTTGACCTGGCAAAAAAAAAAAAAAAAGGAAAACACAAAACACAAAAGAAAAGAACAAATATAGTAGAGGACTGTGAGTAGTTGCTTCCTGTTAAGTTTTGACAAAACCCCTGCACTGGTTTCCAATAACAAGCTAACCATGTAAAAAAAAATTACATCCCCTTCTTTATTTGCAGTCTTAAGAACTTCTAAAAATAACAATTTAGCAAATGTCTTTCACAAAACCATTTCTTAACCTATATACAAGTAAAACACATAATATGAATGCATAATAGTGAATACAAGGGGAGATAATTACAAAAATCATACAAAATTGAAAGAAAATGACAATGTCTGAAAAGATGTCAAAAAGCTTCAAAAATTTATTATCCAATTTCACAAAAAACATAAATCCATGTATATCACTCAGATATCTGTTTTTCAATTCATGCATTGGTTCTAGAGGAGAAGATTTTTAAAGAGGAGTACCCTCTGGGACCAATTTTGAAACAACCCTCAGTCAAATTGACCCAAATTCACAAACTTGGTAAAGAACCTTGACTACTTGCTTCCTGTAAGATTTTGTCAAATTCCCTTTAGGGAATTCAGAAAAGAAGTCAAATATATGAAAAAGTTAAATGATGGACGACAGTTGACTAATGCCAGATAATGAATGACTAATGACTATAGCCTACTTGCACCTTCTAGAGAAACCATTGTCCTCAATATACTGACTAGAGATGTTATGTCAATCTGAAAGCTTTAGCTTACTGACTAGTAATGGTATGTAAATCTGAATCCTTTACTGGCTAGAGAAAAGGGGTGTAATGCTAGTCTAAACTAGCTTACTGACTACAGATAAGAGGTGTTTTGTTGGTCTGAAACCTATAGCTTTCTGGCTAGAGATGCTATGTAAGGCTGAAACCTTTACTGGCTACAGATGAGAGATGTTATGCTAGTCTAAAACATTTAGCTTACTGACTACAGATGAGAGATGTTTCGTCAGTCTGGCTAGAGATGCTATGTAAGTCTGAATCCTTTACTGGCTAGAGATGAGAGATGTTATGTCAGTCTGAAACCTTTAGCTTACTGACTACAGGTGAGAGATGTTTTGTCAGTCTGGCTAGAGATGCTGTGTAAGTCTGAATCCTTTACTGGCTACAGATGAGAGATGTTATGTCAGTCTAAAACCTATAGCTTACTGGCTAGAGATGCTATGTAAGTCTGAATCCTTTACTGGCTAGAGATGAGAGATATTATGTCAGTCTCAAACCTATAGCTTCCTGGCTAGAGATGCTATGTAAGTCTGAATCCTTTATTGGCTACAGATGAGAGATATTATGTTAGTCTGAAACCTATAGCTTACTGGCTAGAGATGCTATGTAAGTCTGAATCCTTTACTGGCTACAGATAAGAGATATTATGTAATTCTCAAACCTATAGCTTACTGACTACAGATAGATGTTTTGTCAGTCTGGCTAGAGATGCTATGTAAGTCTGAATCCTTTACTGGCTACAGATGAGAGATATTATGTCAGTCTCAAACCTATAGCTTACTGGCTAGAGATGCTATGTAAGTCTGAATCCTTTACTGGCTACAGATGAGAGATATTATGTCAGTCTCAAACCTATAGCTTACTGACTACAGGTGAGAGATGTTTTGTCAGTCTGGCTAGAGATGCTGTGTAAGTCTGAATCCTTTACTGGCTAGAGATGAGAGATGTTATGTCAGTCTCAAACCTATAGCTTACTGGCTAGAGATGCTATGTAAGTCTGAATCCTTTACTGGCTACAGATGAGAGATATTATGTCAGTCTCAAACCTATAGCTTACTGACTACAGATAGATGTTTTGTCAGTCTGGCTAGAGATGCTATGTAAGTCTGAATCCTTTACTGGCTAGAGATGAGAGATATTATGTCAGTCTCAAACCTATAGCTTACTGGCTAGAGATGCTATGTAAGTCTGAATCCTTTACTGGCTACAGATGAGAGATATTATGTCAGTCTCAAACCTATAGCTTACTGACTACAGGTGAGAGATGTTTTGTCAGTCTGGCTAGAGATGCTGTGTAAGTCTGAATCCTTTACTGGCTAGAGATGAGAGATGTTATGTCAGTCTCAAACCTATAGCTTACTGGCTAGAGATGCTATGTAAGTCTGAATCCTTTACTGGCTACAGATGAGAGATATTATGTCAGTCCGAAACCTATAGCTTTCTGGCTAGAGATGCTATGTAAGTCTGAATCTTTTTGTGACTAGATGTGAGAGATAATATGGCTGTGAGTGTGATGATCAATCGATTGAACAACTCAGCCAGTGAGGTCCTTGAAATGTATATCAACAAAAGTTAGAGAAAGATACACTTGTACATTCAAGTGATATTTGGTGTGGAATCAAATATTGTCAGAGAGGGTCTGTTTTCTTTTGCCACCAAAAGATGTGCAGGCTACTAAACAACTGGACCCTGAGCATTATTTCTTTGCCCACCCATCTACCCCTGTAATCTACATACAAAGGATCTGGTAAATACAATGAAGTCATGAATCGTATATGTAATTTGTTACGGAATGTCCAAATCACAATTCTAAATCACAATGCAGTTTTAACCTTTGAGACAACTTATTTACTTAACCTCATGAGAAATTATGGAGGTCGTATATTTAGCTTTGGTAAAACACAATCTTTAAAATTCGTATTCCCTCAGCTGTCGCATAATATTTTAGTTTCACTGAGCAAATATTGATAAAATATTTAAAGGTCTTGTTTACAAATGTACCTATAGGAATTGGACAACAGTTTATAGGTAATGACTGTTTTAAGAGTTGTAGATTTAATTTTATTGTATTTGAACACCAGTAATTTTTAAATATTCAAAGCCAGCAAGAATATGTCTCAGAGTGCAATATAACTAGAATATGATTCCTGACAAAGAGACAAAGATATTTACTGATAAATTTAGAATCCATTTGGGATTTTGTGGGTAATTTAAGTACTGTATAAATGTTGTTAAGTATTATTTATAAATCTCAGGACTTGAGATAATTTCTGGAGTTTACTGGTTATGTTGTTAAGTATTATTTATACAGAGGCAGGGTCACTATTCAGTACAAGTAAAATGAACAATATGTGTTTGAGGAATACTAAGTCCCTAGGAGCTATAGTGGAGTCTCATGAAGCCCTTCTGGGCCTGGACAAGTTTAAATGTTGGGTAATAAAGCATAACAACATTTAAATTACACTGGTAACAGTAGTTGTTCTTACTTGTTGTTGTGAGTATCCAGTGTCAGGAATAAAACGTTTTTTCCTGTGAAGGTTGTCATGACCCAAAATTGAGTTGAACCATTTGTATGATAATCATAAAGTTACTTTGCCCGCAAAGTTATGTGAATTCAACAATAAGTCATTCACAAAGATTTTAAAGTCCCATAACTCTGGCAAGTATTGTAGAAAGTTGGTCATAATCAATGATTTTTTTATTTGATTTTGATTTTTTTTGTTTTACGCCATACTCAACAATCTTTCAGTCATATGATGGCATCCAGTTTTTATTGGTGGAGGAGAAACTGCGGTTACCCGGGTAAAGACTACCGACCTTCCGCAAAAAAACTGGCAAACTTTCCCACTTAATTCGAAATGACCCTAGCGAGATTCGAACCAGAGCTGAGAGGCCTTGTGATTTAAAGCGCAATGCTCTAACCACTCAGCCACGGAGGCCCCGGTCATAATCAAAGTCAAACTTATATCTTATCAATATAAAAATTTGAGGAAAGAAAATAAAGTTACCAGTATCTAAAGGAAAACAAAAAATGTTACAGACAGATTAGCTGTTAGAACAACAAGAATATGGCCCTCTCCTCGTCTTTGATCTTGGGTCATAAAAATTATGACTTTTGCCATGGAAACAGTGTTGGCTATATTGGGTCATAATACATGTATGATGAAGACCGTGTGTGGAGGTCTAGTGGTAGAGTCCTGCCAAATGATCAGCATACCAAGTGAAAGTCACAGGTCTCTTTAGATGAGACTTAAAACTGAGGTCCCGTTCATGCCAAGTGTGACACATAAAAAACACCCTCACTGCATTGCCATCAGTCCATAGCACAGGTCAAAATTTACAAAAAACAAAAAAACAAACAATAAACTACGAGAAAGATATCAATCTATAAGACCATGTACCATAGATCATCGCAGTGATGGTAATGATTTTATAAGGTCACAAAGGGAAAGCACTGAAATTTGTGACCAGTGCTAAAGACACTGGCCAATATAGTGAGGTTTCTATGTCTGTGAAACAAAAAAGTTCCAAATTTGAGACTTCTCTATGGAGTCAAGTCAATTCACTTGTTTCAGTTTTGTTTTACATTATGGAAAAAAATTACAATACTATTAGGATATAAAATTTCATTGAGGATTTAATTTTTTTATTTTGCTGGATACCAAAAACAAGGGAAAAAAATGTCTGAAAAAACTATTACTTGAATGACTGATAATAGGACGTCTCTAATTCAACGAAAAATTAAAGTCAATGAATTATTTTTTAAAGGGAAATGCCACAAAATTTTAAATCCATGAAAATGTCAATAGCAATCAGTGAAGTTTCACAAGTTTTAATCTGTTTTATGGACATATGTGAAGATAGTGAGTGTTCTTTAGTGAGCAATGCCAAAATAACTTAAGACACCAAAAACCCTCAATACTTTTACATCTTATGGTGTGTGTGCTTGGCAGTCACAACCTTTGTATCTTACCCTAATGGTCATTGAAATGGGCAGAAATTATGGTCATTGCAATGAACAAAAGTTATGGTCATTTATATGGACAAAATTTATGGCCATTGCAATGAGTTAAGACTATGGCCATTGCTATGGACAAAACTTATGGTCATTGCTATGGACAAAAGATGTGGTCATTTATATAGACAGAAGTTATGATCATTGCTATGGACACAGGTCAATGTACTGAGACTTCTTTGATCATTTTGAAATAATAGGAAAATGTCAAAATTTAAAAATAAATGTCACAATTTGGGGTTACTGACAAAGTGAAATAGCAAACATTTGAGATCTAAACTAAGTCATAAGCCTTTGAGGGTCTAATATAAATTCATTGAAGGTTCCTTTTTGTATAAAGACCAATGGACAGACACCACCAAATATTTTCCCATAGGCCTCAATGCTAATTTACAAAACTTCAGGTCACTGTCACTCCCATGTTTATTAAATCTGGGTCAAATAAGTACCCTGTGCTGAAAGATCAATATTTTTGATAACAAAATATGCAATCAAAAGTATAGGTTGCCGTTGCATTTCTACTTCAAATTTTCACTTGTTTACAACTCGTAGTATTCCGCACCAAAGGAAAATATCTATTTTCATATGACCCCTCCCTTTCAATTTTCATCCGTCAACCCTATAATTTCCAAAGTACTACCAATATTCATGTATCTTTTTTATCACCTTAATTTCACTTATTAATGGCAAAACTAATTTTTTCATTTAATGACCAATCAGATCTCTGGGCTCATTTTACCCTCCGCACAACTTTGGGTGTCCAAAATGTCTGCGCCCATGTTGTAAACAAAGCAGGTGTTTTTCCTATAGATTTATCCACAACATTGCCAAAAATGGTCATTTTGCATTTTTTGGAAATCTCATTAACTGAACACCAAGCCCCCTTAATAATGAGGATGGGAACCCAACCTGAAGAGAAACACAGTCTATAATGTGTCACACCCCTACCTCTCAATCCCATTCATTGATATTAACAAATAAATACATTATATGAAGAAGTTGTCTGTTTTTCTTTCATGATTTTCATTCAGAATTGTCTGTAACACATACACTTCATTATTTTGAATGATTTCATACCATTATTTACCAATATTGACCATGATATGAAATAAGGGTAGACGGTACCCCTTAATAATGGAAAAAGTGACAAAATATACCATTTTCTTCACAAAAACTTAAAATTTGGATCATTTCTTAATGAGCATGGAACCAATTAGTCGCCAGAAGTAAAGAAGAATTTCTGAAGCTCACTCAAAAGTAAACCATGTCATTTTTTATATCATCAAATTGCTTTTATTGACAAGGAATGAAGTGCACCCTTAATAAAAGTGTAAAACTTCTGGGAGGGGATACCCTTACATACAACACATTTCAATAGACTTATTGTGTTCATTTATATAAAATATGTTATGTAATCATTTTCAGACATGTCCATGTTTTGTTTCATCCCTTAATTACAGTCTCATGATATAACTAATTAAATACAGAGGGCAGATAACTGAGTCTGACTTAAAATGACTGACACTTAAATGGTGCAAAATGCTAGTCAAATTGCTTTTAAAAGGATATGACATATATCTATAGTTCTGTTTCAGATGAAAAACTAAGTCAAATTTTAATTATACTAAGTTTTGAAACCAGTAAAAGTCAATATCAGGTGTTAATTTTTGTCTGGTATGACCCCAAGAGAGTGTTAAGTGACATTTGCTGGAAGGGGGGGTGAAAAAAGTGATTCAAACAAAAAATGCATGACTGAATATTTAGAAAACTTATGAAAACATGCAACTTGAATGAATATTAGATGAGTTAATACAGAAAAAAAATATAATTGATACTTTATAATTACCTTTACAGGTACTTGAGTATGATAATTAGATAAAAATCTCTTATTGGACAATATTTCCTGGATTTAAGAAATTGAAATATTCCTTCTACAGGTTAAAATGTTGATAGATTATGAAAAAAAATGTTAAAGCGCCCTATTTCTACAGAATTTTTTTACTTACAAATTATCTATTACCCAAATTTAACACAATATGACCTAACCACAATGTGGAAATTCTTGTGTACAGATCAGGGGGGGGGGGGATTTAAATTAATTTTTATACTGTTTTCAGTGTATATGGCATGATGAAATATTTTTACTGATGAGACTTAAATGCTGAAATGCAGTTTAATACAATTTTCTTAAAAATGAGATGGTTTTTACCCTTCAGATACAGTACATATATACAGCTAAAGGTACAAAATACACTGCACGAGTAAAATGACATGGTCCAATATGTAGATTTTGCCCTCAAAAGAAGAAAATCAACCAGTCTTTACCTCAAAAAGGTCTGATTTTAATTCAAATGAGTTAAAATTTACAATAGAAACATCATTTCCAAAATATTTTGCTAAAATTAGTCACTATGCATAACCATAACTATATGATTTTTTATAAAAGAACATGTGCATGTTTGTAGGAGAGGGTGGGGGTATACTTGAATTTTCCAAGTACAGATGGAATTTTGACCAATAAATGATAAAATATTAGTTCTAGGTGTAATATAAAACATACAGATAAAATTAAGAGATCTCAATATGCAAAAAATGCATAATAATGTGTGTAGAGGCAGCACACCTATTAAATTTGCACCTTGTGGACCCCCAACAGGTGCCCCATTTCATAGAGACCCTCAAATCTGTTTAAAAGTATGATTAAAAGTGAATGAATTACAAACTTAGGTGATAAAAACGAGAGAAATGACTTATTTTAAGGCTTCATCCAGCCTACATGTGTCAAATGTGCATTTCTCTATAGGACAGACACCACCAAATATTTTCCCATAGGCCTCAATGCTAATTTACAAAACTTCAGGTCACTGTCACTCCCATGTTTATTAAATCTGGGTCAAATAAGTACCCTGTGCTGAAAGATCAATATTTTGGATAACAAAATATGCAATCAAAAGTATAGGTTGCCGTTGCATTTCTACTTCAAATTTTCACTTGTTTACAACTCGTAGTATTCCGCACCAAAGGAAAATATCTATTTTCATATGACCCCTCCCTTTCAATTTTCATCCGTCAACCCTATAATTTCCAAAGTACTACCAATATTCATGTATCTTTTTTATCACCTTAATTTCACTTATTAATGGCAAAACTAATTTTTTCATTTAATGACCAATCAGATCTCTGGGCTCATTTTACCCTCCGCACAACTTTGGGTGTCCAAAATGTCTGCGCCCATGTTGTAAACAAAGCAGGTGTTTTTCCTATAACCATGAAAGTTTTCTCACATATTCTGATAAACAACAAACATACAAACAATACAAAAACAACAACAAGCAAACAAACGAAAAATTGAAGACGATGGCATTCATATTTGACAATGTTCAATGTTGTATGGAATTAACAAGGAACAGTTACTGCATATTTAAATTCTCGCCTTGAATAACCTTGAACTTGCCATCTTTCTACAGAACTCATCCATTTTGTTTCCTTGGTTTTTTGTTGTTTAACACCTGAAAATGGTTTACAATATTTAATCAACTTCTGGATATCAAATATCAAATTTAGTACCTTTATATTTTTCTTTGATTTTTTATAAAAAAATAAAATTTTATATAAAGCTATTTTGTATTAAACACTTGTTATGAATCTCATACAGAGCCACAATGGAGCCACTGAGCTAAAATAGTTAAATGGACTGATCTGAGAATAAAAAAAATTAAAATCGTGTATCTGTGCTATATACAGGAGTATACTACATTATAAAAATGTCCATTTGGACAACTGATAAATGTCCCATTATAGTGTAATTTAATGTATCACTTTAAGTGCAGTTGATGTGTTTGTAATAATTATAAATGAAGCTGTCTGTATACAGTTGATGTGTTTGTAATAATTATAAATGAAGCTGTCTGTATACAGTTGATGTGTTTGTAATAATTATAAATGAAGCTGTCTGTATACAGTTGATGTGTTTGTAATAATTATAAATGAAGCTGTCTGTATACAGTTGATGTGTTTGTAATAATTATAAATGAAGCTGTCTGTATACAGTTGATGTGTTTGTAATAATTATAAATGAAGCTGTCTGTATACAGTTGATGTGTTTGTAATAATTATAAATGAAGCTGTCTGTATACAGTTGATGTGTTTGTAATAATTATAAATGAAGCTGTCTGTATACAGTTGATGTGTTTGTAATAATTATAAATGAAGCTGTCTGTATACAAGTAATGTGTTTGTAATAATTATAAATGAAGCTGTCTGTATACAGTTGATGTGTTTGTAATAATTATAAATGAAGCTGTCTGTATACAAGTAATGTGTTTGTAATAATTATAAATGAAGCTGTCTGTATACAGTTGATGTGTTCGTAATAATTATACATGAAGCTGTCTGTATACAGTTGATGTGTTTGTAATAATTATAAATGAAGCTGTCTGTATACAGTTGATGTGTTTGTAATAATCATAAATGAAGCTGTCTGTATACAGTTGATGTGTTTGTAATAATTATAAATGAAGCTGTCTGTATACAGTTGATGTGTTTGTAATAATTAGAAATGAAGCTGTCTGTATACAGTTGATGTGTTTGTAATAATTAGAAATGAAGCTGTCTGTATACAGTTGATGTGTTTGTAATAATTATAAATGAAGCTGTCTGTATACAGTTGATGTGTTTGTAATAATTATAAATGAAGCTGTCTGTATACAGTTGATGTGTTTGTAATAATTATAAATGAAGCTGTCTGTATACAGTTGATGTGTTTGTAATAATTATAAATGAAGCTGTCTGTATACAAGTAATGTGTTTGTAATAATTATAAATGAAGCTGTCTGTATACAGTTGATGTGTTTGTAATAATTATAAATGAAGCTGTCTGTATACAGTTGTTCATTTATTGGTTAAATTTTAACTCTCGATTAAATATTACCAAGGGTTAAAATTTAACCTTTGATTAAATGCTGTTCCTAAATAATTGGTTAAATTCAACTATGAATAAACCATTGGTAAAATATGGGAAATTTAGCCAAACTTTGAGGCTCAGTTACTTATGTTAGACAATTAAGGGTTATTTTTTTCAGACTGTCTGAAGTATATTGGCACTGTTATCAATATTTTAATCCTAGCTGGTAATATAATCCTTGGTTACCATATCAAACTGAGGGTTATATTTAACTGTTGGTTGAATTTAACCAAAAGATGAACAAATGGGTCAAGATGTGATATAATTGCATGCAGTAGGAAGTATAAACAATTTTCTTACATGTATAGTGGAGTTGTTGTTTGTAGAGGTTATATAACTGGGTGCAGTGGCAAGTAAACAGTTCTTCTGAAGAAAACTAAAAAGAAAAATTCTTGATTGAATATTTAAATATATATATATATATATATATATATATATATATATATCATCAGCGTCGGAAGTGGGGGGCTAAACCAACTTAAAACACATACACACGCCAGAAACGTCTATGTTCTATGTCTATATTTACAAAAAAGTGGGGGGGGGGGTGGCTAAGCCCCCCCCCCGCGGTTCCGACGCCTATGTATATTATATATATATATATATATATATATATATATATATATATATATATATATATATATATATATATATATATATATATATATATATATATATTAATACCTTAATGATTTAATGATCTGAACGTCTGAAATTCTCTCATAAAGTTCAAAATTAACGTTGAGTAACTGTTACTACTTTGAGTTGGAGAACAAAATGAACAAGGGAGATAAATCGTGTGGCTTTGTGCGTTAGAGTTCGCCGGTTGTTAGTGTAAGTTTGCGTTACAATCGGACCTACGCCTAACGGTAAGCTGATTTGGAAGACCCGTGCAATAACTGAGATGTTTTTGATACTTTAAGATTTTTTGACACTATGATAAAAATATGACATTAGTTCCAAAATTACAAAACATGTTGTAAATGATATATCAGGGTCGTAGCTGCCTATGAGGCAATCTGATTTTTGTCATTTTTTAAAATTATCTTTTTTATAAATAATGTCATGGAAATATTTGGAAACAGTGTTATTTTTATCTAAATGTTCAATTTTCTCCAAAGGGGCTTCTCCCTGCACCTCAACTTAGGGAGCCTCAGTCGGTGGCCCAAACCCTTGCATCATCTGTTTTCGGACCATAGTTACGGCCCTGTATACCATATCCACTCACTTGCTGCACTTGACATGACTAAACAGTGTCAGTTTATAATAATGCTATATGTACGATCGTGAAATTGAAACTATTTGAATAATAAATTGGTAACAGTTTCCCGGCTGTGTTGAAGAAATGCGCGGATACCTTGATAAATTTATAACACTGTTACGCCACTTGGGGTAGTTTTTACAGCGGCAACGAAGATGGTATTTAGATATTTTGATTTTTCTTTCGTCTTTTTCAAAATAGTAAAATACGTTTCTCGTTGCCGCTGTAACTATATGAGGACTAGTAATTTAGGTCCTGTCACATTCTTTGTAGAGTTTTATAGAAACCACATGTAAAGATTCTTACTGGGCAAGAAACACAAGACTGCAGACCTCTCAATCGCTGGGGTTTAATATGAATAAAACTGCGCACAAGCCATGTGAATGAAAAGGGTAACGTAAATAAGAAAACCTCATACTATGTTCTAGCTGTCGTTATTTTTAAATTAATCACTGACTACTAGTCAGTTGATTTTTTAGTAGTAGTATCCCATAAGATATAATTTGATGTACTATGAAATGTCAGTATTAGGTTACCATGTAATTAAAGGAAAGATGTTGGGCTAAATGTAATGTTTTGGTCTACATCGCAAGCGTCACGTGAAAAAAAAACAGTTCGTTATCAATCACGTATCACGGGACGTCGTCAAGACGCCGAACATGACCGAAAAACCACGAATGGTTGATGACGTCATCCTATTTCCACGGTGATGACGTGATCATTTTGCCGTAACAGTATCAACACCATTTTGGAGCAACAACAACACAAGGACTCGGGTGATACAGACTCTACTCAGCTTGTTAAAGATATATTTATAACCGCCATGACCCTAATTAATCCTTCATGCAGAGGACAGATGTCCAGACATCTACATTCCCGGAAAACATTATTACCAAGAATTATATATAACGCTTTCGAAAACGGTAAGGCATTGTGAATAGAGTTGCTTTTCTTTAGTAGACTTTACTCTTTATTGCAGCTTTTTAGACCTTACATACTGACATAGGATCTTCTGACTTTGTAGGCCTACATTGATAGAGTACATGTTGAAGTAGGCCTATCTTACAGTGAACGTAGAATGTAAGGAATAATGTACTAGGCTTGAGGTTTTGAAGTACTACCATACCATATGCGATGTAGGCCTATTATTATATGTTGATCTAGGGCATGTCGGTCAAATTGTCTCGATTTGTAGTAACTGTCCCATGGCTAAGACATATTTGTAATTTTGTGAAATTCAGACATACACGAATGACGACTATGCATGTTTAAATTTCACAAAATTAAAAATATCAGCGGTATATAAAACTGTAATATGGCAAGGGACATAACTCCATCTGTATTGTCAAATGACGGATACAATTCATGACACTTCACCAACAGCTGATAATACACCAATAAAAGTGAAAATATTAAATGAATAGTGAAAAAACAATGATAACATTAAGACAACCATATAAAAACTTTTCTGGCGACCTGTCCATGTAAGTGCCGTTTTCCCTCCAACATGTCAATTTG
This sequence comes from Atrina japonica, assembly GCA_030159075.1. Taxonomy (NCBI): domain Eukaryota; kingdom Metazoa; phylum Mollusca; class Bivalvia; order Pterioida; family Pinnidae; genus Atrina; species Atrina japonica. Next base: position 433,559 of record BROG01000031.1, on the reverse strand, counting down.
TAATACTTTTAGCTCCAAATCCGCCATTAACAGAATAAACGTGTTGACTGAGATTTATTTTAGTGCATTTTAATTGTTGGAAATGTATGTATTAAAATTGTAAATAGAGATTTAATGTTGTTAGAGATAGATTGTAGGACTGTTCGATAAATTGGAGAATTAGCGTAGGACAGGGTGGATGGTCGGCTGAGTCTTTTTCCTAAATATATAACACATTTAATTTATTCTTCTTTAATGTTTTCAAAGATATGTTTCATTTACAGGGATGCCTCCATCTTCCCAAGTCATGATTTTCCGGTCCACTCCGTTACTGACACAGTTATAGGAACGACGTGGATCGGAAAGCCGTGACTTTGGTAGATGGAATGCCTCACAAGTCATAAATGCAGTTTCACAAAGTCTGACCTGCGCTAAGGACTAGTGTTATATTTATTTTTGGAAATTACTGGGTGGGTGGTAAATCTATAGAAATTAAAACATGACAAGTTTTTGTCTTCACCACTCACCAAGTAATTAAAATTATTAGAACACTACAGTAGTACTGGGGCAATCTTGATTTTCTTCTCATTGTTCTATTACAATGACGTAAGAACAACCCTGGCTTGTTTAAAAGGGTCTCAAGAACAGTACGACCCGAAAAAGTAACCGATTAAAGGATCCTCCTCTTGCGAGACATTCTCTCTAACCACCGAAATAACATAGAACGACCTTCATTTACCACAAATACATGTCGATTTATAATACATCGTTACATATACAATATTGTAGAAATCAATAAATTGTAAATTCCACATGATATACAATAAATCATTATTTGGCCGGACTGAGAGATATTATGTCTTTAATTACTACACCCAGTCGGAATTGGCAACTATTATTGATATTTAAAATGATAATAAAAAACATTCAATTTTGCTCGTTTTATTTCACGCTCTTGCTTTCCTAAAAAAGGGGGGTGACCCCCGTCCCAAGAACTTTCATACATCTAATGTTACCCATATATCAATACATTACAAAGATTCCATGTTAATCCAAGTCTAGTTAACACTTTTTGAAGTTCTATATACAATCTCTGTAAAAGGATTCTTTAGTCTGTAGATCTGTATGATTAATGACAGCACTATGTACACTATCGTAGTTTGGAATTAAGCTACGCGTGGTTAGTTTAATCGTATTCTCCATAAGTTATCAAACTCTTTACCTAAAAAGACTGATTACATTCATTATTGTATACCTCTTGCTCGGCCTTTTAATAATATCAATAAAATGAAACTTTAGTACAAAACATAACAGTCTTTCAACTTTCGGTGATATGACAAAACTAAAGAAACAAAGGTAGGCAATGATATCGGCGCGTTATTATTAATATTTACTACTCGGACTGCATAGAGAGGATTAGTGTGCAACAAGTGTGTAATGTATGTTTGGATATCTTATACATGAAGAAAATGTAAAATTGAACACGTGGAGTCAATATTGTTCTGATATGAAGTCTTGAAAAAATAGAAGGACTGGACCAAAATGAGCTGACTAGAGACATTTTAAAAAATGTGTTAAGAGTAAATCACCGGATACATGGGGCCCTTGTGTCGTTCAAAAACGGATTTAACGGCCTCAGTTAGTAGAAAATCCGGGGAAAATTTAGAGAAAATGAGAATTCCTGCAAGTGTTGTATCTTTGCGCTACGATGTCGATGTCCCGAGAGCGAAGTCGTCAGAATCCAGACGACATCCGACAGCATTTCCGCTGTCATTATTACAACGAAATGTGCCACTGACTCCTCATCGCCTAACACTTCGTACTGCAGGTAAGCACAAATTGTTGGACCAGTCTTTTGACATTGTACTGAAATAGTTAAACCATTGCTAGTCAAACTCCGATGGTATAGTTGTAGTTGTACTGACTATATAACTGATTATATTCATACTGAACCCGGGCTTCCACTTTAGGGAAGACCAATCGAACACGCGGATAGTCTTAGTCATTTAAATGCTTTAATTTAAAACCCGGATAAGACGAAAGAGAGCTTACTGTCGATGTTTGTATGACAAAGAAAATCATGGCCTAAATGAAATGAAATGTAAATGTGAAGTGAGGACTTTTATAAAATGTTCGCAATGAACAAATGTGAGTAATAAAAATGCCAAGAAAACTAAAATAGGCTACTTCAGTACTTGATTCTATCAGTGGCCTGGTCACCATGGGGGCGGGGGTTGGGGTTAAAAAATTAGAAACAAGTGCATGTGATCCAATTGATGTGATTTTACAGTTGTAAAGGGTTTTATTAATTATATTTCATATCAAAATATCTTAAAACACACGATTTTATGAGAACAAAACTAAATATGAACATGTGTTTGTTACTATGTGAAAGACGAGAACACACCCCCCCCCCCCCCCCCCCCCCAAATAGGAAAGTAAAAAATGCCTTACTGTTGCAGTAGTAAAGAATTTAAGAGCGGACTTAAGAGATATATAAAGGGCCAGTGATTTCAGTTTCAAATTTGCTTCAACTTTGTTTTCAGTTTTGATGAATTCTGATTTTTATGTTATCACAATGTAGAGAATTAAAGACAATTTTTAGATGATTCAGAATATTTAATAATACAGACTCATAATCATACTTCTGATAGTCTGCTACACAAATGAATGATTTGAATAGGGAAGTGAAAAAAATGTTTGCAGCAATATTTGTTTTTTAAATCCTGTATTTTATAAATAATTTCATAGATTTTTATTAAACCTATTTTCTTCTGAGAATAATCTGGGTATCACAGTACTGATAGTATGACAGCTGAAATGAGTTAACTTTAACCAACATATAGATGTAATATGTTAGGCTATCCAGCTGATAATGTAGGATAAATACAGAAATTGATGCCAAAATAGGTGATGAAATATTGTTAATAAACACAGAAATGAAGTTTATACACACATTAGTTCACAATATAAAACGGCATCATGAATTTTAAAAAAAAAAAATTAAAAACATTCTGTTTCAGTTTACTGATTCTGTGATTGTCTCTGCAATAAATCATTTACTGGCTCTAAATATAGTATGTGCCACCGTAAAACCTTTTTGGATAAATTTAATTATCAACACAAAGTATAATTGCATGTGCAATAACTCCATGTTTAAATGATAAAACTCCAAACTTCTTGGCACATCAGTTTAATAATCATTATCAAGTATTTTCTTTTGCCATTTTTGGGTCTGGTTACAAGACATGGCCTTTATTTTCCCCTAAAATATTAAAAAATTCCCAATTTGGAATTTCCAAATAAAGAATAAAGTATTTTTAAACAAATGCGTCAAATTAAGCTTTTTGCTTTACGTTAAAATTTTGTACATTTTCCAAATTTTAGGACCCTGGACCTAGAATTTAGGGGATTATGGACAGGGAAACAAACCCAGCGGAATACGACAATTCTCAGAATAGATGACCTCCGATATAACATGAAATGAAAGTATCTGACAGTGACACAATTTAATAAACAGTTATCTCAAAAACCATATATACATTCTATTTATACCTGAAATAAATAATGCAAACTATCATCTGTTGACTATAAATAACTTAAAGAATTAGTTTGGTGTCAGAGCATTGCTGTCTTGTAATATTCACGAAGTGCTCAGCAAACTATGTGAACATACTTAAAATCTTTGCTTTTGGCTCTTAATTCCAATGAATGGGACCACAGTCCCTGAGTGCTTATTGTACACTTGTTGAAACGCCTACCCTTATCTGCCTTCACAGAAAAAAAAGTTTATTCCAATCACAGTCTCACTTCTTTTGTATGACCACTAATATGTCATCTCCTGTGTACAGACTTGCAAGTAATACGCATCTCTATCTTGGTCAAAAGGCAACCTACTGAAGACAGGATGTGAAATGGTATTCCTCTTTCAAAATCTTCTCATCCAGAACAGCTGCATGGATTGACAAACTTATTGCATCTGAGTGATCTACAAAAGTGTACAATTCAAATTTGTTAATTTCATAGAAATAGGAAAAAGAATTTTTGACACATTTATAACGTTTCTTTTTTAGACTGTCATTTTCATTCCTTTTTAGCTCGCCTGTTTGAAGAGCTATTACTCTCACTGCTTTGGCGTCGGCATCATCCTTTTTCTGTGTTAAACTTTTTGTTTCAGTACATTGTGAGCAAAGTACTTCAGCTGTAGCCCTGAAATGTCACATGCACATTGTTTAGGGTCATTACTCTACAATGCAGGGGAATGCTGGTTGTTAAGCTTTTTTTCAGTCCATTGTGGGCAAAGTACTTATGCTACAGCCATGAAATTTCACATGCACATTGTCTAGGGTCATTACACAACAATGTAGGGGATGCTGGTTGCTGTGGCTTACTTTTTACCCAAATTATAACAAGCATAAAACAGGGGAGCTATATGGTCTGTCCTCGCAACCAACAATTTTTGTATGATTTCTTTGATTTTCTCCTCATATCTCTGCTAAGATGCATTTAATTTATATGTTTTACCTTTAATTAGGTAGAGAAAAAATGCTTTCTTGAGACAATTTTGCTAAACCTTTTTTTTTTAATATTTTGAATTTTTTAAACTGTAAAATTAAATAGTTGGGCTGGGGTAATTTTCACACTGTCAGCTTATTCTTCAAAACTGCTTCCCAGATTTTAATGAAACTGTACAGGAAGTTAGTACTCAAGGCCTTTCTATCTAGTGTTTTTCAGCCTGACCAGCCAAGGGTTAGATCCAGAGTGGGGCAAAATATTTCCCAAAATCTTCTCCTCTTTGAAAATCTTCTCCAGAACCACTGCATAAAATGAAAAAAAAAAATGCATTTTATTGATCTACATGAATGTATGATTCAAGGTTGTGTTTTTAACAGAAATAAAAGAATAATAAGTCATTGAAATACATGTTTTTATCTGATTAGCAAAGTGCTGTCTTAAGCCTCAGTCACATGGTGTGGCAAATCATTTGTGATCTATTTTAGTGGTGACTGCCAGTGAACTTTCAAAACTGAAATATCTTTTGCAACCACTTTGAGAATCATTAGCAACAGTTCCTTGAATTTAAGTGCAAAAAAATCATTTCATGCCAAGAGTCTTTTATGAAAATGGTGGCACTTTACAACAAATAGAGATTGTATGCACGTTGTTAACGACCCCATTAATGATAAAAGCGCAAATATTAGTGATTAAATACAAAGTTAGGACTGTACATTTACAACTACACGCAACTGCATGCATGATCACTTAAGATCGTTTGTGACACATTGGGACATATTTGCAATCAATTACAACAACTAGCAATTATAACGGGATTAATTGCGAATAATTACAAATTTTATCAGATTTAGGTATACATATGTATATACTATATTTCTTCCATTATCAGTCATTTTTTTCATTCTAGCCATAATTTGTACCAGTTGTTTACATGAACAGTAGAGAAACTGGGCGCACCCTATCACTGGACCCCTATTTATACTTGTCATTGCAACAGTCATCGACAGCTGTAATTTGAATGCAAAAGTGTCCTAAATGGTCGCTAAAGGATTCGCTATTGTTTGTTAAAAAGTTGTCTTTGTTTGTAAATTGTCATTGGTGTATTGTCAGAGGTCTCATACATGTCATTAAAAGTTTGCCAGTTTGTTGTACTTGATTCGTTAACAATTCTCATATCATTTGCAAATGATCGTCATAAAGATTGCTTTACGAATAAAGCATGACAGTTTACAACTTGTTTTCAATCACATACGACACAGTTAAGAATTGTTGGAGAACAACTTATGACAAAATTTATTAAGCAAATTTTTTGGCAGTAAAAAAATCACAAAGCATGATGATCATTGAACGCATTTTGGAGAATGTTAGAAGACTAAAATACGATAATACGAGACCACTTGACAATCTTTTGTGAACTGTGGTATTTCGCCAAAGGTCGTGTTCATGTGTGAGTGGGGCTTTAAGTAAGGGTCTGAACTGATTTCATATTTATGAAGAAAAGTTGAAGAGACTGAATTTTTATTTTCTTCAATGTTAAGTCTACTCTATACAATGTTCCACTGCCTTTGTAAGATTCCAAGTCCGTTCTCTCAGGTGAGCGATGTGGACCAGTGGGCCTCTTGTTTTGTATTTTACAAATGATATGTTTCTCCATTATTTCATGTTTTTATTTCCCCTGAGAGTTTGTATCATAAGTCAGCATTTGACAAGATGTATGTACATGTATATATAGACAAGCTAAATGTATTTATTGATATGGAGTAAATATCTTCTGAAAGTCAAACCATTATCTCATGTATATGAAGTGTTGTTAATTTCAAAGAAGCCATAGTTCAGGTCAATTGGCCAATAAAAGTGGCTAGCCTTTTCTTCTTTGGAAGTTTTGAAAACAGTGGAAGACAATAGGTAACGGCACCAAGGCATTTACAGTATCCACCGATATATTACATTGCAAATTAATGTCAATTTAAATGTTTATATTTGTTAAGTCAATATTATCACGAAGGAAATGTATTACTTTTATGCTAAGTTTACATGTATACATGAAGAAATCATGTAATGAATTGACCATTGGAGATCTGTATGTTTGAATTATAAGAAGATATAATTTAAAGATAAAACATATGTCAAGGGCATATACAGTAAGGTTTTCAATGTTTTTAACTTCTAATTACATGTACATGTACTTGACTGTTGTATAATGATATTCATAATACCCTGTAAAATGTTTTAAGACAGAACCAACAGAAACTTCAACTTTCATCCATTTGCTTGACTTGTCACTAAATCCACAAGATTACTTAAGGCCTTTCCAAGTTTTCTTTATGTTAAGCATTTGTGTGGCCACTTTGGTCTAAGATATAGTACATCTATTAAAAAAAACCCCAAACACACAATTGATAATCTAGAAATGTATGGAATGGAATGAAAGTGTTTTGCTTTGCAGACATTGTGTTTAAATAAAATGAAGCTTAAATATACCATCAAATGTTAAGTACTCTAGTGCATTCTGGGTACTGTAACACTGATTAGTAGAACCCATATCTTCATATATTTATGATATATTTTTTATATTTACAGAAATTTAAAACAGTATTTCCTCATTGCTATGTTCTTACATTTACAAAGACAATATTTCCTCATTGCTATGTTCTTATATTTACAGACACAGACAATATTTCCTCATAGCTATGTTGTTATAAAAAATTTACAAAGATGATATTTCCTCATTGCTATGTTCTTATATTTACAAAGACAGTATTTCTACATTGCTATGTTCTTGTAAACAAAGACCAAGACAGTATTTCCTCATTGCTATGTTCTTATATTTACAGACAAAGACAGCATTTCTTCATTGATATGTTCTAATATTTACAAAGACAGTATTTCCTCATTGCTATGTTCTTATATTTACGAAGACAGTATTTCCTTATTGCTATGTTCTTATTACAGACAAAGACAGTATTTTCCTCATTGCTGTGTTCTTGTATTTACAAGACAGTATTTCCTCAATGCTATGTTTTTAGCCCTGCATCCATGGTCTGTCCATCATCACTCCATCGTCTGTCCATTCTGAACAATTCTTGTTATCGCTAGTTTTCAGAAAGGACTGAAGGGATCTACTTGAAATTTGACATGAAGGTTCCCCTTGAGGTCTAGTTGTGAATATTACAATTTCAGAGAGATCAGAATCCAACCAAAGGAAGTTTGTTACTGCTTCTTCTCAGAAAGGGCTCCAGGGATCTCCCTGAAATTTAATAGGAAGGTTCCCCTTGAGGTCTAATTGTGCATATTACATTTTCAGAGAGATTAGAATCCAACATGGCCAGCAGGAAGCCATCTTTGATTTTGACCAAAGGAAGTTTGTTACCGCTACTTCTCAGAAAGTACTGAAGGGATCTACTTGAAATTTGACATAAAGGTTCCCCTTGAGGTCTAGTTGTGCATATTACTTTTTGAAAGAGATTTGAATCCAACATGGCCAACAGACAGCTATCTTGGATTTTGACCAAAGGAAGTTTGTTACCTCTACTTCTCAAAAAGGCCTGAGGGGATCTCCTTGACATTTTCCCCTTGAGGTTTAGTTGTGGATATTGCATTTTCAAAGAGATTGGAATCCAACATGGCTGACAGATGACCATCTTGGATTTTGACCAAAGGAAGTTTGCTTCTGCTACTTCTCAGAAAGGACTGAAGGGATCTCCTTGAAATTTGACATAAATGATCCCCTTGAGGTCTAGTCATGCATCTTATATTTTCAGAGAGATCGGAATCCAACATGGCCAACAGGTGGCCATCTTGGAGTTTGACCAAAGGATGTTTGTTTCCGCTATTTCTCAGAAAGGACTGATAGGATCTCATTGACATTTGACATCAAGGTCCCCTTAAGATCTAGTTTTGCATATTGTTTTTTTTTCAAAGAGATTGGAATCCAAAGTGTCTGACAGATGGCCATCTTAGATTTTGACCATAGGAAGTTTGCTATTGCTATTTCTCAGAAAGAACTAAAGGGATTTCCTTAAAATTGGACATGAAGGTTCCCTGTGAGGTCTAGTTAAGACAATGGAAGTATGTATTTCTCAGAATATACTGAAGGAATCTTTTGGAAATTGATTATGGAGGTTCCCCTGAGGTCTAGGTATGCATATTACATTTTCAGAGAGATCAAAATCCAAGATGGACACCTGTCAGCCACGTTAAATTTCATTCTCACTTAAAATGTAATATGTTCAGTTCAAGTTCAATTTCGCTATAAACTTGTGAAAAAGGTATTTCACAGAAATATTGATTTAAGCTCAAATTCAATGTTGAAACACAAAATAAGAGAAAAGTAGAAAAAAGAACAGTCTGTCATAGATCAGACTTAAAACATTTCATTGTGGGCGCCAAGATCCCTCTGGGATCTCTTGTTATATTCACAGACAAAGACAGTATTTCCTCATTGCTATGTTCTTATATTCACAGACAAAGATAGTATTTCCTCATTGCTATGTTCTTATATTCACAGACAAAGACAGTCTTTCCTCATTGCTATGTTCTTGTATTTTCAAAGACAGCATTTCCTCATAGCTATGTTCTCATATAAAATTTACAAAGAAATTATTTCCTCATTCCATGTTCTTAAATTTACAGACAAAGACAGTATTTCTTCATTGATATGTTCTTATATTTACAAAGACAGTGATTCCTCATTGCTATGTTCTTATTTCACAGACAAAGACAGTATTTCCTCATTGCTATGTTCTTGTATTTTCAAAGACAGTATTGCCTCATTCTTATATTTACAGACAAAGACAGTATTTCCTCATTGCTATGTTCTTATATTTACAAAGACAGTATTTCCTTATTGCTATGTTCTTATAATTACAGGCAAAGACAGTGTTTCCTCATTGATATGTTCTTATATTCACAGACAAAGACAGTATTTCCTCATTGCTATGTTCTTATATTCACAGACAAAGACAGTATTTCCTCATTGCTATGTTCTTATATTTACAGACAAAGTGTTTCTTCATGGATATGTTCTTATATTTACAAAGACAGTATTTCCTCATTGCTATATGTCCTTATAATTACAGACAAAGACAGTATTTTCTCATTGCTATATGTCCTTATAATTACAGACAAAGACAGTATTTCCTCATTGCTATATGTCCTTATAATTACAGACAAAGACAGTATTTCCTCATTGCTATATGTCCTTATAATTACAGACAAAGACAGTATTTCCTCATTGCTATATGTCCTTATAATTACAGACAAAGACAGTATTTCCTCATTGCTATATGTCCTTATAATTACAGACAAAGACAGTATTTCCTCATTGATATGTTCTTATATTTACAAAGACAGTATTTCCTCATTGCTATGTTCTTATAATTACAGACAAAGACATAAATTCTGAAGGACAGAGAATAAAGGGAGTTGGAATTTGTAAAAATGGTGATGATGTAAAGAATAACCACAACAAAAACCAGTAAGTGGAGTTTTCATACAATGTTTTAGCATACGCTGTATATAGCATGACATGTTAAAAAAAACCACAACAAAATCCAGGAAGTGATCTTTTTTATACAATGTTTTAATGTGAAATATAGCTGTATATATAGTGTGACATGTTCAGAAAAACCACAACAAAACCCAGTAAATGCAGTGTTCTAGGATTTTTCTGCATTTTCAACTTTACAAGGGAAATTTCATACTTGAAAATGACTTTCCCACAACCCAACTTAATTTACCCAGACTTACAACAGTAGTAAGCATTTCCATGTTGCTATCTATGAAGAAATAACCAAACTATGCTATGCCCTCGGCAGGGGTGGGTGGGGGATATGACTGCTTCAGGTAGACGAACCTTCATATCACGCTACCAAGAGGTCCATAAATGTATATTATTATACCTCATTTATAAAACACAGTCATGAATTGGTTGAGAGCCGTCACGTGTCAGATAGACTACATGTGCATCATGTCTCCCTCGTGTGCATCATATTTCCCTTGCGTGCGTCATGTCTCCAAAATGCGAAAACCCTTGCAGTTTATTTGATAGTCTTTTTTGATTCTGTATTTCGGTATAATAAACAATTTATTGCCCTGGTTGTAGGGAGACATGAGGATTTGTTTACACGCGGCTTTGCCTGGGTCACCAATGCTTCTTCGGGTTGAAAATATGCAATATCACCCTTTCATGAATGTAATATTTATATAATATTGACAAGTACAGAGTATATTTCAAAGTTCAAAGTAGGTAAAAAAAATGGAGTGAAACATATCATCAAGAATGAAAAGGAGGTTACGTGATTTGTATTTGTTGTAACCTTCACATAACCTGAACAATTGTTCCTGTTATTTTGTGGTCTGAGTATCTGTTAGTAAACTTTTTATAAAACAGTCTTAGTCACTTTATACAGTTTGTTTTTCACTCATATTGACTGAAAACTCTACAGTCCTAACTGTCATGTATTAATGTGATCAATTATTTAAAATGTAAAAATTCTTTCTTGCTTACATGTTGCCTGTTTTTTAAGTCCTTAGGAAACAAATTGATAAAAAAAGACAAATACTTGAACTAATCTGGTGCGTGATGTCCATTGTATGTATTACTTTGTCCATTAACCTATTGACATATCTGCACATATTTAACTGTATCAGTCAATAATAATGTTAATATAATTAGATATATTACCATTTGTTTATCAATGCGTTTACTTACACCTTTATCCATTTAAAGGGTATATTTCTTGATATGACCTTAGCTGTCAGCTAGGTAAAGTGTTACAACAGTTTTGTTGCTATGTTTTGGTAAGGTGAATCTATAGCCATAATCAAAATATTGATCAACTTATGAAATAATAAGGTGTTATTAATATATAGCTCACCTGAGTCTGAGAGGAGCTTAGAACCAGTCATAAGCAATTTATCAAATACTACATGTACTTAACGAACTTACAAAAAAGTAGATGGCAGACAATATTGGTCAGCAATAACAAAACACAGTTAACTAGGACTGTAAACAAGTATTTGACGTGACAGATAAGATGACGTCACTCATGGATACATTGATGTCACTCATATGACAAAAAACACCACTGGTCAGGGACCATTTCTAAACAAAATAGACATATTTGTGAAGCCTACTGTACCTGTCTTGCCTGAAGCAAAAGTTTACAAATGTGACCCTGTGTTTGTATTAGTGTCTCACAGACTTGTGTCAGAAATATGCAGAGAATCTATGAACATGTGTAAGAGTGTAAGAGAACTTGTATCATCCATTATATCCCAATTTGTACAGCACCAATTTTTGCCAACATTATAAAGAACTCGTTTTTGGACCATTAAATGCTGTTAATGTGAGGTTTTCTTCTAATTTACAGAGATATGGAATTTCAAATTTAAAAAAAAAATGGAAGGCTCATTAATATTATGATTTTTTATTCATGAGATTTAGGATAACAGTTTCCTGACAATGTTTACCTGTTGCGTCCTCTTTAGAGCTCTTTTTTAATTCCTACTCACTGGTTTCATTCAACACCAACTTTTACGTGTACTTTGAAAAAAATCATATACTAGACTCATATAAATGCTAGTTAATTTTTTTTTGAAAGATCACTATTTACCATGTTTTAACATGTAGTAATATCCCAGTGCACCGAGTGAGAAATTGTTACATAATTTTGTAATTACTAGTGTAAAGAAATTTACAGTGTATTTAAAGCATAAAACACTAATAAATTAACATTGCACACAGAAACATGCTCCCAGTTGAATATCTTTGAATGTAATTTTATTTCGAGGGTTCTATTAAAAAACACCTGCAATGAAGATTCTCATTGCAAAAAGTGTTCCATACAATATCAGTATATTGCCATTATTGATGTTATTGTTGTTGTTAAAAGTTATAAAGATATTTTATAATATATATATATTTTTATATTAAGAGTAAGAGGACTCTTAAACTCTAATTAAATGAATGTTCAACATCACATTAGCCCATGATATATCTATATATTCAGAGTGTGAGGTCAGGGGATGTAGACCAGTATGAGTTCTCTGTATAGAGTGGAACCTGTCCAGTAAGATCACCACTTCTGTCATTGTCTTACAAGACAGGTGGTCTCTCAAAAGAGGTTTTATGTAAGGGATTATTGAACCAAGTGGTTTTGAAAATGTGGTCACCCAGGACAGGTGGCATTTTATGATGGTGGTCTCTAAAAAATGTGGTCACCCAGGACAGGTGGCATTTTATGACAGTGGTCTCTAAAAAAATGTGGTCACCCAGAACAGGTGGCATTTTATGACGGTGGTCTCTAAAAAAATGTGGTCACCCAGGACAGGTGGCATTTTATGACATGTTCCACAATATTAAGTGTTGAATTGACCATGTCTAGTTTTGTCTCTGTGATATTGAAGAGCCTTTCATAACTGAACGCACAGGTTTTTAAATCGCGAGTCCTGCATTTTCACTGTAGGTGAGAGTCATAGAGGTCAATGGGGCAAAAAAAAAGGTAGTCAATTTGTGAGTTGGGAGAAAGAACAGTAGCGTATGTTATTGGGATATCGCAGAGGTTGTTGGACATATTCAACATCCATGGTACATGCTTATGGGCAGTCTGCATGCGCCAATTCCACAGAAAGATTGTGCGAGGTCTGTGCAATCCTTGGCGTTTTTTGCTGTACATATCTTGAGGATGGAAGTATGGCTGGTTGTGACTGAGTAAACCTCAAACTTTTAACACAATACTGGTAATTTGATAGATTAGTTTGTGAAATTAAGAAAGTTTTACTGAATAAATTTCTTAAAATAATCAGAACTTTTTTATTTAAAAAATTGATTTAATCACAGGAAATTTAGTTGCTGATATGATTTACATCACACAGAAATGAATATACAAAGTAGAGATAAAACAGTATTCTACCATAACACGTATGGTTAAACCATGAAAAATTAGCTGATTAAACGGAAATACAGTTGTGTAAAGTTTTCAAGTTAACCACACGTGGTAAATGCACTCCGAGTATTTTCATTGGTCGATAAAAGTAACTCGGGGGAAGGAGTCTGTTATTAAAGTCTCTAACAATGTCAGGTTTCCTACAAGTAGGGCTGTCATTGAGGAGAAATTCTATATTGATATCGATAAGTAAAAAGTATCGATATATCGCTAAATCAAATAATTTGGTACTTCTATGATTGCATTCAAAATAAATAGATTCATTGTAATATTTAGTTGTTTTATTGTATATTTGAACATCTGAAGATCAAAAAGCAATCATTGCAAGGACAACATAATTTATTTGAACAAATTGAACTATTAAAAAATGTATAACAAAGTTAAATAACATGAAGTAAAAGAAATGGAAAATTTTGGAAATTCTAAAAGAAAATACATCCTGTGAAATGCATAATGAAATGTATAGATACTTTAAAAGTGTATCGATTATCTTCTCGAATCAATTTGTGTATCGATATATTGATATTGAGTCTATCAATGACAGCCCTACCTACAAGTGTACATATTAATGTAATCTGACAGAGAAATTATCAGAGAGGTACAGGTTTGATATGATCATGTGAGTCTGAGAGCGATGGTGTTCTAGATGTGATGTAAGCTAATGTTCCACTACGCAGGTTTTCAGATAAGGTAGAAACAGATTCAACAACTCGTGTTAGTTGACTATCATGTTTATCTAACACTTGGTTAATTTTCAAAATTCAAAAAGACACTCAGTAAACCATATATGTCTTTTTGAAATTTGAAAATTAAGTAACTCGAGTTAGATAAACATAATAATCAACTAACACTCATTGTAGAATCTCTATTTAATCAGTTCATCATTTCAAAGTTACTGGTATGTCACAGAGAATATATTTATAGAGTATCACAGTATATGGCTGTTGATGACCAAAGATAAATAAAATCTTGGGTTGTGACAAAGCCTGTGTCAAAGGAATATAAATCCGAGGTAAGATTCCTGAATGAAAATTCCTAGGCTTGCTGACAACTCTTGTTCAGTTGCATACCTTTAAATGGCATTGGAGAAAAGTGGAAACATTATACCCCAAAAAAGGCTTTCTACAAAAAAACAAATAAACTAGCAAACTTTTACACATAATCAGCTTAAGTCCTGCTCTGTGACAGTCTGTGTTGACTAGAAGTGAGAGACTTTATGATATTAGTGTGGTGCTTCTGTCTCTTGGCTTCAGTTGGCCTGGACCAAAACTTGAAGCCTAGTCCTCCTACTGATGATTGGAGCCATATTCCTACTTCAGCCTATAGGTAGTGGTATATATCATTGCTGCATGTTTCATCTTAAACAGTTGAATTTCTAGTTTTTGTTTTGCTGTCATTGTTTTATTTGTGCATTTATTAGTCTCCATCTGATGAAACCAGGGGGATTATAGGTTTTGTCTCCGTCTGTCAGTCAGTCCATCCATCTGAAAACTTTGGTTAAGGTTTTGGTTAAAGTTTTTGAATGGTTCACCATTCATTTAATAATAGTGTTAGGATGCTGTTACTTTGCATATAGGTTTTTAGGGGTTGAACATTGATGTTGGAGAGTAAAACTGGAAAAATATTTGAATTTTTACTTCTTTTTTTTGGACATGTTTTGGACTTCACTTGTTTTGCCCCAAATCTGCAGGTTAAGATTTTGGTTAATTGACTGGTTCAGCATTCATTTAATAATAGTATTAGGATGATGATACTTGGCATATAGATTCTTTATTTATAATGGTTTCATAGGTGGGGGACATGTATTGATTCATCAATACTCTCAGAATGCTTGTTTTTTTTTTTGTATACCTCGTATATACATTAACATTTTGTTGTTCATTAGTTATGAAAATTGTTTGGAACTACTTTTAAACCAAATCTTTATCACTGACCCTAATTATCACTATACATATCTTGCGTTAAGATTTTTTCATACATTTAATCTAATGAAATTGGGCTTAGAGACTTGTACAGGTCATTTATCAAATTTATCATTCTCTCTTGAGTTAGAATTGGTATAACCTCCAGTGCAAAACCAAACATCTACCAACATTTCACAGGTGTGATTTCATGATTGAACTTTTTCTATTGTATCATATCTTTAAAGACCGATATTAATTTCAATATAGATCCATTATAAAGTGAAGTAGTCACATTCTGTGTAGCAGGTACAAATAATAAGTTACTACTAAAGTGATTTCTGGTTGCAAACACAACCGTTACTTGTTCAAAAGACCAGTATCTTATTTCAGTTTTAAATGATATTTCAGCATATTATGTTTGTCTAAATGTTCTTTCTTCTTTTTCTTTTTAAATGGTTTTACATGATGCTATATTAACACACTCTTCATTCATTCGTCAATGCCATATTAGATAAAGTTACAAACGTGACATTTATGTGTACAGTAATTGTACTGTATTTACAATTGTGTCAAAAGTTTGCCAAGTTGTTCATATATTGCAATTCCTACAACCAGTATATTGACATCTACAGAATGAAGATTTGTAGTTCTTTAGTTTGTATACTAGAATATTTACAAAATATTTCCTTTCAAGGCTATAAATAGCTTTTTTTTATCTTTCACATTTGGATTTTTGTATATTTTACATATGTATATTACATACCTGTCAACATTAGGAAATTTGTCTGGGGTTTCTATGAATGTGTTTGTCATGTGTGTGCCAGTTGTGTTGAAATAAGTGAAAGGGGGAGGGTACAGGAGGGGGTGTCCCCCTTCCGAAATAACAAGAAAAATTGTAATTTCAAACTTCAATATATGCCATTTTATGCATCTAAATGGGAATCATTGTCAATAATATTGATGATATATATATCACATTTCTTTTAATTTTCTAGTCGACTTTGAAATTTATAAGGAATAGATATAGACTTTATTTTGAAGTTTAAATACATGTAATATATACATGTACACACACAGCTTGGGAGACTCAAAATGATGTTATGGTCATTGTGTTATATTAGAATGTTTAAAATTTAATATTTCTTAATTTGATCCTGATAAAAACGTCTACCGATCGCGGAAAAATCGGTAGAAATCGGTAGATATTTTCTCGGCGGTAGACAAGCGGTAGATGAATAGAAAAATCGGTAGACTACCGCCGAAATCGATAAACTTGACAGGTATGATATTATCAGTTTAAGTGAAACTCTTCTATTATACTGATGGACAAAAATTCTAGTAACAACCTAACTGTTTGAAAAAAATCATCACAATGCAAGCCTATCCTAATGCATGTGAATCTTATTAACTGAGATTAGAAAATAAAAGTATAGCCTGTCTGGTGTATGTGTGTGTGTGTTGCTATTTATCACAATATCTCAGTCAAGTTTTGTTGCTGTTAGATAATTGTGTGAGGTTATGAGTTGAGAATCATCAGGCCTAAAATAAAATTGAGTTTGTGTGCTGTTTAACGACCAACCCACGGAAATCACTGCGACTCGGAAAATTTTATTGCCATTTCAAAAAAATATTTTGTATTGACGATCTTTCTGGAATGTTCGATTATTGCCACAACTTTATATAGTATTAGTATTACTTTGTCTCGATCTCTGAGATTATACATGTACCCGGTATATATTTTGACTGTGGCACTATTATTTATTCAATGAAACATTGTATATTAATAGTATTTTATCCGAGTAGTGTAAAATAATGGCCAGAACTACATAACATGACACTAGGGGCTTATCAAGAAACTGCAAATTCATAATACGGCCTCTTGTAAATCTTCGATACATTACAAATCCATCTAGAGTATTAGGGCATAAATGAGTTCACCGTACTTTCTATCCCGATTTTAAGTGATTTTTTTAGGGGGGGTTTAAATCAGGATTTTATCATAATCCCTTTGGAGATTCTGTCTTGCAGGGCAACATGACAGAATCTTCATATTTTACTCACTCAAAAAATTGCTTAAAATCGGGACATAAAAGTCGGCCTAACCTACTGCCATATCCCAGAATGACACACATATTTTTCTTTACGAATACTATTTATAAAAATAGGAAACCAATAATCCTGTATGATACATGTTTTACTAAGATAAACTATTTATGAAATGCCCGTGTAAATTTGTTTGATATATTTCCTCCTTTTATGAAAGTTGAAGGGAATAATGTTATAGCAAACATAAAATCATGTAGACAGTTACATAAGAGTTACCTCCCGTTACTTTTTTATTTCAAAAATATTTGTCAAAATGTAATAATTTTACAAAAACAATATCAAATCTAGTAAAATGAAATCAATTAGATTTATACACCTGTTGTCTTTAACATAACCCTGTGTATTTCTCTAATTTACATTAGAAATATATTGAAAAGTCCCAGAAAAGTATCATTTTAAAACACCGACTCTGTCACTGCACCAAGCACTTTATTATAAGCACTGCCTCGCCATGTCACTGATTGCCGACAGTTGGGAGGTCAAGTTGAGCCTCTGATGTAATATTGGCAAGTCTGTTTAACTTGCAACATGTGAACAAATGCTATGAGATGACCATTGAGATTCGATAGATAATTGTTGTACAGTGAAAACTTATTGAAATTTCACAAATGACCTCTCTCTTCTCATGTCTATCTCAAACATTTATGAAATATTTAATGTGTCTTCATTTACAATTATTTTCATTATAATTTGTACAGAAAATGATTGACTGCACAATGACAGAAAAATATCCAATAAAAAAAATAATTTCCCTACCTACCTACCCATAGGTAAAAGGGTAGAGTCGGTGAACAGCAAACAGAGCGATACCCCTCTTTAAAAAGCTTTTTCTCCAGAACCACTGCATGAATTGAAAAGCTAAGTGTATCTGAGTGGTCTACATAGATGTATGATTTAAGTTTGATAATTTGGTTGAAATCAAAAAATAGATTTTGATGCATTTGACGTCTTTTTAGACTTTGTAATTTTCATTCATTTTTGTATGATTTCTTTGATTTTGTCCCCTATTATTCATTATGATGCATTCATTTTATGTGTTTTACCTGTGATTTGATAGATAAATGCTTTCCTGAAAGAATTTTGCTCAAATTTAATTTTTTTAATTTTTTTATGAATTTTATTGAAACTGCAAAAATGAAGATGGCGGAAGGGAGGGGGGGGGAGTGTGTAATTTTCTTCATTTTCAACTTCTCCTCAAAAAACCGCTGAAGGGATTTTGATGAAACTTTATAGGAAGTAAGTACTCAACGCCCTCTACCAAGTTTGTTCATTTTTGGCAAATTTGCCTAGGGGGTGGATCCAAGGTGGAGCAAAAGAGGTCCCAGGGGATACCGCTTCTTAAAGAGCTTCTCCTCCAGAACCGCTGCATGGATTGAAAAATTAATTGTATCTGAGTGATCTTCAAAGATGTATGATTCAAGTTTGTTAATTCCGTTGAAATCTAAAATTAGTTTTTGACACATTCTTGACGTCTTAGACTTAGTGATTTTCATTCATTTTTGTATGATTTCTTTGATTTTCTCCACCTTTTTTCATTATGATGCATTCATTTTATGTGTTTTACCTGTGGTTTGGTAGATAAATGCTTTCCTGAAAGGATTTTGCTGAAGTTTTTTGGAATTTTTCATGAATTTTTTAAGACTGCAAACATTCAACTTCTTCTCCAAAACCGATGAAGGGATTTTGATGAAACATTATCGGAAGCAAGTACTCAAGGTCCTCTAACAAGCTTGTTTATCTTGGCCAGAATGACTGAGTGGGTGGAACCAGGATGGGGCAAAAGAGGCCCAGGGGTATTCCTCTTTAGAAATCTTCTTCTCCAGAACCGCTGCATGGATTGAAAAACTAATTGTATCTGAGTGATCTACATTCATGTTTGATTAAAGTTTGGTAATCATCTAGAAATTGGAAAATAAATTTTTGATGTGTTTTTCATGTCTTTTTTACTCATCATCCTCATTTATTCATCATTTATTCATCATTCATTTCAAGTGTTGTACATGCAATTAGGTAGAGAAATGCTTCCCTGAAAGTATTTTTCTGACATTTAATTTTTCTTTTTATGAATTTTTGAAACTGCAAAAAGAAGGAAGGGGCATTTTATCACACATTTGTTCTTCAAAACAGCTGAAGGATAAAGGAAACAAGTATGGTATCCAAGTTTCCCTAACAAGTTTCTGTTTTTTGACCAGATCGACTCAGAGGTCGATCAGGGGTAGGCAAAATAGGTCTCAGAGGGTAGTCCTCTTTGAAAATCTTCTCCAGAACTGAAATATTTTATTTAATCAAACTACATGTACATGTATTCTGGAGTGTCATGTTTTCTAAGAGAAATACAAAATATTTTGAAAAGAATAAAAATATTTTGACAATAATATTTTATAACTCCAATAGAGTTTTCCTGGCTCTGAAAGTTATTAAAATCATTGAAGTGAAAACTTGATATGTTATCAATTTTTCCCAATTCAAGCTAGATGTAATTCACAAAATAATCAGGCAAAATACTGAACTTATGATAGAGTTGGCATTGACATAGATCTACAGCATAGTTAAAACTTATGGTATGTACTGCACCTATATAATATGAAGCCAGTAAGTTAACAGATTTTGGCTGGATACAAAACTTTTCAGTTTTGGAGTTATTCCCCTTTGATTAAAGAACTTATTCATGTGGTTACTTTGGTTTAAGTATTTTTGACTCAAAATGTTAATATCAGACTGTATGAAATACCTCAATGGTAAGATTAAAATACAAATTATGTAAGATAGATAATTCTGCCTCTTTCTATTTCCCGAGATGAAGCTTGGAGCCATATTGGTTTATTTTTGCTCTAATATATGTTTGTCTGTTTATCCTTTCATCTAATTATCCTACATTCTTTCAGATTATTTCCATTCTGAAGCCTCACCCATAATATGCATTGAGGGTTCTTTAATATGTAGTGTGACATGGTACCTTGGTTTTAATTCTTCCCTCAAGGACTTAAACTACTTATACTATGTACTTGAAGAAGAAGAAAGTTAAATTGCACCAGTGTCAATAATAATAATAATAATAATAATAATAATAATAATAATAATAAACACATAAAAAAAACTTAGGTCTAACCTGGATTGGAACCAAAACTTGTCGCTTGCAAGTTAGAATCCATAATATTTTACTATATTGTAAGCACTTCAGACACTGACAATTTTGATTGACTGAAAGTTTTGATACATAATCAATTTCATATCCAAATAATTGTAAAGGCAGTACCTTTTTGATGATAAGATTACAGAGTAAAAGATTTATATAAATGAACATTATCTTGGTATTAGGTATTTTCATTATCCAGAGTTACCACCCCTCATAGCAGGTATCGATTGTGATGTCATTTGTTTGTGCGTAAAATGAGAAACATATCAATTGTGATGTCATATATTTGTGTGAAAACGATGTTGTTTTCTCATATAATGACATGATGTCACAGTCGATACCTGCTGACATGGGAGATAACTCTGACTAACAAAAAGACAGAATCCACAATTTATTAATCAACCAGTTTGTGCATACCCCCCCCCCCAAAAAAAAAAAAAAAAAAAAAAAAACCCCAAAAAACAACAACCACAAAGAAACAACAACAACCCTAAACACAAACTTGATATCATTTCCAACCAGCAAGTTCTCTTGAAACTCTGGATAGGTCAGAAATAAGATTTAGCACATTATGTGCAATCTGTGTCTGCATGCATATGAACTGATTTATTTAGTTAAAGAATTCATGTGCTAAATCACAAATAAAAAGTATTTTTGGCATATAAATTATCAACCATGGACAAAACAAAAATATTGTATCATTATACATGTGTGCCATGTTTAAAAACTTAACATTATAATGTGTATGCAATATAAAAAGAGCTATTTCTAAAAGCTACTCAATTTTAAGAAGTTTTTGTCATTCAATAAAATTTAATAATAAGAAAAATAGCTTATGACAAACTTTCCTTTTGGTTATTCCCATTAAATTTGAGTTTGTTTATTTAGTCCTAAAATATTTTTTCTCATTAATTTGAAAAGGCATCAACAAACCGATATGCAGGCTTTTTGTTTTTAGCTCACCTGAACTGTCGTAAGCTGTCGTAGGTGAAAAATTTTACATGCCAATTTTATGTCATATTCTATCTCATATATATTTCGGCCATTCCAAAAGAGACCATCTGGTGGTTAAAACAACAATTGCATGGGTAAAATTGCAAAAATCTTGCCAAAATGTAACCGGTAATATCAGTTATATTTTGTCCATCATAGTTTGAGCATTGCAAATTAACTTTTGGTAATATTTTACAAAGATTACCGAATGACCAATAAACATGTGCTATTTGCAGTTAATATACATTTTATTATTCTTATTACACTTTGCGTTTATTTTTGTACATCATCATTTCATACCTAAATCAGACAAAGTTTGCCTTTTCGTCGTTTCAAAACATTCATTTCTGAAATTGTCCACCTACAGAGTATATCGGATGATTCCGACTCATTTCTAACTGGTCCCATCGCATTCTCGGCTTATCATTCTTGACACATATAATCATGAACTGCCCAACTCCACCAGACATAATGGCACAAGTGTAAAACATAGAGGTATGCATACTTTTCAGAGTTATATTATTTTGATTTTGTCAACATCAGCATTTAGGTAACATTAAAGATCAGAAAATTTCCTTTTATTGACCTGATATATTTATTTATATATTCATCGGATTTTCTTCAGGTATTTAAAATAGCATTGAAAAGCATATATTTTACATAATACATGCACTTTCCAATAAAATCATATCCTGTATTTTAAAAATAGATATAAAACACATAAAAATCAGCCATCTTTAACATAGTCCGAGTGCATAAAGGACCGGGACCCCCTGACCGAATTATGAAGTACATTTGACATGGCGAAAGAGTTTATCTGAAAGGTCATTGCATACAGAAATACAGCTGAATTTTTTAAGGTACAGAAAAACTTAAATTCTAATAAAACAAATAACTTCAAAAAGAAGATCTTTTACAACGTTTTATGTGTTTGGTAATGTACAGTCAAACTTGTATATAAAGACCGCTCAGGGGAAATTACAAAAACTGTCTTTATAGACAGGTATATTGTTTTATATAAAGGGATTTTCACATGAGAAAATATGAAAAAAAAAAAAAAAAAAAAAAAAAAAAGGAATTTTCGGAGATGACTTTCATTATTTCTTCCATGGTTAGATATTTCATTTAGTAATCAAAATGTAAATAATGAAAAATAAAATAACAATAAAATAATTCAATGTTTTAAATAATTTAAATTAATTTAAGATGTAATTGAATTATACATGTACATCGAGGATACGGCACATTATTAAAACTGAAACAAATATCTAAAATGTGCTCAAAGTCGGTGGTCTTTGTTGTTAAGTCACACGAGTCAGAAGTATAAGAATGTACAAAAAGATGTAGATAGTTGAATTTTATTTAATTATCATTTTATTAGACATAATCCAATGCTACGAGCGCCGGTGATTTTACTCTTTGGATTGAGATATTGATTTGCTAATTAAGTGATGTTCGATTAGTTACAGCATTCCAGAATACGAGAAAACAAATCATCAATCATAATGCTCCTGTTTGTAAACACACCTTGTCACAAAGTGTGTCCTTTCTGAATTTTTTTCTTTTAAGTCTTTTAGTCTTTTGCCGATTAAGTTATCATCACCGGAAACTTTGGTAATAAATTGATGATCGAAAACAAAACATCAATTAGTCAGCGATGATTGTTAGTTCCTGGTTGTAAAAACAACCTTTCATAAAGCACGCCCGAGTGCCTAATTACTACCCAGGACGTTAATTGACCCCTCAAGGTGTGTTGTGACTGTAAAAGCATTGTGTATTATGCCATGTTGTTGATTAAGTCTCGAATTGTCCCGCGGATTTATCTATGAGTTATCTCCCTTCCAAGAGTAGTAAGTGTATAAGCAGTCACTATACGCAATTAGGACAACCACCGGCGGACAAAATACAACGGTCGCCGGTCACGTAAGGCAGGTGGCAAAAATATAGTAATTCTCAAGGGGCAGTCCATATACGGTCCTTATGGACAGGAAGTCGTTATATGAGGGGGTTCGCTAAGGCAAGTTTGACTGTATTTGAACACACATTTATCATATTCTCGACTATATGTCAGGGGACAAAAATAATCATTGTGACCGCTCAGAAATCTTCTCCTCCAGAACCGCTGCATGGATTGAAAAACTAATTGTATCTGAGTGATCTACATAGAATTGTGATTGTTATGTTTGTTAATTATGTAGATATTGGAAAATAATTTTTGATGTGTTTTTGATGTCTTTTTACACATTGTCATTTTCATTTATTTTTGTATGATTTCTTTGATTTTATCTTCATTTATTCATCATGATGCATTCACTTAAAGTGTTTTATATATAATTAGTTAGAGAAATGCTTTCCTGAAAGAATTTTTCTGAAATTTAATTTTTTGAATTTTTTTATGAATTTTTAAACCCGCAAAAAGAAGGAGGGAGCGTTCTTCAAAACCGCTGAAGGATAAAAGAAGCAAGTACGGTATCCAAGTTCCCCTGACAAGTTTATGTTTTTTGACTAGATGGAGTCGGAGGTGGATCCAGGGTGGGCAAAATAGGTCTCAGAGGGTACCCTCTTTGAAAATCTTCTCCAGAACTGCCGCATGTATTGAAAAGCTAATTGCATCTGAGTGATTTTTATAGATGCATGATTCAATTTCCTTTTTTTTTGGAACAATTGGAAAACTAATCTTTCTCAGCTTTGTCATTTTCATTCATTTTTAAGTCTCCTCCACTCCTAGGGAGTGTTTAAATACAGTGGAATCTCGTTATGTCAAAATTGGAAGAGTGAAAATTCTGGTTATTTCAAAGTTGAACGGCTGGTCCCGATTATTTTACTATATATTTATACTAAATTTATTTTGGATATCTCAGAGTTTTTGTCTTGAAATTTCTATTATTTCAAAGTATTCTTCTGGTCCGGAGTATCGAAATATTACAAAATTGTCACTTGTTATCTTGAAGTTACCATCTGCGATTGAAGGTTTACATTTTGTATGCAAAAATCTGTCTTAAAATTACTTGTTTGCCTGCAATTCTGCTTCCATTAATGAGCCAAGGTGAAAGTGTAATTAATAAGTGCTTACATCCAATTTGAATTAAGCAGTACCCTGAGTAGGTCTATTCATTGTCCAATAAAAATAGAAAAATATGTTTATTGAAAATTTTGGTTATCTTGAAGTTCAAATATCAAAGTAAAAGGGGTGGTCCTGTGAATTTCGAAGTAGCGAGATTCCACTGTAATTTGTAAATTTGAGATTCCCATATTTGTAAGATACTAACAGAGTTCAGGTGAGCGATGTGGCCCATGGGCCTCTTGTTTATATCTATTGTACTGATTTAAATTTTTGAATAAAATAGTGTTGTTAAAACTTACCTTAGTGTGTTCATTGGTGATATTTAATTCATCAACCCCTAAGAAACAATGAACTCTTCTATTAATCAATAATGTAGGCAGGTCCAGATATGTCTTAATTGATGAATGTGTTAAATCTGTTATGCATGAAAAACAATTTTTGAAAGTTTGCAATAATGATGCTTATAAATGTATATGTATATGTTGTATTTTTAAGTATTCTAAATTAAAACAGTTTTGATTTTCATGATGAATAAGAAAATTTGTTCCTATAATTATTGAATTTGACCAGTGAAAGATCAAGCCTCAAGACAATATGGATTTGTTAGAGAGATGAAAACTTATCACAAAGACTCAACAAAGTTGACTTTTTGGATGAATGATAAACTAGTTAGTACTTCTTAATAAAGTCAGAAATAAACAAAAAGTTTTTTTTTATCCCCACGACACTGCAACATATTCAAATTGTATCTTACTTTATGTATATAAATGTTCAATTCAGTTTTCAATAATATGCAAGTAAACTTTATTTAACATCTTGTCCATTGACAATTTCATAGTCAACACATTGTCACAGAATTGTCCAGTATAGGATACATATAGTCACAAGAGATTGAACTATTCCCTTCCTATACTTATATATGATGTGCTAAAAGAACAGTAACTCTTATATTCTTGTAGGCTTTTGTTAACTATGAATTTTTTAAGTGTAACCTAGATGCCTGTTACTTAATTTTCTAAGTTTTATTTGGATGTCTGTTGGACAGTTAATTTTCTAAGTTTTACCTGGATGTTTGTTAGACAATTATTTTTCTAATTTTTACCTGGATGTCTGTTAGTGTTAGACAATTTAAGGTTAAACTTACTAGAATCATGCATTTCACTTTAGACAATGAGTTACAATGTAAACTGTTTTGTAAACCAATCTGACTTATGTTATAACTTGTATGATTTTTACACACTTTTTAAGAAAGCAATTTGTCAATTGATTTTACATCTTTATTTACTAGTGGATAACCTATTTTCATTAACATCTTAAATCTTCCTCAATACAATGGAACTGAGAAATGCTTAAAAAAAAAAATCTTAAATCTTCCTCAATACAATGGAACTGAGAAATGCTTAAAAAAAATTAATCTTAAATCTTCCTCAACACAATGGAACTGAGAAATGTTTAAAAAAAATCCTTTAACCACTAAACAAATAGTCTGTCACTATCCTTCATGTAACATAAATATCAGTAGTTAAGGTTAGTCTACTGAAGTTTCCTTTTTGAAATTGATAACATATTTTACAGTTAATGCATGTACAAGATAGTCTTTTTTTGTATGAAAGGTATCGGTAGACCTATTAACATAAATTTTAGATATGTTGTTGAGCTTAGAGGCTTACTAGTTTTCAGCACCAGATCTGAATCTGATACTTGTGATGAGAGGACTCAGTTGACCAAAATTCCTTGTAAGAACTTTCTGAGGATTCAGCCAACAATGTATGACACACCAAAATCACATTAATGAGTTAAACTTAGTTTTTCTCCGTTAAACCTAGTTCTACTCCAGTTAAACCTAGTTTTTCATAGTTAAACTAGGTTTTCCAGGTAAAACTAGGTTTAACTCATTTTTGTGATTTTGTTTCAGTTAGTTCTTCCCAGTTAATCCTAGTTTCTCTTCAGTTAATGTGGGTTACTGACAAAAACTAGTTTTAACAAGAAAAAACTAGATTTAACTGAGAAAAATAGCTTTAACTGATAAAGCATGCCAAAATTACAATGAGTTAATCCTATTTTGTTTTTAGATAGACCTAGTTTTTTTAGTTAATCGAGTTTTTCTCCAGTTAAAGTGGGTTTCGAGTTAAACCTAGTTTTTCTCAGTTAAACCTAGTTTTTCTCCAGTTAATATGGGTTACTAAGATAAAAATAGGTTTAACTGAGAAAAACTAGGCTTAACTCATTAATGTGATTTTTAGCATGCCATAATTATGAGCAGTTTTGAAGTACATGTAAGTTAAGAACTTCCTTATTCTTCACTTAGGCCATAAACAAATACTAACAGAATATAGAACAGTCCCTTTGTCATCACAGAACTAAGTGTCATACTAAATCTTTGTCAGATATCAGGTGTAAGTTGTTAATCAGTCTATGTACTTTTACTTTCTCAACGCTAGAATATAAATCAGTTTGACCATTTGAATATTTGAGAGGAAAGCCATTACAGTAAGTTTGATGACATAGCTGTTTCCAGTAATAGTCTATTTAAAGTAAAAGTCTTTGTTACTATATATCTTTTACACATAAACTTTTAAGTTAGTCTGAAGCTGATATTGCCATGATGAATTTTGTGTCCATAAAGAACAAAGAAATAGGAAACCAGAGTTTCAAATTACATTATTAATGATGATGTGACTTTGTAGCTATAATTTTTTTTTTCAGTTTTGTCCTTTTTTTTTTAGCCATTTTTCCTAAATGGAAAGGTACCAGGTACCTTTTAAAATATATGACAATCACTGGATAATACTTCCATGATGTTCTGTCAGATTACATGTTACTAAACTTATATCTTCCAGCAGACTTTGACAATATTTTTGATTAATCAACTATTTGACAAATTAAATTCAAACTACATTTTGTACATTACACTCTATTTCATCATCTGAAGCAGAAGCATTCCGAGGTCGCATTGCTGAGAATCCAAGATACCACCATATACCTGGGATATCTTCAGGGTAGAAGGGTACATTACATGAGTTTAGTTGTTGTTCTGACATTGTTCATGTACTGGTCCAGGGATATGGTATTTTGGTTAATTTTAAAATATATATCTAACAGGTAGTATGTGACACCATTTTCAGTGTCACTAATAAGCTTCTGAAAGTCAATAAATAACAGAATCCTTTTAAAATGTCACATTTCCCATCTAACCCCGTTCATATTTGATCTCCAAGTCTCTTTGAACTGTTGTATGCCATAGATTCAAGATGTTATCAAGTATTATGTGCTGTGTTTAGGTAAAACTTTAATATTAAAGTGTATATCAAAATGGCTATTTATGATTCAACTTTTTTCTCTTATCACCAAAGAGGACAAACTAATGATTTGATTTTATATCTTGATGTATGATAAGATTAAAATGGCCAGATTTAGGCCTAAGTTTTAAAGAAATTGCTTGTAGCATTGACCATTGATCACTTGATCATAGTAATACTTAGAAAATAGAGTCAATAAGGATATTGCTGTGATGGAATTTTATGTCTGAAATATTGAATCTTGATCACTTTCTGTGCTGCACATTTCTGGATCATTATATATATGGATTACACGTAAGTTCTATATAGATCGTTTTCAACAGAGTTATTTACTTTTTTTTTACTCAATAATTTTCAGTCATGTATATATGTATTTTTTTTATGTTATCTGTGATGTTGAATTATTCATTAATATAATGGGGTCATGATTTACTTGTTATGTTTATAATCATTTATGCTGTTGGTATGGAAAGTATACTGATTTCAGACATTTTAAAAGTATAGCAAGCTCTGATTAGATTTATATATCTTCAAGTTCTCCATCATGTTCAGGTTCACAAAATGTTACAAAAACTTTGGTAAGCCATATCTTTTTTTTTTCTTTTTTGGTAAGCCATTTCTTTTTTTCTCTCTTTTGGTAAGCCATATCTTGTTTTTTCTTTTTTGGTAAGCCATTTCTTTTTTTCTCTCTTTTGGTAAGCCATATTTTTTTTCTCTCTTTTGTTTGAATTGATTTGTTGGACATTTATTTTTAAATTCAACTCATTGACAAGCAGTTGAATACATCAATCAGATTGTTTACATATATCAATAAATTTTTATATTTTACTTTAATTGATTCATTGATAAATATTTTAACAAATAGCTCTAGCATTATTGGCCGATATGTAAATGTTGGATCGGGAATTGTGAATTGTTTATCTTTTGTTTATTTCAATTTCAATACTACTTAAGTTGTAATAAATCAAAACTTGAATGAAATTGACATTTTGCTGCAAAAAAATCAATATGTGTTCATTGACTGAAATGTGTTGTTTATTTCCACTAGACATTAAGGTGTCACTTAGAGATACCTATTTTTACAGCCAACATTGGTTGTTTAAACTGAAATATGATTTTGTGATATGGATTCCTACTGTACACAGCAGAAGATTGTTTATACTTATATTTAGATGGTAATTTAGATACAACTAAAACCTCACAGCAGTTTTAGGATAGGATAAAATCTGAAAGTCCTCAGGTTTCCAGAGGCTTTGCTTAGCCTTAGACTTAATACTTACGAATGTGCCATTTTACCTTGGTAGACCTGTAGTTGATTGATCTCTGAAGGTTGATGGATGACATTGATTTAGAAAGAACTCAAGGTCACTTTTGGGTCATTTGGTCAGAGATTATTGGATTCATTGTAGACAGTGGGCCAAATAATGTCTACTCGATACCTTCAGACTCTTAAATGTATTTTCCATTTTTGACTTTCAGGCAAAATCTAAACAGTTGTTAATACAAAGTGTATCGACAATGTTTAGTTAGTAAATATGTTAATTAGAGTTTCCTTTCAAAAATGTTCTTGAGCAGAAAAATGAAAAGAAGAATGTTAAATGTTACATACCTGTAAATTGTTTACTACCCATTAATCCGTTGGTTTACTGTGATACATGCAATAATACATGGAGCCTACCTGTATATTGGATACTATCTATGAAGACTGCCTATTACCTGTGATTTCTCAGTTCAGTTTTTTTTTCTCAAATTAAATGTATTAACCAGCTTACATTGAAAACAATTGTTAATAATCACCTCTACATTATAAACCTGATGTCATGTTTCTACCAAACACCTTAAATAACGCCATCTATAGGTCAAGTTTTAACAAATTTTGACCTATGCTATGGGCTATGCCATTACATAATATAGGATTTTAAAGATGTAACACTTAATATGTAAATTACCATGTTCTATTTCTTATTGGCTGTTAACAGCTATAATTACAACCTAAACAGAATAGCTATTTCATTCTCTACAGGGGTCATTCTTGGAGTAAGGTCATTTAATATAAGGTTACTTTGAGAGAGGTTATTTGAATACTTTCTTTTTATGAGTTTTCTTTACATATATAATACATATATTTATGCATTTTTCGGTGATTTGAACTAGTGATTTTAAACAAGTTCCAAGTTATTTGCCTGACTGTCAAATGGACTGGTACTGGACAAGGGATTTTATGCGTATTAAGATTTACATTACTGTAGCTAATGGTTTTACAGATCTTTGAGTATCCACTTGTAATTCTACATGCCTGTATCATTGTTCAGTTTTAAAAAGTGCAAATAAATTTTCAGTGAAATTAGGAAACCTTTAGAAAATCTCTATAAACAGACTTTAGAAATAACATTTTAAATCTAACAGAAATTGAATTTGAGTGGGTTGTTGACATTCTATGAAGCCTGAGTTAAAGTTTACAACAATGTATAAAGTTAGTATAATCTTAAAGCTTGTAAATTTTAAAAGTGTAGAATTGAGTATAATATTATAGTAGAAATGTTCAAACTAATTGTATCTCATTAGAATAAGTGATCTGTTGACCTCAATATAGCACCCATGTTACTAAACAAGTACTGTATTTGATTTTTAATGTAATCTTACAAAGATAAATATTTTCAGTTCTTAAAGATAGAAAAATCTCAAACGGAGAAAATAGACAAATTGAATTAAATGTTTTCATTTTTTGCTTAAATAGTCTAATAAAATTTAGTTTGAAATATTTAAAAAGACATTTTGATATAAGGTTTTAAGTTATCTAGCATGTCATTTAAGAGGTTGCCTATAAACAGCCTGTGACGCTTCAGCAAGTCATAAGAGATCACCTTTAAACTGAGTTAAGCTTTGTAGAATTAGTAAGTAATAAAAGAGGTCCCTATAAACTGAATCAAGCTTTGTAGTATTAGTAAGTAATAAAAGAGGTCCCTATAAACTGAATCAAGCTTTGTAGTATTAGTAAGTCATAAAAGAGGTCCCTATAAACTGAATCAAGCTTTGTAATATTAGCAAGTCATAAAAGAAGTCCCTATAAACTGAATCAAGCTTTGTAATATTAGTAAGTAATAAAAGAGGTCCCTATAAACTGAATCAAGCTTTGTAGTATTAGTAAGTCATAAAAGAGGTCCCTATAAACTGAATCAAGCTTTGTAATATTAGCAAGTCATAAAAGAAGTCCCTATAAACTGAATCAAGCTTTGTAATATTAGCAAGTCATAAAAGAAGTCCCTATAAACTGAATCAAGCTTTGTAGTATTAGTAAGTCATAAAAGAGGTCCCTATAAACTGAATCAAGCTTTGTAATATTAGCAAGTCATAAAAGAGGTCCCCTATAAACTGAATCAAGCTTTGTAGTATTAGTAAGTCATAAAAGAGGTCGCCTATAAACTGAATCAAGCTTTGTAATATTAGCAAGTCATAAAAGAGGTCCCTATAAACTGAGCCCCTGTAGTATTAGCAAGTAATATAAGAGATGCCCTTTAAACTGAAGCTATGTTGTATTAGCAAGTTGTATTAGAGATACCCTTTAAACTGAGCCCCTATAGTATTAGCAAGTAAAATAAGAGATCACCTTTAAACTGAGCCCCTGTAGTATTAGCAAGTCATATAAGAGATCACCTTTAAACTGAATCAAGCTTTGTAGTTTAGTAAGTCATAAAAGAGGTCTCCTATAAACTGAATCAAGCTTTGTAGTATTAGTAAGTCATAAAAGAGGTCCCCTATAAACTGAGCCCCTGTAGTATTAGCAAGTAATATAAGAGATGCCCTTTAAACTGAAGCTATGTTGTATTAGCAAGTTGTATTAGAGATATCCTTTAAACTGAGCCCCTATAGTATTAGCAAGTAAAATAAGAGATCACCTTTAAACTGAGCCCCTGTAGTATTAGCAAGTCATATAAGAGATCACCTTTAAACTGAATCAAGCTTTGTAGTTTAGTAAGTCATAAAAGAGGTCTCCTATAAACTGAATCAAGCTTTGTAGTATTAGTAAGTCATAAAAGAGGTCCCCTATAAACTGAGCCCCTGTAGTATTAGCAAGTAATATAAGAGATGCCCTTTAAACTGAAGCTATGTTGTATTAGCAGGTTGTATTAGAGATACCCTATAGCTGAGCCCCTGTATTAGCAAGTCATATAAGAGATCTGTAAACTGGTGTCTTGTAGTATTAGCAAGTAATATAAGAGGTCCTGTATAAACTGTGGCTTGTACAATTATCAAGTCAATAAGAGATCCCATATAAAATGTGGCCTGTAGTATTAGCAAGTTATATAAGAGATCCTGTATAAACTAGGGCCCTGTAGTATTAGCAAGTCATACACTGGGCTACTTTAGTATTAGTGAGTCATATAAGACATCTCTACACTGGTGTCCTGTAGTATTAGCAAGTAATATAAGAGATCCTGTATAAACTGTGGCCCTGTAGTATTAGCAAGTCATACACTGGGCTACTTTAGTATTAGTGAGTCATATAAGACAACTCTACACTGGTGTCCTGTAGTATTAGCAAGTAATATAAGAGATCCTGTATAAACTGTGGCTTGTACTATTAGCAAGTCAATAAGAGATTCCATATAAACTGTGGCCTGTAGTATTAGCAAGTTATATAAGAGTTTCTGTATAAACTAGTGCCTGTAGTATTAGCAACTCATATAAGAGATCCTGTATAAACTGGGGCCCTGTAGCATTAGCAAGTCATACACTGGGTCCCTTTAGTATTAGCAAGTAATATAAGAGATCCCCTTTAAACAGAGGCTTTGTTGTATTAACAAGTTGTATTAGAGATGTTCTTTAAACTGAGCCCCTGTAGTATTCAGCAAGTATTATAAGAGATCCTCTATAAACTATTGCCTGTACTGTTAGCAAGTCGTGTATGAGATCCTCTATAAACTGTGGCCTGTAGTATTAATAAGGTGTAGAAGAGATTTCATATAAACTGTGGCCTGTAGTATTAGTAAGTCGGATAAAATATCCCATGTAAACTGTGGCCTGTAGTATTAGTAAGTCGGATAAAATATCCCATGTAATCTGGGGCCTGTAGTATTAGTAAGGCGTAGAAGAGATTTCATATAAACTGTGACCTGTAGTATTAGTAAGTCATATAAGATATCCCATATAAACTGTGGCCTGTAGTATTAGTAAGTCGTATAAGATATCCCATATAAACTGGCCTGTAGTATTAGTAAGAGATCCCATATAAACTGGGGCTTATAGTATTAGTAAGTCGGATAAGAGATCCCATATAAACAGGTGCTTGTAGTATTAGTAGTCATATAAGAGATTCCATATTAACTGTGACCTGTAGTATTAGTAAGTCATATAAGATATCCCATATAAACAGAGGCCTGTAGTATTAGTAAGTTGTATAAGAGATCCCATAAAAACAGAGGCCTGTAGTATTAGTAAGTTGTATAAGAGATCCCATAAAAACAGAGGCCTGTAGTATTAGTAAGTTGTATAAGAGATCCCATATAAACTGGGGCCTGTTGTATTAGTAAGTCGTATAAGATATCCCATGTAAACTGTGGCCTGTAGTATTAGTAAGAGATCCCATATAAACTGGGGCTTATAGTATTAGTAAGTCGGATAAGAGATCCCATATAAACAGGTGCTTGTAGTATTAGTAGTCATATAAGAGATTCCATATAAACTGAGGCCTGTAGTATTAGTAAGTTGTATAAGAGATCCCATGTAAATTGTGGCCTGTAGTATTAGTAAGTTGTATAAGAGATTCCATATAAACTGAGGCCTGTAGTATTAGTAAGTTGTATAAGAGATCCCATGTAAATTGTGGCCTGTAGTATTAGTAAGTTCTATAAGATATCCCATATAAACTGGGGCTTATAGTATTAGTAGTCGTATAAGATATCCCATATAAACAGAGGCCTGTAGTATTAGTAAGTTGTATAAGAGATCCCATGTAAACTGAAGCCTGAATGGATGATTAGAAATACAAATTAGCAATCTGCTGATAGATAATGGAGTAACTGTATGCTATAGAACTTAATTTTCTTTGCTTTGTTCAAACTTGTTTCACCTCAAATTTGTAATCTTTGGTAAGGTTAAAGGGAATAATGTTAATAGAAGATGCATTTAAAGTTTACATTTCAATTGCTGTATTATTTCACATGAAGGACAACATCCATTTTTAATCATTTTTACCATAAGGTCTTTTAAAAGCAATGACCAAGGTTTTTATTGCAGTGTCATGTTCGACATAGAATTAAATGTACAAAAAGAGATTGAATGTTGTGTTAAATGATATAGGTTTATACAGTTGAAGGAAAGTGTATAGAAAACATATTCTAGTAGACCTGTTTACACACAGCAAGTTAATAAATCGGTATCAATAAACAGATTAGAATCTTTTTGATCAATATCTGATCTGCCTTTAAAAGTATCCTATGAATTTGTGAATATCACAAACATCTATCTCCGTGCTTATTTTCTATTTTCATTACAGACACTTGTCAGTATTACAGGGTTAGAGATTATAGCAGTTTACAGCTTAGTTGCTACCAAATACAAAGTTAACCATCTTAATGTATTGTAAAACTTGCTTTAGCGACCATGTGTGGTCTGTTTGCTGGCCTCCTGGTCTGTTTGCTGTCCCCATTAGTACCTCAACCTCTATATAAAAACCACGTCCCTATAAAGAAGTGTTTTTTTGTGTCCCTATGGGGTCTTTATCTACATATTTCACTGTAATCTACATTCTAAGTATTAAGGAAATTGTAGACATTGTAATATAATTATATTAGTTCATACATTCTTCACTCAGTTATATAAGTTTACACAACAGAAGTGTCTTTTATACCACATATACTACACAGATCATAAGTGTCTTGAATATGTCTTGTATAGCACTCACTAGAGTGTCTTTTGTCTCATGTACTATACTAATTACAGCGTGTTATGTCCCAAGTAAAACATAAGCTCAAGTATCTTATATCACATGTACTACAGTTACACCAACTAAAATGTCTCATACATTTCATATACTCAAGTGCTTTTATGTCTCAAATACTACTCTAACTAAAGTGTCTTATGTCTCATCTACTGCACTAGCTGGAATGTCCTTTATGTCTTATACAACATTGACTATAGTGTCTTATACCTAATGCACTACAGTTACACTAACTAAAGTGCCTTATATCTCATGTAAAACACTAAAGTGTCTGATATCTCTCATACATAAACATTTAAGTGTCTTATATCTCATGCACTACAGTTACACTAACTAAAGTGCCTTATATCTCATGTAAAACACTAAAGTGTCTGATATCTCTCATACATAAACATTTAAGTGTCTTATATCTCATGCACTAAAGTTACACTAACTAAAGTGCCTTATATCTCATGTAAAACACTAAAGTGTCTGATATCTCTCATACATAACATTTAAGTGTCTTATATCATGCACTACAGTTACACTAACTAAAGTGCCTTATATCTCATGTAAAACACTAAATTGTCTCATAACATTTAAGTGTCTTATGCCTCATGCAGTACAGTTACTCTTAAGTGTCTCATATCTCTCATGTACAACACTAACTAAAGTGTTTCATATCTCATATACGTAATTAAAAATGCCTTATGTCTCATACTAGTTACACTAACAAAAAACTTTATAAATCTTATGTAAAACACTAACTAAAGTGACTCATAACACTTATGCATAACGTTTAAGTATCTTATGTCTCATGTACTACAGTAACTAAAGTTTCCTGTATGTCTCCTGTACAACATTAACTAAAATGTCATATGCTTCATGTACTATAGTAACACTAAGTAAAGTGTCTCGTATTCCTCATGTACACCATTAAAGTGTCTTATATCTCATGTATCAAACTAACTAAAGTGTCTTATGCCTCATGTAC
Source organism: Atrina japonica (assembly GCA_030159075.1). Lineage (NCBI taxonomy): Eukaryota > Metazoa > Mollusca > Bivalvia > Pterioida > Pinnidae > Atrina > Atrina japonica. Next base: position 397,702 of record BROG01000031.1, on the reverse strand, counting down.
TAAAGTGTTTCGTATCCCTCATGTACAACATTAAAGTGTCTTACATCTCATGTATCACACTAACTGAAGTGTTTTATGCCTCATGTACTACAGTAACACTAACTAAAGAGTCTCATATCCCTCATGTACAACATTAAAGTGTCATATAGCTCATGTATCACACTAACTGAAGTGTCTTATGCCTCATGTACTACAGTAACACCAACTAGTCTCATTTCTCTCATGTACTAAATTAACTAAAGTGTCATAATCCTCATCTGCATAACTAACTTAAGTGTATTATATCTTATGTATTACACCTACTAAATATTCACATCTATATTGACTGAAGCATCTAATCTACACTAACTAAAGTGTCATAATCCTCATCTGCATAACTAACTTAAGTGTATTACACCTACTAAATATTCACATCTATGTTGACTGAAGCATCTAATCTACACTAACTAAAGTGTCATAATCCTCATCTGCATAACTAACTTAAGTGTCTTATATCTTATGTATTACACCTACTAAATATTCACATCTATATTGACTGAAGCTAATTAAAGTTCAATGGTATCTTCTATTCCACATTGCCTTAGATCTCATTTATTTACACATCAAATCCTGAAAAACAATGGACTCTTCTTTAAATCAATGACTTAGACCAGTCCAAATATATATTTAAGGTGAATGTGTTAACTTACTCAAGTGCCTTGTCATATTCACATGTAATGTTATGGTTCTTCAAAATTTGGAAATCATTTGATAGGTCTCTTTCACAGAATGTTGTATGATGGATCAAACTTTTATCTTTGTGTAAACTTGTGTTTTTGGTAATTACCTTTGAAATGATTAAATCATCAGTACATCAATCTATGACAGTATAAGAAATCAAAAAGCATACATTTCAACATTTTACTGATTGGTACATCAGGTATTACAAAAATGTATAGTTTAGATAAGCGACTCATAACATATCTTAGACAGTATAGCTCTTTCACTCCCATTCATCTGTGGAGATGTAATTTTGAAAAGTGTAATAAATGTTGTTTTTTTTTCAGTGAAAATAATCAATTTAATAACAGGAAAAATAATAAATATAATTAGATGAACTGAATTAGGTAAAAAGCATCCTGTCACAGACCATCAGAAGATGAAGAAGTATTTCTCTATTGCTAGAGGAAATTTTTATTTCAATACATGTATTTTATATGAAATTGTATATATCTTTCAAAAAAGATAAAAAAAAAATGAAATATATTATCTTGTTATAAATAAAAATATATAGGATTCCAACACCTTCTTACAGGTATAATGATTAAAAGATATGAAGTATAATAGAACCGCTAACTTAACGTTTTAATAAGAAGGCCATAGCCTGATAAGTTGGAGACGGTATAATAGGGTAGTGCATAGGAGCAAGCTATTATGGTTTAAAGTATAGACAGATTATTATTTCAGGTATAACTCTGCACTGTATAAATATAACATGCACATTTAAAACATGTGAAATATATCAGGAGAAGATTATCAGTTAAGTTTTCAGGTATGAGTGGGGTGCTTAGTATTGAGACTGGTAAGTTCTTATTAACCTCTTTATTAAATGTCAGTTGCTTATGATAAAGGTGTTGATAAAACATATTTGTGTATGATTTCTTATCATTTCGGCATGTCATTCTGAAAAATGTTAATATAGATTACCCTGGATGATGTTTATCAAATTCGCCTTAACAAATATGATACCTTAGTTTACAGTCCTTTACAACTTGAACTTAATTATATATATATCTTCTAAAAACAATGACTTTATGAATTTTTTCAAGTAAGGAGGCACATTTTATCATATTTTTGTTGAAGTTATTTGAAAGTTTTTAAGATAGAAAGGTACGTTAATTAACTTTGAGGAAATGATCTTGTAATGATTTATTCTGACTGATAGATCTAAGTCCAATTTGAATAGAAAAATTTGACTGGTCCATGAATTCGTTTTGATACGGGATAGATACCTTAAACTAAAGATAAAGTTGAGAATGAATTTGTGATGCCACCCATGCATGCTCTTGGCCAACATCCATATTATTTTTTATGATAATTCAGGTGATTTTAGCCTTGAAATATTTATAAATTGTAATTGGCACATGTGTATGTATATATTTATAAATTGATTAACCCCCCCCCCCCCAAGAAAAAGATTGTTATCATTAGTATTGGTTATCATTACTTGTGTTTACACTTTAGGTTTAGCTGAAGAATTCATTTCATACATATAGCTGTCTGCTATCATGGCTGATAAAATATACCTATCAATACATGAGAACGCATGTGCCATATAGCTGACCAAATCACCTTGAAAAACAAATATTGAAGTGGAAATATTTCAGTCTCAAGAAATATTTGATAGGATATATGTCATAATTTATGATCTGATTAAACATTGTTCCTTTGTTCCACATTAATTTGCATGGTCAACTGATAATGATTGGGTAGTGGAAAAGTACCTCACAGGTCAGACTTATGACATTTTACCAAAGTTTTGTTCCTTCTCCAAGAACTAGGCAGAAAATGTGAATGTCATTATGTTGACAAACATCTATAGCACATGTCAACATCTATGGTACTGCACTTCTAGATTGTGACTTTACATTATCAGATAAGGGTGGTTAGACTTGCCCATACATTATGTTGTATTCAAACTCATTAGTAAAGTAAACTTCCAAGATAAAGAATAAGAGTAATGGAAAAAATATGCAAAAGAAATTCTTAAACATACTGAAGTAACAAAATATCACATCTTAAGTAAGGTTTGACCCTCTCTGTATAATTGATATAAAAGTGAATCATTTAAGTTTTAATTGGTAAATAATATCTCTGGAAGTGTGTAATCACAATGAGTACAAATAAATTCTTTTCATATGCTGGAATCTTAAGTCATTCCTAATTGTTCCCGCTCTATATTTTGATCGTTGATTTCTTCATTCTGTCGGTTTTTTCATTACTGTGTCAATAACAACATACATTTAAGTTTAAGTGGATATCCAAGTTTTCAAATAGCCAATTTCAGATCAAATAATCAATTTCTGATCATTCCTTTTGATTAGATTATTATATTATAATGATATTTATTCGCATATTGATTTCTTTTGTACAAGTAAAATTGTCCTGTTATGCTTCACTTACAATGTAATGTACTTAAACAATTGTTAAATAATTCATTTCATAGTAAACTTATCAGACTTCCATTTTCAGCATAGTGCTGTTAAAATGTTTAACCTTGTTTACATGGAAAGCTAGACTCAATGCATTTTTACCTAATTAGTTTGCCTCTTAATTTCTTCACTTTTGTGTGAATTGTGAAGCTCAGTATTACAAAAAAATCACATTTATTTTCTAAACTGTTTATATTATTTAACAAGGCCATATTTCCAAAAGAAAGGTATGCATATAATATTTGATTTTTTTTGCTGTTAGAATTGATTTACAAAGTATTTATGTTCATGGCTAGATTTATCAAATACAAATAATACTTAAGAGAGACATAGCGTTTCACCTTTTTTAAAGGCAAACACAACTTTTTTTTAGGACATTTCCTAGCTGTTAGACACATTTTGCTGTAAGATTTTATTCCTTTTAACTAAAATCTTTTAAAAGTGATTAGTAACTTTCTGATGATTTAACTTTGCCTTAAATTTCTTAGTCAATACATGTACATATGTAAAACATTTTTCCAACTTCAAAGACTGCAGGGAGTTTCTTATCAGTTAAGATCACCTGAATGAGGAATGACCCAACTTCTGTGTCCATCTTTGCAGACATATCTTGCAAATACACAGTAAGGGAAACTTGACCATGACTCATTTGCATATTAATCCTGCCCAAGAATTGTTAACAGTCCAGTCTATCGCTTTTAATGTCAATTCTATCACCAGAGTATAATGATGAAAAATAATTGAAAAGTAACATTCTAAAGCAAATTTATAATATCTTAAAAATAAAAGGACGCGGAACTGACCTTTAATAGCATATATTTCAACAAGTCTTGCAGCATACGAACAAAAGTGTGATTTGAAAATTTCAATCTTGAAGTTGAGTTTATGTTGCTGTAATGCACATACATGTGTAATTTTCCATCAATATAATGTGTTATTAACCCCATACTGCAAAATGTGCTTTGACCTTTTCCCAATAAACAACTTAGCATAACATAACTGCATTGATGCTCCATCAACTCATAAAAACTATATATTCACAATAAAAGATGATATTTTCTATATTATTCAGGTAGAATTATATATGTTCTATTATATACAGGTAGCAATATGATTCATCTATAGTATCAATTTCAATACACAGGTGATTTACATGTTAAAATAACACAACATATTAAATATGCAGGTACATAGGTAATTTATCCACAGATAGATTACATATATAGTGAAGCTTGTATATAACAACTTCCTTGGGATACAAGGAAACTGGTCTTTATAGGGAGGTGGTATTTATATAGAGGTTGATTTGTATACAAATGGTATTATTGGGGACAGAAAAAAACCAGGTGGTCTTTTTACACAGGTGCTTGCTAAAGCAGGTTTTACTGTATTACATATATGCTAAATATGATATTACAAATTGTAATACATGTAATTTATACTGATACATGTTGTCATACACGTAATTTCATATTCATGATACCTGAGTAATACACTGTGAAAGTTTATATAGGTAAAACTACATGTACATTTAACATTTCCAAATACTACAGGTAAATGACAGATTGAAGTTAAGACCTGTGTTAAAACAATTTAAAGATTGTGTGATAGAGTTAATGTTAGCATATCTATTTTATATATCGATTAGCACCTGTGGGGTATATACTTAATATATATGGTAAAGATTAAGTACAGAACAACTCAACATTTGAGAGTCACTGGAGAATAATGTAGATAGTATGTATAGTAAACACACTTTGACTTTCTTTAAAAAAGGCAGAAAAACAAGGAAACAGTTGAATATATATACAAATCCAGACCACTGCTCCCATACTTCATTTTGTAAGTCATTTAAATTCAACAAGATTTATGTTCTTTTACTTCATTTTAACTAATCATTTTGATCTTAACAGTGGAATAGTCATTTCAATATTGTGAATTTGTAGAATTTCTCAAGCCTGGGGAATCTGTTAGATAACAATGTATTATGTAATTTAAAGCTTTTTTCAAGCTAGGATCACACATTTCTCATTGACTATAAAAAAAAGTTGCATAATTTTGCAACCAAACAAGTCATTTATTTTAATATTGTGATCAAATTGACATTTAACTCTGTGCTATGTTTGTTTTCAGAAGAAAAAAAGTTTGCACTCTTGATTTTGAAAAAAGATAAACAGCTTTTATTGAAGGGTAAATAGCCTTTTACGGTGTGACAAAGGAGTTATTTTAAACCGCTGGATTTTCTCTCCATGTTGTTTTAATAGCTATTAATAGAGGATTTACGGAACATAAACAGATGCAATATACATGTGTGGAGATTTTGGTGTGTACTTCATACAGGTATCTATGTCTGTGTGTACATACGTCACCTGTTGTCACCTGTCGTTGTGTTTATCACCCATTGGGAAAACTTGCAATATCCTAAGGATCAACTTATATTAGATTACCTTGAATGACAATTTTAATTGGAATATCTTATAGATTTTATCTTCTGTATGAGGAAATACACACTAGTGCCAATCGTTGTTTGGATGTTTTTTGTGAGACTAATATAAAAGAATATATAAACTTACCTTGTTCAATGTTTGTATATACATATGTATATTGGATTTATGAGCTGTTATACTGCCCTATCAGAAATATATTGCTCTCACATTTTTCAGTAAGGATCTTAAGCCTTAGCGAAACAAGAAAGTCATCAATTGAATAACATTACTGGTACGGCAGTACAATCAACGAGTTTTAACTATCGTTTACCTCAAGTTCAAGGTTTTCGGTTATTTTTTCATCCATTAGAGTTGAAGTTTTTCTTTTTAGGAAGATTTACTCAAACAGTGCCATTCTGAGAGTTCATGTAGCATATTTTCAGGGCACATGGAAATATAGAATTGTTGAAATATTTATATGGATGTGGCTTTGAAAAAATATCACTAGAAGGATGAGTCAGAATTAAATCACAGTAAAGTTACATTATTCAAATTTCTCAATATTCAATTTATATCAAATTATTACACCAATTTTGGGTAATCCATTTCCTCCATTTCTATATATTCAAAATGTTTAAATTTGATGACAGAAGAGTACATATGTACTAGAATCATAAAGTGTACAGAGTTCAGACTTTGAGTTGGAGGCTTAAAATGAAAGATGATGATGACGATGCAGGTTATTATCATTTGCCCACTGTTCGTGACAGTCTGCAGTTCTTGAGGCGGCAGCCATCAAATGATAGTATGGTTTTGAAGTTACCGACAAATAACTCGGTATTGAATCGCTTATATGCAAACAAAGGAGTTAGAGTGAGAATGCAGGTCCGTAGACAGAAAAGCCAAAAGATACCCACAGTCAAGGAATTGATTGACCAGCTACAGCGAAAACATGACCTGCTATTGCGACAGGAAATAGAGACAGCTAACCTATGGTAAGTCAGTTTGTGTGTTATTTCAAATCTAAATTCTGTTATTAAGTCAGGTGACCAGCAGCATGTATATGTGCTAACTAGAAAAAGAATAAATTCTGATGCTGTATAAAAGTCATGTTTTATCATGGACTTTAGCATACAGATATATATGTTTAAACAACCATGCCTACAATGATATGCTTATGAGGCGCCAATGAATATAAAGGTCAATTAATTTTGACTTTGACCATTTGATTTTAAAGCCACAAAGGTGATCTATTACATCACATTGCTGTCCACTTTATACAATATGGATCATGTGTATGTCTTGTGAGTGTGTATGAAGTTATACATTGTACATGGTGTATAAACTACCACAGGATTTCTCTGGGATATATCATCTATGTGGTAAGAGTATCAGATAATGTAAATCCCATCATTCTGAGGTCCACAATTTTGTAGACAATGAACAGGGAGTGTCTGGTAACTGACAGTCATATGCCAGTCAGTCTCTTGTTCTTTTAATAGATGTTTTGGAGGGAAACAATGTTATTACATGAATCAAACATGTTCAAGCAAACATTCCTTTTCAAATATATAAAGTTGGGTGTCCTACACTGTGTGACCTATAATTACTGATTTAACCTCTGTTTAATTATTGTCACCACCCTACATGATTACCCTGAACATAATAACACCAAGGATATCTTGTCTCCACCCTATTAGATTACCCTGAACATAGTAACAGCCAGGACATCTTGTCACCACCCTATTAGATTACCCTGAACATAGTAACAGCCAGAACATCTTGTCACTACCCTATTAGATTACCCTGAACATAGTAACAGCCAGGACATCTTGTCACTACCCTATTAGATTACCCTGAACATAGTAACAGCCAGGACATCTTGTCACTACCCTATTAGATTACCCTGAACATAGTAACAGCCAGGACATCTTGTCTCCACCCTATTAGATTACCCTGAACATAGTAACAGCCAGGACATCTTGTCACTACCCTATTAGATTACCCTGAACATAGTAACAGCCAGAACATCTTGTCTCCACCCTATTAGATTACCCTGAACATAGTAACAGCCAGAACATCTTGTCACTACCCTATTAGATTACCCTGAACATAGTAACAGCCAGGACATCTTGTCTCCACCTTATGATAACCCTGAACATAATAACAGCAAGGATATCTTGTCACCACCCTATTAGATTACCCTGAACATAGTAACAGCCAGAACATCTTGTCACTACCCTATTAGATTACCCTGAACATAGTAACAGCCAGGACATCTTGTAGTACTACCCTATTAGATTACCCTGAACATAGTAACAGCCAGGACATCTTGTCACTACCCTATTAGATTACCCTGAACATAGTAACAGACAGGACTGAACCCTATTAGATTACCCTGAACATAGTAACAGCCAGAACATCTTGTCTCCACCCTATTAGATTACCCTGAACATAGTAACAGCCAGGACATCTTGTCACTAGACACTACCCTATTAGATTACCCTGAACATAGTAACAGACAGGACATCTTGTCACTACCCTATTAGATTACCCTGAACATAGTAACAGCCAGGACATCTTGTCTCCACCCTATTAGATTACCCTGAACATAGTAACAGCCAGGACATCTTGTCACCACCCTATTAGATTACCCTGAACATAGTAACAGCCAGAACATCTTGTCACTACCCTATTAGATTACCCTGAACATAGTAACAGCCAGAACATCTTGTCTCCACCCTATTAGATTACCCTGAACATAGTAACACCAAGGACATCTTGTCACCACCCTATTAGATTACCCTGAACATAGTAACAGCCAGAACATCTTGTCACTACCCTATTAGATTACCCTGAACATAGTAACAGCCAGAACATCTTGTCACCACCTTATGATAACCCTGAACATAATAACAGCAAGGATATCTTGTCACCAACTATTAGATTACCCTGAACATAGTAACAGACAGAACATCTTGACCCTATTAGATTACCCTGAACATAGTAACAGCCAGAACATCTTGTCACTACCCTATTAGATTACCCTTGAACATAGTAACAGCCAGAACATCTTGTCACTACCCTATTAGATTACCCTGAACATAGTAACAGCCAGAACATCTTGTAACCTTATGATAACCCTGAACATAATAACAGCAAGGATATCTTGTCACCACCCTATTAGATTACCCTGAACATAGTAACAGACAGAACATCTTGTCACCACCCTATTAGATTACCCTGAACATAGTAACAGCCAGGACATCTTGTCACCACCCTATTAGATTACCCTGAACATAGTAACAGCCAGAACATCTTGTCACTACCCTATTAGATTACCCTGAACATAGTAACAGCCAGGACATCTTGTCACCACCCTATTAGATTACCCTGAACATAGTAACAGCCAGAACATCTTGTCACTACCCTATTAGATTACCCTGAACATAGTAACAGCCAGAACATCTTCCTATTAGATTACCCTGAACATAACAGCCAGAACTTCTTGTCACTACCCTATTAGATTACCCTGAACATAGTAACAGACAGAACATCTTGTCAATACCCTATTAGGTTACCCTGAACATAGTAACAACCAGAACATCTTGATTAGATTACCCTGAACATAACAGCCAGAACTTCTTGTCACTACCCTATTAGATTACCCTGAACATAGTAACAGCCAGAACATCTTGTCACCACCCTATTAGATTACCCTGAACATAACAGCCAGAACTTCTTGTCACTACCCTATTAGATTACCCTGAACATAGTAACAGCCAGAACATCTTGTCACTACCCTATTAGATTACCCTGAACATAGTAACAGCCAGAACATCTTGTCACCACCTTATGATAACCCTGAACATAATAACAGCAAGGATATCTTGTCACCACCCTATTAGATTACCCTGAACATAGTAACAGACAGAACATCTTGTCACTACCCTATTAGATTACCCTGAACATAGTAACAGCCAGAACATCTTGTCACTACCCTATTAGATTACCCTGAACATAGTAACAGCCAGAACATCTTGTCACTACCCTATTAGATTACCCTGAACATAGTAACAGCCAGAACATCTTGTCACCACCTTATGATAACCCTGAACATAATAACAGCAAGGATATCTTGTCACCACCCTATTAGATTACCCTGAACAGACAGAACATCTTGTCACCACCCTATTAGATTACCCTGAACATAGTAACAGCCAGGACATCTTGTCACCACCCTATTAGATTACCCTGAACATAGTAACAGCCAGAACATCTTGTCACTACCCTATTAGATTACCCTGAACATAGTAACAGCCAGGACATCTTGTCACCACCCTATTAGATTACCCTGAACATAGTAACAGCCAGAACATCTTGTCACTACCCTATTAGATTACCCTGAACATAGTAACAGCCAGAACATCTTGTCACCACCCTATTAGATTACCCTGAACATAACAGCCAGAACTTCTTGTCACTACCCTATTAGATTACCCTGAACATAGTAACAGACAGAACATCTTGTCAATACCCTATTAGGTTACCCTGAACATAGTAACAACCAGAACATCTTGTCACCACCCTATTAGATTACCCTGAACATAACAGCCAGAACTTCTTGTCACTACCCTATTAGATTACCCTGAACATAGTAACAGCCAGAACATCTTGTCACCACCCTATTAGATTACCCTGAACATAACAGCCAGAACTTCTTGTCACTACCCTATTAGATTACCCTGAACATAGTAACAGACAGAACATCTTGTCAATACCCTATTAGATTACCCTGAATGTAGTAACAGCCAGAACATCTTGTCACTACCCTATTAGATTACCCTGAACATAGTAACAGTCAGAACATCTTGTCACCACCCTATATGATTACCCTGAACATCGTAACAGCCAGAATATCTTGTCACAACCCTATTAGATAACCCTGTAGGCCAATATAGTAACAGCCAAGATATCTTGCTATTGAATTACCCTGAACATATAGTAACAGCAAGGATATCTTGTCACCACCCTATTAGATAACCCTGTAGGCCAATATAGTAACAGCCAAGATATCTTGCTATTGAATTACCCTGAACATATAGTAACAGCAAGGATATCTTGTCACCACCCTATTATAGTAGATAAAACTTGAAAAAAACTGAAATAATACTTTAATTTGCCAATAAAACTTTGCTTTTACATGTTTGTTCTTGTTTTGATTTTTACTTTTTTTGAATGAATGCTTTGTATCCAGTGAAGTAGTAAAGAGCTAATGTTAATATGTTGATGTGGACCTACTTATATTTGTTAAAGTAAAAAAGAAAACTCTGCTGAGATTTGATCATGGTAAATAAACAAGAATACTATGTTCCATTGTCCCAGAGAACTACTTCTGAGGTCAACTCTATGATGTAACTGTAAGTTCATTTTATCAGTTTCATTGATAAGCACTAGAAATATATGTTGGTTTATAACCTAGTCTCTGACAGGAACTTCTGTTTATGTAAACATTGTATACCAGACAACTGGTTTAGGTGTTGTTAGATTTTGTTCCTATATATTCCGCTTACTGTAGATTTTGTTTACCAACATTAGATATAACTTTAGCTGCTATTTGTTGTTTGATCATTCTGTTGACCTGAAATCCCTATGATGTACATGTCCTGTCATTTTATCTTTGATTTGGATCATTCCTATTGCTATTAATGGTTTTAAGAGTTAATATACTCTGACAGCCCGAATACTTCATGATGGTTCTGTTGGCTTGGATATAGGTATTCAGACAAGAAGTTTAATCATTGATTTGATTGGCTTAACAGTACTATTGCCCTGTGAGACTAAAATATGCAAACATGTCATGATATGAAAACTGAAAAAAAATGTAATTAAATAATTTAGGGATACTTCATTGATAACTGATAATATTTCACTGGAATTTTCACTGGAGTTTTGTTGGAATAGTTAGTGTTCATATCATGAGATCTCAATAGAATGTCGGGCAAGATCCCTTCTGGTTTCGTAATATGAACATTGACAACATTCAATGATATTGTGTCTCAGTTCTTCTCCTGGGATTTAATTGTTGATAGATGTTGGAATCCTTTCTTCTAACAACTACAAATGCCGTCTCTTCCTTGTAGGTTGCTTTTCACATCTGGCATCTAGTACTGCATGGTATCTGGAATCCAGGCCATATATGTGAGATAAAATGTTTAACAGGAAGTTCTGTGAAGTCCTATTATAAAAAACAGTAACAGAAAGAATCAACTCCAAAAAGGTCTATTGACCCATACCAGTAGGAAAAATTACCCGTTTTCCAGATAACTTTTTTATGGATGTAGAAAAGGCACAGTAATATTTTTCACTATAGAAAAATGACCCAGGATTTTCTACCATAGAAAAATAACACAAGTATATTTTCACAATAGAAAATAATAAATATTCAACAGTTAATAATGACCATGTAGTACAAGTTACCCGTGTTTTAGTAGGCTGAAATTATAGCCTGGTAATTGTGTGGTGTTTGCAAGCAGTGCAATTTCGTTTGAAAATTACGACGTTTTCGATGGCATAAGAAGTTTACAACATGCAATGACGATCCTACTAATAGTATGTTCCTTAAAAATTCCTCTAAAACAACTACTAATTGACACGACAATTTTCTCTCCTGTCATATAAACAACTGAAAAATCCGACATAGTGATTCCTAAATTTGAACTGTAAACATACAGTATAGGTAGCCCTATCGTCGTAAAACCACGTTCCGGATTCGCCATGCTCTTTCCTACCTGTAGTTTCATTTGCCCAAAATCACTTGTGCATATTTTTTACTATTCATGAAGCCTCAACCAATGCAATTAAACGGTGCTTGCGCATTCGTCAGCTAATGATATCGAGGCTATTAAACAATTTCAGAATTGTATTAGATCAACAGACTTCGTGATAACTTCTGTTGCTGATCACAACTACTGTGATTGGATGAATTGAACACACTTACTCCTTTATAAATATTCATTAGCTACGAGTGATTTTGGGTACATGAAACCACGGGTAGGCAAGTGCATAGCGATTCTGGACCGTGGTTTACGACTCTGAGGGCGCCAATCTATATAAACATCTATGCACATTCAGGGGTTCTAAATTTCGTTGTTTTCGAAACCAAAATCAAATCACCAAAAGTTCGAAAATTGCAATGACCCCTTTACCTCATGTCCATATAAACTGGTAAGATGTAGTCTCATAAACCATTCCTTGCCTGGACATGTTCAAATTTTAGGTAATAAAGAATAGCGACATTAAATTTTCACTGACAAGAATTATCATTCTTTCTTGTTATCCTACCTACGAGTATCCATTGGGTTTTTTTTCCCCATAACAATTGTCATAACCAAAAATTGAGTAGAATCATCTGCAAGATAATCAATAGGTTAATCCACCTATCACGTTTTGTGAAGTGCACAATACCTCTGTCAGCGAAGTACTTCTGAAGCCAATTCATTTCCACAGATAGTTGTATGTCAATTCAGTACCAAACAGCATTATGGTAATTACCTTGTTGGTAAATACATGTATACCTTCATAAATAATTCTACAATCAAACAGGCGATGGGCACAAATGAGTTAATCGATGGGCAAGACTCAGTTAAAACATGGGTACGAGTCAACCAATTGAACTTATTCATCTGAGGTTGCCTTGAATATTATGCAACTACATTTCTATTTATTGTTGTTACGAGCAGAAATAATTTTTTAATCTTCAATCTCAGATTACTAGATAACAGAGAATCACTCAGAAGCGTAATTAATGGGAAGATAATAACTTTATATAAACGTTTTGCAAAGCATATTGCCATTTAAAACAAAATGAACAACCTTACTGAGCGTAAATCGCCGGTCATGGGCCTATAAAATATCTATGATTCTCAAACACATTTGTCTAGTTTTCATCTGTTCATATGAGCGAGAACTGTGTTGACTAACATAAGCATATGATTACTACATTTCCTCATTGGTCACACTGTCTGCCATTTGTCATCTTTCAACCTTTAACATTGAAGACCTCTGATAGAAAATGTTTGGTAGATTTCAACCAAATTTGGAAAGCAGTATCCCAAGGGTGCTGGGCTTTACCACTGTAATGAAAAGAGATTTGCCTCTGTAGTGGTCTAAATACCATTTAATGACCCAAAGGCTGTTCAATAATTTGTGCCCTTTGTATCTCATAACCCTCAGAAAAATTGAGTAATTTGAAAAAAATACATAAAATTGCATTTCATTATTCATACACATTCCGGTATATGGTACATGAAATTGATTTGACAATGTTTTAGAAAGATGTTGGTTTCATTTCTAATATCTTATGTAATCAATAGTTGTGGAGTTTCACGTTTTAGTTGAACAAACATGGTAATAATATAGTGTAGTTAAAACTGGGTAAGCAGTTTGCACAGTGAAGCTTGTTAAGGAAACTTTGTTTGACTTGGAGCCCATATTTCAAGTTTAATCATCTAAGATGGTTAATTGCCATTAACCAACTTGTTTATTTTATTGGCAAATACTTAAATTCACCAATCAAATATATATCATTTCATGAATGCTTGTGAATTTCACCATCAATATTTCTCAGCAATGTGGTTGAACCTTTTTTTTTTTAAAAAAACCATTTTTTATGACTATAACTACATAAAATTTATGCTTCAACTATACAGTTTATATGATATATTTCATGATTCAAGTGTTTAAAATGTCTAAATAATTGATGATTCAGTTAGTGTTCAATGCAGCTATTACATTGTCATGGACACCTTTTCTCAATGAGAACAAAATATTTAGCCTTTTAAAAGGAAGGTCAAAGATAAAGATATATGCAATGTTTACCTTTGACCTTCTTTTCAAAAGTCTTTTTCTCAACTTTACTACTGGCTTAAAGGACATCATTATAATCTTCTGAAACTCAATATTCTAATAAGATTAGTGGCACTAATGATTTGTAAGTCCTTGTCTTAACCTTTTCTATGTTTGAATGTAGATAGTAGTGAGAAGAATAAAATACTGTATTTCTCTTCCAAAGCTAATAGATATTTCAATACAATGCAGTATTCCATTGCTAAAACAAATGCCAGTATCACCACTGTCCTCCTCTCTGACATCCTGATGATGTGAAAAATTGCCCAAATGTTTGCCATTTTGTAGGATTATCACCACTTTATTGAGCCAAATTAAAACTGAAATCTAGACACAGCAATCCTGTGCTATATTTAGGTAGTTGTGGTTGATCCTTCAAACAAATGCTTGTGTTGCTTTATGATGAGATTTACACTAAGTGCACTGACACCCTCAGATTTACCATAAAGTAGTAGTTATTGGAATTCTGTACACGGACATTTTTTACACAGCATTTAATTTAAATCGCAGCTTAAACTACATAACAGGTATTGATCTGAAAATAAAAGCATTTCAATATTTATGTATTGATACTTTAAAGAGACTGTAAACTGATGTGCTTTACGTTTATGAACAAACCAATCTAAAAAACAGACAACAACCACAACAACAAGTAAACAACAACAAAATTTATAATGTAGTGATGTATTGGTTATAGAATTAATAGACATATCCTATTTAAAAATAAAAAAAAAATCATTGAATACATTACTGGTGTTTCAATTGTTACAGGGATAACACTATCCAAAAACATAAATTATTTCTGTCTCTCTTGCTTCCTCTCCCCCTCTCTCTTCCTTTCCCTCTCTCGTATGTAGACTGAAATAAGCTGTTGTCCCTACATTTAGTTGTCATGAACAGAGAGCAGAACAACCTTGACAAAAGTCTGAAATAAGCTGTTGTCTGTACATTTAGTTGTCATGAACAGAGAGCAGAACAACCTTGACAAAAGTCTGAAATACGCTGTTGTCCCTACATTTAGTTGTCCAGAACAGAGAGCAGTACAACTTTTACAAAAGTCTGGAAAAAGCTATTGTCCCTACATTTAGTTGTCCAGAACAGAGAGCAGTACAACTTTTACAAAAGTCTGGAATAAGCTGTTGTCCCTACATTTAGTTGTCATGAACAGAGAGCAGAACAACCTTGACAAAAGTCTGGAATAAGCTGTTGTCCCTACATTTAGTTGTCATGAACAGAGAGCAGAACAACCTTGACAAAAGTCTGAATTTAGCTGTTGTCTCTTCCTGGGTGGCACATTTGGTTGTCATGAACATAAAATTGTATAACTTTGACAAAAGTCTGAAATAAGCTATTGTCACTTCCTTGGTGATAAGGTCAGGAACAGAGCAGTAGAACCTTGACAAAGTCTGGATTAGGCTGAAGTCCCTTTCTGGGTGGTACATTTAGTTGTGATAAACAAACAATGAGTGCAAACTTGACACAAGTCTGAAATAAGATATAGTCCTTTCCTGGGTGGTAAATTGAGCAGAGAGTAGTTGTTACTACCTTGACACAAGTCTGAAATAAGATATAGTCCTTTCCTGGGTAGTATACTGAACAGAAAGTAGTGGTTACAACCTTGATAAAAGTCTGAAACAAGATGTAATCCCTTCCTGGGTGGTATACTGAACAGAGTAGATAAAAGTCTGAAATAAGATATAGTCCCTTCCTGGGTGGTAAACTGAACAGGGAGTTGTGGTTACAAGTTTTAAAAAAATGTGAAATAAGATAGAGCCCCTTCCTGGATGGTAAACTGAACAGGGAGTAGTGGTTACAACCTTGATAAAAGTATGAAATAAGATATAGTCCCTTTCTGGGTGGTAAACTGAACAGAGAGTAGTGGTTACAACCTTGATAAAAGTCTGAAACAAGATGTAATCCCTTCTTGGGTGGTAAACTGAACAGAGAGTAGTGGTTACAACCTTGATAAAAGTCTGAAACAAGATGTAATCCCTTCCTGGGTGGTATACTGAACAGAGAGTAGTGGTTACAACCTTGATAAAAGTCTGAAACAAGATGTAATCCCTTCCTGGGTGGTATACTGAACAGAGTAGATAAAAGTCTGAAATAAGATGTAGTCCCTTCCTGGGTGGTAAACTGAACAGAGAGTAGTGGTTACAACCTTGATAAAAGTCTGAAATAAGATATAGTCCCTTTCTGGGTGGTAAACTGAACAGAGAGTAGTGGTTACAACCTTGATAAAAGTCTGAAAAAAGATGTAGTCCCTTCCTGGGTGGTATACTGAACAGAGTAGATAAAAGTCTGAAATAAGATGTAGTCTTCCTGGGTAGTATACTGAACTGGTTACAACCTTGTAAAAAGTCTGAAATAAGATAGTCCCTTTCTGGGTGGTAAACAGAAGAGTAGTGGTACAATCTTGACAAAAGTCTGAAATAAAATGTAGTCCCTTTCTGGGTGGTAAACTGAAATGATTACAACCTTGATAAAATCTGAAACAAGATGTAATCCCTGGGTAGTATACTGAACAGAGAGTAGTGGTTACAACCTTGATAAAAGTCTGAAACAAGATGTAATCCCTTCCTGGGTATAGTATACTGAAATAAGAGTAGTCCCTTACTGGTGGTTACTGAACCTTGATAAAAGTCTGAAATAAGATAAGTCCCTTCCTGGGTGGTCCCTGAACTGGGTAGATAAAAGTCTGAAACAGATGTAAGTTCCTGGGTAGTTACTGAACAGAGTTGATAAAAGTCTGAAATAAGATGTAGTCCCCCTGGGTTTCTGAACAGAGAGGTGGTTACAAACTGATAAAACTGAAATAAGAGTAATCCCTTCCTGGGTAGTATACTGAACAAGAGTAGTGGTTGACAAAAGTCTGAAATAAGATGTAGTCCCTTCCTGGGTAGTATACTGAACAGAGTAGATAAAAGTCTGAAATAAGATGTAATCCCTTCCTGGGTAGTATACTGAACAGAGAGTAGTGGTTACAACCTTGATAAAAGTCTGAAATAAGATGTAGTCCCTTCCTGGGTAGTATACTGAACAGAGTAGATAAAAGTCTGAAATAAGATGTAATCCCTTCCTGGGTAGTATACTGAACAGAGAGTAGTGGTTACAACCTTGATAAAAGTCTGAAATAAGATATAGTCCCTTTCTGGGTAGTATACTGAACAGAGAGTAGTGGGTACAATCTTGACAAAAGTCTGAAATAAGATGTAATCCCTTCCTGGGTAGTATACTGAACAGAGAGTAGTTACAACCTTGATAAAAGTCTGAAATAAGATGTAATCCCTTCCTGGGTAGTATACTGAACAGAGAGTAGTGGTTACAACCTTGATAAAAGTCTGAAATAAGATGTAGTCCCTTCCTGGGTAGTATACTGAACAGAGAGTAGTGGTTACAACCTTGATAAAAGTCTGAAATAAGATATAGTCCCTTTCTGGGTGGTAAACTGAACAGAGAGTAGTGGGTACAATCTTGACAAAAGTCTGAAATAAGATGTAGTTACTATAAATCTGGTCTTACAGTAAAATCTGTTTTGGAAGTCAAAATCAAACTGCTTATGAATTAAAATTTTACAGTGAAACTTATCTATAATGTAACAACAGAACTACATTTTAATATATTGTCTTGCATTGGAACATACTTCTATAGTGAATCTCTTTTGCAGATAAATTAGGTACATCCTTAAATGGGATTTTTAAAATTGATTGTCAAACTGTTTAATAAAATAAAATGGGTCCAGTGTCATGAAAACAAAGGTAGATTTAGTTTAAAATTTCAATTTTCCATACCATGTTTATATACTGGTATTTATGGCTTAAACTGAAAATCTGATGAAAACAACACATTACAGATATTGTTAAAAAGTCTAATATAAAAAGTGAATGACATCAAGGAAAGTTTAAAACAGAACTCTGATTTTGACTTCAGTTTAAGATGACTTCCTGGTCCTATGGACTGGTCTATCTGTACAGTGTAAGTTTTCAAAGACAGGTACAGTAAAACCTGCTTAAGCGATCATCTTTGTATAAAGACCACCTGGTTCCAAATAGTACCGTTTGTGTACAAATGAACCTCTATATAAAGATCACCTCCCTATAAAGACTAGTTTTGTTTTGTTCCTAAGGGGGTCTTTATATACAAGGTTCACTGTATTTACTATTGTAAAAATCTCCTAAAATACAAATAAAAAGAAACTGTTATCTTCATGTCGGTTAAGCTTTTGCTGTGGTTTTATTAGTCTTTAATTCATGGAATGTTGTATGTATTTGAAGAAGGGTGGAGTCTAATCAAGAGAAAATGTTATGTCATTAGAAAAAAGGTGTTTAATACAGGTAGAATTTCCATGACCTATTACAGCACTACTATTTGAAGATTGGTGTTATTGATGCATTTGTACCTAATAAGACACACCTAGGATATATGCACGTTCACTTGTGAACACTTGAGAAAATAATTGTAGAGTTTGTATAATAAGTTTAACTTTAAATCTATTTGAAATCTATATTGATGATGACTCGCCTTATAATTATAGTGCCATTGCTCTGATGACTCTTTGCAAGGTCTAGATACATTTTATGTCACATAGAATATAAGCAGACATGCAATAGCTGTCTTGAGTGAATTCATACCAAGTCGAGTTGGTATTAGTATCACCATCTTAACAAATTACCCAATCTCAATTTTGTATTCATTCTGCACAGTATGTGTTTCTCCTGTCACCATTATGGTATGCTGAATTTGTGAATATGGAAAGCATTAAAATAACATCAGGTCTAGTAACAGCATCCCAGAATATATAATGAAAAACATACTTTGATCAAAAACTTATTCACTCTTTTTATGCTCCCGAAAAAATCATGGGGAGCATATAGTCACTGTCATATATGTATTTCCATCTGTCTGTCCATCTGAACTCATATCTCTTGAACCAGTCATCAATTTTTTCATATTTCTAACAAATGTTCCTTGGGACAGGGGCTTTCAGACAAAGGCCATTCAAGGTAATTTGTGAAAGGTCAATGTCACTCCGAACATATATTTAAGATATTGGGAAGGTCTTGGGGGACATCCATCAGTTTTACTCTTATTCTTGTTTATATCCATGGATTTATTAACACTATGATTATACAGAATATTAACAACAATTGTTTTGTAGATTTGTAATTTATGTGATTTGATGAGTACCAGAAAACAAAAGTTTCCATTTCTATAAGAAATATTGAGTTAGATTTGCTATTCTTTTTAAATAAAAGTCATAAGTGTGATCACCCAAATTCCAGCATATACTCAAACTGTTATTTTTATTTTTATTTTTATTTTTGTGACATTGTCGAAAGTGTAGTAATAACAATTTCATGTTTATTTATTTCACAGTATTTGAAAATAAAGAGAGGATTTTGCTTTAATAGTCATGATGCTTGATCCTGGAGACTTGAAAATATGTAGTGACTGACCCCTTGTCCTACATTTCACATTTATGAGAAAGGGGCCTTCAAATGGCGGTTTGTTCCTACTATAGTTATACTTCAGAATATTGTATGTTTTTTGTTTTGTTGTTTAACATTCTTTAGAATTTTGAATCATGTAGACCAATTGCAGTGAATGGCAAAAAAAAAAAAAAAAAAAAAAAAAAGGGACAAAATTGGAAATTTTTTATAGCTGCAAAGTCACATCATCGTTCGTAATGTAATTTGATACTGTAGTTTCCTATTTCTTTGTTCTATATGGACACAAAGTTCATAAAAAAAATTACAAAATTTTGCATGATTGAAAAATTGTAAATTTAAATCATTTTATAGGAATTTTTGCGCAGATTTTGCATGGGGAAACTAACCAATTTCGGCAGAAAAAATTTCAGGTATGAAAACCACTCAATTGCGTGCTATGGTAATATAGTGAAGGGTTTGATTAATATTCAGACATTTTAAAAATAAGCTCAAGTCTTACTACAGACATTCATTATAGATTTTGACTGTAAAACTTTTCATAAGGTGCTCAACATAAAAAGTGAAAGCTGTTGGATGAGATGTAAATTTCCACTCATTTTAGTCTTCGCTATTATGACTACCCCCAATACAATGGTTTTATTAACATGTCCTGCCTACTATGACAAAGAACTTAATGTAAATATATTAACTATGTAACAATATAACAAATACTTGTACATGTGTGTCAAATAAGTGGTCAGTTTGACCAACCTTTGACCTAGGTATTAATCATTAACAAAATACTTTGACAATATTTATATCTTTAAAGTGGGTGGTTGTTGAAAATATGGTCTACCAAGTATATTTGTTTAAAAACTTTATTTTTTCAATCCAACTGAGAAATGATAGATATAACATATAGATAATAACTAGTTGTTTGATTTGTCATGTTGAGTTAAATTTCTTATTTAGAAGGTATGCATCTGGATAGAAACTGAAAGAATGAGGGAGAGAGAGAGTAAGAGTATAAATGATATTCATTAGCATTGTAGTGAAGATAGAGAGAAAAATGAAATGAGAGAGAACATTGACTGATACATTATATGGATGGAAACTGACTTGATTAGCCCACACTAAGAGCTATAATCCATTGGTGTATGAGGGATTTATAATTTTAAATAGAAGGAACTCGCCTTAGTGAAAATTTTTGTAAAAGATGATTGACAGAAAAAACTTTATGTAGAAAAAAGGTGAAACATTTGTACTCCTAAATTGTGTTTAGAGGACTACATTCATTGATGTGAAACATTGTAAACGTTGTAGTCTTTTGTAATGAATATGAGATAGAAACATAGAAATTCAAATGGTTCAAAAGTTTTACAAATGTTATTTAGAATTCACAGAACACTTTATGATTCAGCACAAAACCGATTTCTTCTCAAGTCTGTTGTATATATTTAAAACATTAGTTAAAGGGAGAAAACTCTATGTGCTCTGTACATCACTTTAGGAAATTTGTCGCAGTCATGAAGATTCTACTCTAGCATTGAATGATAGGGAATAGTTTGAATATGGGATCATGAGTGAATGGGTAGAGGGTAACAATACTGACACTGAAGTCTCGTCACATTTTATTCAGTTGTCATTTAATATTAAACATTTAATCAGATGTATACAAAGGCCATATTTGTGATACCGTCAATATCTCCATGAATATTTTTGTATAGAGGTAATGGGTTATGAGCAACCATTGATGTGTTGACGTCCAATCTTTTCAGTTCAGACCCTTCTTTACATAGACGTAAATCTTTGACAATAGTTCAATAGGATGTGTCACTTGAAAGTTGCTAGAAGCATAAAAGATGAAATAAATTTGTATGTAAAATTGCAACAAACAAGTATTAAAGCAACTTAATCAGTGAAATATTTCTTTTACCCCTCTGAGCAATGAATCAATCAATGCACATTAAGTAACGGGGCTTCTTATTCATTTAAAAAAATTGTTGAGATAATATTTAAAGATTTAATGTATAGGATTTAGAGTATATGGTATTTATTTAATGAATTATGATAAGAAGTCAATGTCATAATTGGATGTGTTGAATTTGGCACTTGTTCATTAGATTTCTATCTGTTGTCTCGCACTGAAAAGACAAGCCTATCATATCCCCTGCAAATTATTCTGAATTGATCTAGCCAACTGGTAAGATAAAACGACATAACTAGGGATTAAGATTTATTTGTATCTTCTTTACTGTACTCTTGTGTGTTAGGAGATACTTTGTGTCTCGTTTTACTTTGTGGACAAGATTGTCGTGCAAGGGACATTCTGATTTCTAGGACATGTAAAAAGATGTAGAAGTATTAGATTGATGCATGTGATCATTACACAGTTACAATAGATCTTTGAATGGAGTTTTATTCTGTTGGTTTTTCCTTTGACAAAACATTTTATTGTAGGAATATTTTTGCTGATTGGAAACAAAATCATTTCCTTTGGTTCTTCTCTGACTGGGTTTTCCCCCTGTATTGTTAGCTGGATGTAATGATAAATTGATTATAAATAATTGTTGAAACAAATATGGTTATGTTTCCAAAACTTCTGGAAACTGAGAGAAAGGTGAAGTTTGACATTCCAGAACCAGGACAAAGCGTTCGTTTAACATTACCAGCTTTGAATTCTGAATGGCAATCTACTTCAAAAGTGAAAACGGCTTCAAAAATAAGGTTATGGAATGGCAAAAAAATCAGAAACAATCAAACAAAACATGTAAGGTTTTTGACTGAAGCAGAAAATACCCAGAAAGTTACTGAAATCCCCCAGTACATTCCTAATTATACAGAGGAAGATCGGATCAGAGAAAAAATTCTGAAATATCAGCTGCTGAATTCCATAGAAAGTGTACAAGAAGTCGTACACATAACGAGGGATGATGACGATATTGTACGACATAGAGAAAGAAAGAAATGTCCAGTTTGTGAAGCATCCCAAACTTTGAAATTCAAACTTCCAAAGAGAAACCATCGGGAACACAAAGTAAATGCTATACACTGTGACTGCACCGTGTGTCAGAGTGTTTATCGGAAAAGCCATAATCAGGCTGTCAAATTAGTCTTTCACCATGAAAATGAGGTAAGGAATCAGCACTTCATTTGTTTGAAAATGTTTTTGTATTCATCATGTCTTAAGGAATTTCAGCATAAAATATTCCAGAAGTTTTGCACAAAAATGTAATGCCTTACATTATGACAATTTTCATTATTTTTCAATATATTAAACAAAAACCCACAAAAGTAAAAAAAAAAATCATTTAAAAAAAAAATAATATTATTTTACAGTCTTTATTTTAATAAAATTAACCCTAAAAATGATTTTGAATTTGAGAAAATAATGATTCTTCTACAGTGAAAACTGAAAAGTAACTATTCTACATCAAGTATCCACCATTAAATTTAAC
Organism: Atrina japonica; assembly: GCA_030159075.1. NCBI lineage: Eukaryota > Metazoa > Mollusca > Bivalvia > Pterioida > Pinnidae > Atrina > Atrina japonica. The sequence goes on along the minus strand of BROG01000031.1, from coordinate 374,291 downwards.
CTATGATGGGCCTTTTCTCATGTCAACACAGAAATATTGTACAATGAAACATGATTTTTTTAATGTGCAAAAGAGCCGGCCTGGCTCAGTCGGTAGCGCGCTCGACTCTGGATCATGAGGTCGTGAGTTCGAGTCCCGCTGCCGACAGGTTGGTTTCCTGTCTTTCGGATGAGACAGTAAAAACTGGAGGTCCCGTGTCACAGTAAGTGTCGGCACGTTAAAGAACCCTCACTGCTCAATGGCCGTAAGTGCCGAGCATAGGCCAAAATTTGAAGCCCTTCACCGGCATTTGGTGACGTCTCCATATAAGTGAAATATTCTTGAGTGGGACGTTAAACAACAATAAACAAACAAACAAAAAATAATGTGCAAAAAGTTTTTAGCCATAATAGTAGAAATAAACAAATGGTCAGTGTCACTTAAGCGTTTACTAAAATGTAGATGAAGAACAAGTGTATAAAAAGCCACCAGAAAGTCAAATATAAATTCTATGAAATATTTCAGGTTTAATTTATGATCTATAAGGCTATAAGTATACCATCACATCAGTGATAATTATTTCATGCCTTTATTACCTCCCCTTGTTTGTGAAGGATAGATTGTAATTTCCAATATTTCTTATTTTATGCTTTTTCATTTTAGTCCATTTCGTAGCCCTATAGCAAAACTTTGTATGAAATATTATATGATACATTAACAAGATGTTTGTTAGAGAATTTCAAATATAAAATATATTCTCAAATTTGTAGAAGAAAAATATTTATCTTGTTTGAAAGATAAAAAAGGATGACAAAAATACCTCTCTGCTTTTTAATTGAAAATCTAGACCATACTAAATTACATTGAAGCTCTAAACCATACTTAAATACTTGTAAAATGTTCAGTATTTAATATTTGTAAGATTCCCACCCCATTCTGGAATTACTGTATATATCAAATGTATTTTTATGTTTTGAACACTACATTTAACTATTGATTCGGATACTTTATTATTGTTCTTCAAACATAAACCTAGATTTAAAATACATTAAGAATGGTGAAATTTGAGTGATTTTGGATTGATTTTGTTGTAAATTATATTTGCACCATAGGCTATTGATAAAGGTACTGTTTGTGACCATTTTGTATAATATTGGACATCAGTCAAAACGGTCTTGCTTGAATTATGTATTTGAATCAGTTGTGCAGTGATAATCCATTTAATCTTGTTGTAACTCATACCACAATGAAGAGAAACTTAAATGACCCACGCCATCTAAATAATAGTCAACTTACTGGGAATGTTATTTACTTTTGTTGTTTATTTTAAATTTATCTTGATGAGGTTCAAACCAAAGGTAAGAAAATTTCTAGTTTGTTAGTTTGAAATTCAAATGTTTTTGTCAGATTTGATTTTCGTTTTTATTTTGAGAGATAGGGTTAGGTAGTATCATAAAGCATTACAACAGCATGCAATGTAAAGGGAATATGTTCATGCTAAATAGACCACAGTAAGTGTAGGTATAAATAAGAGGTTTAAGATGCATAATAAAGGCACTCAATTGTATATAAACCAGTTAACTAAAACCCAAGCAGTGGTATAGAGCTGTTATTCACCTAAGGAATTTTAACCATGCTAGTGATAGCACTATTTCAGAGATGCATTTTACTTAGACAAAAAAAAAGACGATAAAATGTGGTTTGGGGGGTCTGTACTTATTATTTAACTGGTCTAACTGGCTAAAAGTTGTCATTAGTATTACAAACACAAAAGCAGGGCATTCTTGAAATATTTGATCAGTAAAAAGATGAATCTTTCATTTACCATGTCTACATGTGAATTGTTACTTACATATATAATGGGGAGTCTTTCATTCAATATATCTACATGTGAATTGTTACTTACATATATAACAGAGAGTCTTTAATTTGATACATGTATATCTACATGTAATTAGTTACTTACATATATAATGGGGAGTCTTACATTTAATAGAGTTACTTACATATATAATGGGGAGTCTTTCATTCAATATATCTACATGTGAATTGTTACTTACATATATAACAGAGAGTCTTTAATTCGATACATGTATATCTACATGTAATTAGTTACTTACATATATAATGGGGAGTCTTTAATTCAATACATGTATATCTACATGTAATTAGTTACTTACATATATAATGGGGAGTCTTACATTTAATAGAGTTACTTACATATATAATGGGGAGTCTTTCATTCAATATATCTACATGTGAATTGTTACTTACATATATAACAGAGAGTCTTTAATTCTGTATCTGTAATTATATGTGATTTGTTACTTACATATATAATGGGGAGTCTTTCACTTGATATAGTCTACATGTAAATTTTTTTTACTTATATATAATGGGATATCTTTCATATAATAAGTCTACGTAAAAATTGTTACTTATATATAACTTGGTTAGTATACATTTAAATTCCATACATGTACCAACAGGGAAAGTAGTATACATTTTACTAATTTGAATAAGAAGTAACAATTGTGATACATAATTGGCCGTCTATAAGCAAATAGGTGATTGTAAATGTACAAAAAACAAATCCTGTCAAGATCTGATAATACCTGTATCATAACATTGGCTTTTGTTTAACAGAAGCACACCTCAATTATATATATCTTGTTTTCTGATCAGCAACGGTGATGGCATAGGGCGATAATTCTTTGAAAGGTAGTGATACATCATGCAATATAAACAATTGTGTACAAGGTATACAGCTAGCTATAGATATACTTGACAGTACAACATAGTCCAGATAAAACAATTTTACTATATTGCTTTAAAGACATCTCAATATGTATCGTATAACTTGAAGTCCGAGGGTGGAATGATTGGACAATATGGCTACTCTGAGATACACCGTATGTATATTATATATACATTTTATGCTGCAGATCTTCACAATGTGTGTGATCCTGTCTAAAACATTTGCATGCTTTTAAAAACACAAACAAACATGTATTTATATATTTACATGTACATTGTAACTGTATTATATATGTGAAATCTGATTCAATTATTTATTTGTATTTTCTAAAATCAAAATGCATGCACATACATGTACCTACTTTTTCTTAAGGCTAGGTGATATAATGTAATAACATTATGTTGTTAATTATTGATGATTCATTAATTTTGTGATAGGGGATTTATTTGGTAGAGTAGAAGGTCAGAACAAGTCTTGTTTATTGAAATATCTTACTAGACCTTACAGTTTGATAAAAATGTATGTATATTTCCCTGTGGTACAATGTTCAAGCAATATTCTTTATTTTATTTGATAATTAATTTGAATATAATTCTTTAAAAACAGTAGATTTTACTATTTATTATTGATCATACTGTGATTTTCTGGAGGAGGATTAAATTTGGAAGGTTAGGCGGTCATGACATCCTTGCTCGCAAGACACTAAAGATATCTATATAAGTCAATATCATAAAATATTTACACCCTGTAAGTCATGAAATTGGGACACATACAAACATCTTGTAGGTATAAAGCATTCCCTATGAATGTATTATGTGAAGTATTTATCAGTTTTTGTGTCAGGTCTCTTGACATTCTATCAAGTAAGCTTAACACATGGGCAACAGAAATAGGGAAAGGGCAAGACTGTTAAGAAAATGAATGGTGGGAAGTAACACTCTAAATGACATGTCATGCTAAAAGGAACCCCTGTCAGTATTTGATAAAAATGCTAAAAGGAACCCCTGTCAGTATTTAATAAAAATGCTAAAAGGATCACCCCTGTCAGTATTTGATAAAATTGCTAAAAGGATCATCCCTGTCAGTATTTAATAAAAATTGGGTCTGTCAGTAAATAAAAATGCTAAAAGGATCACCCCTGTCAGTATTTGATAAAAATGCTAAAAGGATCACCCCTGTCAGTATTTAATAAAAATGCTAAAAGGATCACCCATGTCAGTATTTAATAAAAATGCTAAAAGGATCACCCCTGTCAGTATTTAATAAAAATGCTAAAAGGATCACCCCTGTCAGTATTTGATAAAAATGCTAAAAGGATCACCCCTGTCAGTATTTAATAAAAATGCTAAAAGGGTCACCCCTGTCAGTATTTGATAAAATTGCTAAAAGGATCACCCCTGTCAGTATTTTGATCACCCCTGTTAGTATTTGATAAAGATGCTAAAAGGATCACCCCTGTCAGTATTTGATAAAAATGCTTAAAGGATCACCCCTGTCAGTATTTAATAAAAATGCTAAAAGGATCACCCCTGTCAGTATTTAATAAAAATGCTAAAAGGATCACCCCTGTCAGTATTTGATAAAAATGCTAAAAGGGTCACCCCTGTCAGTATTTGATAAAAATGCTAAAAGGATCACCCCTGTCAGTATTTGATAAAATTACTAAAAGGATCACCCCTGTCAGTAAAAAAAATGGAAAAGGATCACCCCTGTCAGTATTTGATAAAAATGCTAAAAGGGTCACCCCTGTCAGTATTTGATAAAAATGCTAAAAGGATCACCCCTGTCAGTATTTAATAAAATTGCTAAAAGGATCACCCCTGTCAGTATTTGATAAAATTGCTAAAAGGAACCCATGTCAGTATTTGATAAAAATGCTAAAAGGATCACCCCTGTTAGTATTTGATAAAAATGCTAAAAGGATCACCCCTGTTAGTATTTGATAAAAATGCTAAAAGGATCACCCATGTCAGTATTTGATAAAAATGCTAAAAGGATCACCCCTGTTAGTATTTGATAAAAATGCTAAAATGGTCATCCCTGTTAGTATTTGATAAAAATGCTAAAAGGAACCCCTGTCAGTATCTGATTTATTTCACCATTGTCTCAAATTTAAATATGAAACTTATTGGTTAACTACCTGGTATTCTTCCAGAATAATGTATGTGCAGTTATAACACTTTATGAAATGAACATTTTCAAATCTTCTTGTTGCAGTTATTGATTAAAAATCTTCAGAATAAACTGAATGGATTCATTTTTCCCTGGACAAAAGTTGAAGCAATAATACTGATTTTTAAGTACTTCTGTTGAAATTTATTCTCGTGCTAAATATATAATCATACCAAACTTAAGCAGTCATTCACCATTGACAGGTTGTCAAGTTATTATTTTTTAGCTTCAGTATTTTTGTATGTTACTTGAATAAACTTGGGTCACTTAATCCAAACTGTTAGGGAATTAAGGAGTTGACCATTCAGTTTGAAATCCAAAATAGCACAACTTAATCTCCCAGCATTATAATTTGTTATAGAGTATTTATATAGTCAATGACTTAAGTAATCCTTCACCAGTTTTTTTTTTTTTTGAAAAAGCTGTTCTCTTATCAGTATTTTTTCTGAGGCACTAAAAAGGGATTAATTGAATTGTCATTTGATTAATCCAAAAAAATAAATTAAAAGAAATAATTAAGAATAATTGAAAATGATTAAATAATTTGTATAATTTGAGAAAATTAGAAAAAAAGAACCTTTTGATAATTCTGTAATAAAAAGAAAAAAAACTAAGAAAATGACCCCATGTTCATTTAATAGCAAGTGGTTTTAATCATCTTAAACTTGATAATAATACAGATGGTCAGCCATATTACTTGATTTATTAATATTAAGGTGGTCCTATAGCTATTTTTCTTTCAAGGGGAACTGTTCATACAAAAACAATATAAAATCTATCAGAAGTATTTGGTTTGGTTTTATTAATGTTGTTTGAAATAGTTGACCACAAATGAATATGCAATCAATTTCATATGATTGTATTTCAACTGTAATATATTAGCTTAGTATATGGATTTCCCATTGTGTATTGTGAATGCAGATACCAACTTTTGAAAGGATATGCCATTTACCAAGCTTCTTAAAGTCTTATAAAATCTAAGATATTGATTTCATAGGAAATACGACTTATCTTACTTGTGTACACTAGATACTAAGTGTCTCCTCGTCAGTTACACTCGGACACCAGAGAAATATTTCGCGATTAAAAACATTCAAAATTACAGGTCAGGCATTATAGAAATCAGGCATTTAAGCCGTAAACAAATTATCACTTTAATAAGCCGCATGTTTCGCAAAACAGAATCCATTGTGATCACCTATAATTTCAAAAAGTTTTATTCCACGATTTCATGGAGACATTATTCACAACAACCAGTTTAAAATGGATAAAACTAATAATAATAGCCAGGATTTACATTTAAAATCTATTTCAACTTTCAAAGGAAATCAGTGCTCTATTTCTTCGCTTGTGCTTTTTTTATGTGGATCAGAATAACAACAATGTAAACAAATAGGATATGACATTGATTATATTGGCCTCTTTTGATGTGTTGATTAAAATATAAACCAGGGGATTCATTATTAGACCATTCTTATCATTGAGTTCATATTTATACTAAAAAAGAACAAAAATGTCTAAGTGCGGTTTGACATTTACAGAGCGGCAGTATGCCGAACTTGCCATCTTGGAATTTGTTAACACAGATACAGATCAACCGTCAAATGAATATGTTACGTGCTATGCAGAATCTGAATCCTGTCCAAATGTACTCTAACAGAATGATACGCTTCAAGTTAATGCAAAACCACCGCAGGCAGACCATGCCACTGAGAATGCAAGGACCAAAGTGAGTACGAGTAGCTGTGAAATTTACATGTAATAAACTAATATATATTGTGCTGGTTAACACACTGTAGTCCATATTGACTTATATCATGTATATATAGAAATGGTTGAATATCTAATTGTTCCATTGTAGTTTGTATGGGTGGATGTACATAGCTTAGTATGTAAATATACATATACCATTATATATATACATGTATATATGATGTGCTTGTTGATATACATGAAGTGACGTATAGTTAACACATTGCTTAGTATGGGCATACTATACTATGCTTTGTAGTAATTATGTATGGTGTGCTCTTAAGACAGTTTCTGTTGTGTACATTGGTTTTCATAGGTGTGGTAAATGTTTTGTGTGGTCCATACAGGTTGATATGGAGGGGGTTAATATCTGCCGGTCCATATTGGTTTATATTAACTAATCTGGGTGTGGTAAACAACAAAATAGTCCATATGGAATCATATGGATGTAATAAACATCTGTGTACAGGCCTTTTTCTATAGTTCCTTTGGGCTAATATTTCCGAATACATGTGTTTTTCTCAATTTGAAGGGAAAAATTCCCAGTTTGGTGAAGAAGACCATAACTGTAATAAAAACTGGATTATTATGGGAGGATGCATCTAAAATATAGATTTTATTGTGATTAAATATACATGCAAACTACAGTCAAATCTCATTATCTGGAAGTTGTCAGGACCAAGCTATTCCTCTCGTGAGTATTTCAGTAGCTGCCAGAATACTTGTAGGCCTACATGTATATCGTTTGTCTCTTATCGTCAGTATAATTGCACGATGACGTCTACAAATACAGTAGAACTTATATGAGTCAAAGTTCAAGGGACCGCCTAAAAAAGTTCGAAACATCGGGACTTCAACTCATGAATGGTGATCGAGAAATCTAAAATTTATTCAGTGCACTACCTCCATAACGACATGCCACACACAAAAAAACTATTGTATGTGACTGTGTAAACGTATAGGTGCTGGGATCATGACTTAAAATCTAATCGACTAAAAATATTTATGGCCTATTTAATGTACATGTAGATACAATGTATTTATTTTGTATTCAGAAAATAAATCCAAACATTCTCTAGAAAAATCGTAATCCAAACGCCTATACGACTGACTAGCCATCCCCCCGGTTTGGATACCGGGTCCTCCACTAGACCGATCACAATTAGTAGAAGAGTGCATGGTGAGTTGATATCAAATTGTCGATACCGTTCATTTTATGCTTTTTTTTTTTTGGACAAGTGACACTCTGAGTTTGAGTAGAAAATGCTTGCTCTATATTACCGGGTCATTTCGTTTTGTTTTTACAAATCGGTAATTTATAAAGACCCAAGCTACGAGATGGTAAACAACCATTACAGCCGCCGGTAATTTGCATATTTGAGTCTGACACAGTCGCAAAGAATCAGTAATCAATTAGCGTCTGCTTATTACATTTAATTACTTAAATCATGTTGTTATTTTTATACTGTCCTGGGTGTTTATCAATAAACACGTGTCCATTGTTCAATGTAGTTGGATGGGTGTGAAATTTGCCACGGGGTAATTTACATCTTGTATACAGGTAAACTTCAACTTCGATTTATTTGTATGAATTTTCGATGTTTTTCCACCAATGGGACTGCCAGTTTTGTTCGACACACCGAGAAATTCGACTCATGAAATTTCGATTTATAAATTGTTTTTTAGTAAGAATATATAATGAAATAAATCGGGACTTTGTAAAAAGTTCGAAACAACGAGAAATTTGACTCATTGAAGTTCGACTCATCGAAGTTCTACTGTACCATGTGTTTTGTCAAACAATATCTTAAGCAAATTAAAAGGAATTAATCGTTTTGGTATTTATTTCTGAATACAGAACTATATTGGCAAATAAGCATCACTCACATTTTTAAAACAGAAATAACCCATGCTCCTTTTTACATCACGGATGTGACACTATCATTACATTTAAGAACAGAAAGTCTAAAAACAAATTGTAGAAAGTAACATCAGCCATATGAATTTAAGAACGGAGAGCAAAATAAAGGAATTTTTGTGTAGATGTTTATTTATTGTATGTTCTTAAAATGATACAAAAAGCATATTTTCACCACTAGTTGTATAATCGCAATGATTTAAAGCTGAACTACGAAAATATAATGCTTTTGAACATTTAATAAAAAAAAAGTGTTGAAAAAAATGGAAACATTTCCACTTCATATCCCCATACAGCTGACATATTTGTAATTGTTTCTCCAGAAAATCAAGTCCCACAGCAAGTATAAAAGGCGGATTAGTTATATCGGTCTTCATTGTATATCTGTACTCGCAACTTGAAACCAAAAAGTTATTCCATTTTTATAAAGATTAAGCCCCTTCCAAAACATTAACAAAGCGATCTGCTTCCTACTGTCATTCGGCCATTGAGCTACCGTATGTTAGTTCTTTCAGAACACCTTGCTGTTTACTGGAAGAGCAAACATGACTCAATGGCCGAATGACAGTAGGAAGCAGATCGCTTTGTTTATGTTTTGGAAGGGGCTTGATCTTTGGAAAAAATGAATTACAGCCTCTGGGAGTTTGCACATTTCGCGTTGTGAGTACAGATATAGAATGAAGACCGATATAACTAATCTGCCTTTTATACCTGCTGTGGGACTTGATTTTCCAGAGAAACAATTACAAATATGTCAGCTGTATGGGGATATGAAGTGGCAATGTTTCAAAACATTTTTTTCAACATACATTTTTTTTTTATTAAAAGGTCAGAAGCTTTTTATCTTCGTAGTTCAGCTTTAATAAGAATGTACGAAAAATTAACTTCTAGATAACTGGTCAATTTCACATTGATTCTAAATATCGAAACCAAGTTTTGACATCGACATAAGCGGTTTTCCGACTTTTCCAATCTCGAGTTATCAGTTCTTTTATTTGTAAGATATCGAAGGAAAATTACGTGGACTGGCACTTGATCTCGAGATAACCAGGTAAATCAATATTACCAATCTCAACATAATGAGTTTTGACTGTATTTTTTCAAATTTGACACAAATTCACATTAAAATTCCTATTTGTATCGCCAATGGCATTTTGCAGGCCTGGTCTAGTCAGTATTGGTTTATAATTGGTTGAAATCTAGCTCAGCCATCCTGTAATGTATCAATGCAGCAGTCCTTTCAGCAGTTTTTGGTGTAGGGTATAAGTAGCCAGCAAAAAGGTTCTGATCAGCAACCAATTGTTACTAGCAAGAATTCAATGGTCTTTTATAACCAGTATAGCTTAAATTTGTGTTTAGATAGGAATTAGCAATTTTTTTCTGAATAACCGAGAAAGTGACCATTGACCTGCACTACATGTACTTTTCATGAAAATAGCTGTCAGAATCTGTCGTTCATAGTCTTCTATTGAATGGGCTGTTACGATGTAAAATTATGATGCATGTTTTTGTATCTTGTGTCATACATACACTTGTGGTAATTCTCCACCATGCTCTTATTCTGTAATGTTCAGTGTAAATGTTTTTTGTATCTTGTGTCATAACGTACGGTGTAAATATCTTGTGTCATACATACACTTGTGGTAATTCTCCACCATGCTCTTATTCTGTAATGTTCAGTGTAAATGTTTTTTGTATCTTGTGTCATAACGTACCGTGTAAATATCTTGTGTCATACATACACTTGTGGTAATTCTCCACCATGCTCTTATTCTGTAATGTACAGTGTAAATGTATTTTGTATCTTGTGTCATAACGTACCGTGTAAATATCTTGTGTCATACGTACATTTGTGGTAATTCTCCACCATGCTCTTATTCTGTAATGTTCAGTGTAAATGTTTTTTGTATCTTGTGTCATAACGTACGGTGTAAATATCTTGTGTCATACATACACTTGTGGTAATTCTCCACCATGCTCTTATTCTGTAATGTTCAGTGTAAATGTTTTTTGTATCTTGTGTCATAACGTACTGTGTAAATTTCTTGTGTCATACATACACTTGTATTAATTCTGCAGGATGCTAAGTTCTTTTCTGACCTCAATAATCTTTGTCAATTTATCGCTCTCAAGTGTAATATTCTTCATTTGTTGTATACTGTCTCTAGACTGTAATTGGTGAAGAATTATATATAATGATACCTCATCAGATCAACACAGGAAAATAGTAATTTGAGATGTCTCAAATGTTTAAAACCAGTAATTGACTGTTTGTACTTAAAACTAAATCATATACAAATATGTCAAAGGGTGTATATAGCTTTACCATTTTGACTTCATTGGAAGTAAGAGAGTTGAAATGTGACGCAATGATATATAACCACACAGAAACAGATTACAATCTGTAGATATATAAGTAGTTGTTTATATACCTGTGTGACATGTTCAGAATGCATTTCTTTTCTAATATGCCATAACCGGTGAAATTTAAATTACTTATAACAATGGTACCAGTCTTCCACAATGACCACAGTCAATGGGTTTATGGAACTGTTTATTTTTTATTTTCTCATTGTAGATTGTGTTTTCATTATTTGTTGAAGTATAAGTCTAGAAATACATTGGATGGGGGTTGTTTTGATATGTAATCTAATGTCAGTCACCAATACTTGTCATTGCTTTTGGGAGTCTGCTGCAAACAGATTTGTCACCACTCCAACCCTATCACAACCCTAACTCTTTTTATCTGTAATACTAATAATGATATAAACAATGTCGAGATTACACTCCAATGGTACCTCCTTTTGATCTTAGTGTTAATTCCTGTGTATTTGATCTATATCAGATTTTTACATATATTATTGAGAATTATCACTGAGTTACATCCTGTTTTAAGTTACAATGTATAGATCACCTTATTTTATTAACATTATAGAATATTAAGGTTATCTCCACTTTAGAAAAAACTTGAAAGAAAGATTAGTTGTGAATCAGAAAGGATAAACAGACGAAAGTGGATATGACCTTGGAGGCATAGAAAGTACAGAAATAAAAATTGATTGGCTTCAGACAATTTATTTTTGCTAAATTTCTATCTGACTTCCAATTCTGCTGCTTGGTACATAATTACTTCATCAACTACATATAAAATTACTGTTATGGTGTATGTTTTGATAAAGATTGTCAGACAAGATGAGAAGACCTGAGATTTATCTCTAATCCAAAAGGATCATGACTTTTATAATGAAAGCAGAGTGCTTTACAAAAGGAAAAAAAGCAGCAACAACCCCAAAACAAGAACAACAGGGGTTGCTATCGTTGTCATTGAGTACTAAGTAAATAGACTGCTTTACAAAAAAAAAAAAAAAAAAAAAAAAAAAAAAAAAAAAAAAAACAAAACAAAAAAAACACACAAAACAAAAAAGTACCAGGGTTTGCCATCCTTGATACTGAGTTATAAGTAAGCTGAATGCTTTATAAAGAAACAGTAGCCACCTTTTATACTGAGTTTTAAGTAAGCTGAGTGCTTAATACAGAAACTATAGCTATCATTGATATTGAGTTTTAAGTAAGATGAGTGCTTAATAAAGGAACTGTAGCTATCTTGGATATTGCACTCTAAGTAAGCTGAATGCTTTACAAAGGAACAGTAGCTATCAGTGACAGTGAGTTTTAAGTAAGCTGAATGCTTTACAAAGGAACAGTAGCTATCAGTGACAGTGAGTTTTAAGTAAGCTGAATGCTTTTTTACAAAGGAACAGTAGCTATCAGTGTCAGTGACAGTGAGTTTTAAGTAAGCTGAATGCTTTACAAAGGAACAGTAGCTATCAGTGACAGTGAGTTTTAAGTAAGCTGAATGCTTTACAAAGGAACAGTAGCTATCAGTGACAGTGAGTTTTAAGTAAGCTGAATGCTTTACAAAGGAACAGTAGCTATCAGTGACAGTGAGTTTTAAGTAAGCTGAATGCTTTACAAAGGAACAGTAGCTATCAGTGACAGTGAGTTTTAAGTAAGCTGAGTATGGTACTTTTAAAAGGAATAGTAGCTTTAAAGGAACAGAGATTGACATATCTAATATTTAGTTTTAAGTAAACCATGTGCTTTACAAAGGAGCAGGGGTTGCTTTCTTTGACATTTAGCTCTCAGTCTTAATGTGACTGGAAACCCGAGTCCTTCCACTTGTGATTTAAATGCTTTTACACTAGGCCATATTGAGTTTTCTTACAATAGGATATGATTGCTGTTATAGAATTTGTATCAAATTTTAGTTGAAGGCATTAACTAATCCAAAAGTTTGAGTTAGATATTATCCTTATTGAAGTTTTCAGTGAACATTGATGTTTGCACATTTTTACTTATCACAGATGCAAAACCTTTATGACATAGATTTTGTTACCTGTACGTCCCCTGAATACAAGAAATATATAAATTATTTCTGTTAGTGTGCTGAAAATGATACGGTGCAGTGTATGTCATTTTTTATTGACAACAAAATCTCTTCATAAGATCATTACATAACATTTATGCCCCCGGCCTGAAAGGTCAGAATTGTTTAAAAATGTTATGCCCCTTAGAAATCATTGAAATTCAGATTGATTGTCTCCCCTTCTACTATGATGCTATGGCATATCAAGTATGGTGGCAACTGGTTTACATCTCTTCCTCAATTATGGTTTTTTACAATTTCCATCTATTTTGTTTTTTAAACATTTTATTTTTAAGCAAAAAGTAAATTCTAAACCTGAAATACCATAAAACAATGAAATATTTGTAAATATATACATGGTTTGATGTCATAAAACTATTTTATACACATTGCAAAAATAAGCATTCATATTGTTATTGAATTATAAAATTTATAAATGTATATATAATTTTTCACCTTTCTCTCTTTATCCCCTTTTGCTTGTTTATATGATTATTTTCCAAAGATACTTTTTTTTCTTAATGTGATTGAAACATTTCTTTTTTATTTTTCTGATTTTGGAAATTTGTCACTTGTTATTTTTTTTAATCAAGAATTATAAATTATAGTAATTCTGTATTACTTCTGACACATATTTTCTGTTATTAACAATAAATTACTTAATGAAAAAAATTCAGAATAGCTTTATCTGTATTAAAAACAAAAGCCCAATATAACAGAAAATCAATAATAGCCAGAATCAAACTCAAAATGCTAAATAATGGAACATTATAATTTATCCAACTCTAGTGTATTGTAAAAAGACAAAATAAGGTCATAAATGTCTTTTAGATTAAAACTAATAAATAAGAGTTACTTCCCTTATATTTTAATTTATTTTCATTTATCTGAATTATCTCCCTTTCTTTTGTGACATCATATGAATTCCCTCACTACAGTGACAACTCCGATTGATACGCAAATCATATCTAATCATGGTATTTATTGTTTTCTTTTATTACTAATTTTTTTTCTTTCAGTTGAGTCAAAGAAAAGACAAATATGAAGTTGAAATCTGATATACCTTGAAAACAAATGAAATGATTGTAATTTTATGACATATTTTAGGAATGAATGGAGATAACTTAAAACACTATAATTGTGTCTTTACTTGAAATTGATATGTCATTCATTTACTTATTTTTGCATATATCTAAAGATAAATGAAAATTATTTTTTATCTTTTAAAATTTGTTCTTGTAGATAATTCATATTTTTGAATTTGAAAAGTAATTTCATTTTTAATTTTTCATGTGAAATATACATTGATTATTAAAAACATAGTAAGAAAAAAAATTATTGATTTATCGCTAAATAGTAAATCAAGAAATGAATAGAATTTGAAAATGACAAATGAAGTTATAAAAATAGAATATCTTCATTTCTGAAATTTTAATTGTCAAAAACTGAAAATATAAAAATTGATTTTAAGAATGCATAAGTAAAAACTTGTTTTATCAAGAGTAATTCGATTCAGAGATTTTAAATAATTATTTCTGTTATTTACATAAAATTTAGCAGAATAATGTTGCAATTAGTTTTAAGAATTCTTAGTTCTGATGCTGGACCATATTTATCTTTTATCATAGAATTGAGGGCCACCAACTCTGGTGATTTGTGATCAAAGCAACACACTTTCATCCACATGATCCCTCATGTTCATAAAGCTGTTCTAGTGGTATTAACGTGTACAAGGATATTGTTATTTGTATTTATAAATATTCAACTTTATCCTGTAAAAAAATCATGATTGATAAATTAATAAATTGTAAAAAGTGAACTTTAAAGAAATTAATTGATATTTCTATTTAATTCAAATATGCTGTAGGACCTTATTATTTCATAAAGTAAATGAGAATGACATCAAACTATTACTTTAATGTTACTAAGTTTACTCAAAGTCTGCTAGCTGTAGAGTTTTTCCCCTTTAAATAGTGTGGTTTTATCTGTAAAAATGAACATTAAAGAATTCAACTGATTTTTGGAATTAATTTAAATATGCTGTAGGACCTTATTATTTCATAAAGTAAATGAGAATGACATCAAACTATTACTTTAATGTTACTAAGTTTACTCAAAGTCTGCTAGCTGTAGAGTTTGTCTCCCTTTAAATAGTATGGTTTTATCTGTAAAAAGTGAACTTTAAAGAATTCAATTTATTTTTCTATTTAATTCAAATATGCTGTAGGACCTTATTATATCATAAAGTAAATGAGAATGACATCGAACTATTACTTTAATGTTACTAAGTTTACTCAAAGTTTGCTAGCTGTAGAGTTTGTCTCCCTTTAAATAGTATGGTTTTATCTGTAAAAAGTGAACTTTAAAGAATTCAATTTATTTTTCTATTTAATTCAAATATGCTGTAGGACCTTATTATTTCATAAAGTAAATGAGAATGACATCGAACTATTACTTTAATGTTACTAAGTTTACTCAAAGTTTGCTAGCTGTAGAGTTTGCCTCCCTTTATATAGTATGGTTTTAACATTTTCTTGTAATCAAGCTTTTTATGACCTAATTTCCTTTATGTATATAAATATGTATATGTATACATTTTCTTGTTACATACAAAAAAAGATATAAAGAGATAATTTTTATTATCTGACTTTTGCTGTAATTCCTATGTTCACTGATGTTAATATGGAAATAATATATATATAATAATTATATAAAAATGATGCAATGGATTGAAAATGATAGGTGTATTACAATTGACCTACAAGCCTGAGCCACTCATACATTTTGCAACATGTTGGGAGTACGGTGAAACTTTGCAGATAAGACCACCTAACCTAAAGTGATCTTATTGGCAAAGTGGTTTTGTAAGTGAGGGTCTGAACTTGAAAATATTTATCAAGAAAATTTTTGAAAGACTGAATATTTATGGTCTTTAATGTGAGGTGGTCGCATAAGCTAGGTAATCTGCTATGTGTCAGTATCTTAATATAACTATGAATGTTTATTTGTGTTTGTGTATATCTGTATACAGTTCTCCTCGCTTTAACACCTCTGTTATAATGCCTACCCACATAACGCCACTATTTCTTGAAGAACAAATTTCCTTCTATATAATTCCTCCATTATAATGCCCAAACCCACATACTACCAACTGCTGCAGCTTCTCCGGTACAAATGGCCAATTATTCATGTTAAATCCTTCGACTGTATTGCTAGACCAGGTTAATAAACAAGTGTGAGAAAAACCATTAGCTGATGGTCATTTACTTCATATTTCAACCATGAAGGGAAATAACTCAAGCATTGAGTATCACAATAATCAAATCACTTCTTCTGCAAGAGTTGAAAAAAATTGTCACATCATGTGTTTGCACAGCAATTATCAAACTTTCAGAAATAGTTATCAGTAGATCGCAATATAAACCTAAGGCCTTGTCTGTTTATTGTTGTTTAACGTCCCACTCAAGAATCTTTCACTCATATGGCGACGTCACCAAATGCTGGCGATGGGCTACACATTTTGGCCTTTGCTCGGCACTTACATCTATTGAGCAATGAGGGTTTTTTAATGTGCTGACACCTACTGTGACATGGGACCTTGATTTTTACTGTCTCATCTGAAGGACAGGAAGCCAACCTGCCGCCAACTGGACTCAAACTCATGATCAAGAATCGAGCGAGCTACTGACTGAGCCAGGCTGGCTCCTAAAGCCTTATATTTCCAACGGAAAAACATTTGTTTTAAACAGAAACAATCCAAATGTTTCCGGGTTAATGTTAGAATCAAGGTGGATGTGGGGGATGGGGAACTGTACTTAAACGTGTGCATTACATGATCAACAACACTAGAACACATACATATATACATCAATAGTAATAATTAGCTTTTTGTCATGCCGCTTGAACAAAGTCCAGAATAAACTTTGAAATAAAGAAATTATTTGTACACTATTCTGTTTTAGTTAAAATCATTGGCAATGTAACAAGATATTGTCTGAAGTCAGACAGAGCTTATAGCTGTTGAAATGATCAGAGTGGAAATCTTTGTGGATCAAAACCATTATTGTATCAAAAGATCTCTAGAGCTTAGGTGTTACATGGATAATCTTCAAACATAACAATTTATTTGTACAGTGTCAGTTTGTTATGAAATAAATATTTATATAAATAATACTGACCTATTCTTGTCCTCATTGTAAATGAAATGTTACATGTGTAGTCAACATTAACTCTTGGTTATTTGTTTGCATTTGATAAACTATGGCAAAATGTTGTCCAAATTATTAATATTTCTCTTGGAAATTTTATATATTTAAGTCTTTTCAGAAAGTAAATGAAAGACTATTAAAAATACAGTGTATGAATTTTTGATTATATATTTTATGAGAATTTCAGAATGATTTTAGTAAATACTTGTACAAAGTTTAGTCATCAGTTCTGGATATAATGAATATTGAACCTTTTAAACGCTAACAGAAAGGTGCGATTAAAGTCAAATTCTTTTCTTCTGCATCCAGTTTGGGGAAAAAGTAAATATTCAATTTCGGAAGGTAATTTCGAGAGAACAAGTGAAAATTCTGTAGTATTTTGATGTTTAGGACCAGAAATATACTTGGACATAGGCGAAATTTCGAGATAAAAATATGTAGTAAATACATTGGAACCGGCTATTTGACTTTGACATAACTGGAATTTCCACTCTTCAGATTTCGACACGAGATAAACGTTTTTGTAAAATGGTGAAAATTACCTGAAGTGAAATAATAAGTATAATACATTTTACATAGACCACAGTTATCTCTGATACTGTCTATGATGATCATTTTCTGTTCTATCACACACAGCGAAATTTTATTACATTTTGTCTGTTAACTTAGCTCACTTTCTGTCTATCAAACTATCTACCCTGCTACCTTTCACTTTATCATTTTAGTTGCAATGATCACCTTCTATCTGTAACTTTATTTGCATATACAAATGTATCATGTTCTGTCTTTTAAATTATATACCCTGATGACTTTTTTTTTTAATAATGTGCATTATCTAACCTGACCAAAATCTCTATCACGTCACGCTTGTTCACTTTTTGTCTGTCACGTTATCTACCCTGTTCACATTTTGTCTATCACATTATCTACCCTGTATACACTTTGTTTGTCACATTATCTACCTTGTTCACATTTTGTCTATCACATTATCTACCCAGTTCACATTTTGTCTATCACATTATCAACCCTGTTCAATTATCTTATATCTACCTTGTTCTTTCTATCTCTCACATGATGTAACTTGATTAATTTCTGTCTCACATTATCTACCCTGACCACTGTCTGTCTTATTATTTACCCTGACCACTTTCTATCTGTCTTATTATCTACCCTGATCATTTTTACCTGTCATATTATTTACCTTGACCACTTTCTGTCTGTCTTATTATCTACCCTGACCACTTTCTATCTGTCACATTATATACCCTGACCACTTTCTGTCTGTAACATTATCTACCCTGACCACTTTCTGTCACATTATCTACCCTGACCACTTTCTATCTGTCACATTATCTACCCTGACCACTTTCTATCTGTCACATTATCTACCCTGACCACTTTCTATCAGTCTTATTATTATCTTCCCTGACCACTTTCTATCTGTCACATTATCTACCCTGACCACTTTCTGTCTGTCACATTTACCTTGACCACTTTCTGTCTGTCACATCTACCCTGATCACGTTCTGTCTGTCACATCTACCCTGCTCACTTTCTATCTGTAACATTATCTACCCTGACCACTATCTGTCACATCATCTACCCTGACCACTTTCTGTCTGTCATATTATCTACCCTGACCACTTTCTATCTGTCACATTATCTACCCTGACCACTTTCTATCTGTCACATTATCTACCCTGACCACTTTCTGTCTGTCACATTTACCGTGACCACTTTCTGTCTGTCACATCTACCCTGATCACTTTCTGTCTGTCACATCTACCCTGCTCACTTTCTATCTGTCACATTATCTACCCTGACCACTATCTGTCACATTATCTACCCTGATCACTTTCTGTCTGTCACATCTACCCTGTTCACTTTCTATCTGTCACATTATCTACCCTGACCACTATCTGTCACATTATCTACCCTGACCACTTTCTGTCTGTCACATTTACTTTGACCACTTTCTGTCACATTATATACTCTGACCACTTTCTATCTGTTACATTATCTACCCTGTCCACTTTCTATCTGTCACATTACCTACCCTGACCACTTTCTATCTGTCACATTATCTACCCTGACCACTTTCTATCAGTCTTATTATTATCTTCCCTGACCACTTTCTATCTGTCACATTATCTACCCTGACCACTTTGTATCTGTCACATTATCTACCCTGACCACTTTCTATCTGTCACATTATCTACCCTGACCACTTTCTATCAGTCTTATTATTATCTACCCTGACCACTTTCTATCTGTCACA
This sequence comes from Atrina japonica, assembly GCA_030159075.1. Lineage (NCBI taxonomy): Eukaryota > Metazoa > Mollusca > Bivalvia > Pterioida > Pinnidae > Atrina > Atrina japonica. Next base: position 354,800 of record BROG01000031.1, on the reverse strand, counting down.
TTATCAATCCTGGTCACTTTCTGTCTGTCACATTTTCTATCCTGACTACTTTCTGTCTCTACATCTACCTTGACCACTTTCTGTCTTTCACATCTACCCTGACCACTTTCTGTCTCTCACATTTACCGTGACCACTTTCTGTCTCTCACATCTACCCTGTTCACTTTCTGTCATATTTACCCTGACCTGTCACAGTCACATATATTTAAATAGACTTGATAAGTTGGACTGGAGCATGTTTTATGGGCATTTTCTCCAAAGAATAAGATTATCTTGGCTTAGTGTGTTGTTTCTTCTTGCATATATTCACATTTTCAAATGGACTTGTGAAGGCAACAATGGAATAGATTACAGCAAAGAATAAAATACATTTTGATATAGCCAGGTATTAAAACTAAATACATTGTTGTACATATTTCCATGAGATATTAAGACAGGCACTCACACTCTCAAGAAGAAAAGTAAAATGAAAACATTAAAAAATAAAATGTCTCTCCAGTTTAGCACCTGCACAATACAAAACCTTCTTAACTCTACTCCATTAAAACAACATAAACAAAAATTAATTTGGATAAAGCAACAACAACAAGATTCAAGTGCTGGATTATGGAGTGATCATTTCAAAGTTAAATGAACTTGAACACTGGACTAAAAGACATTCTTTTTCGTTCTATTTATATTTAATTTCATTTCGAAATGTATGTGATTACCTAAGATATAAGATAAAAAGAATTATAATAAAAATCAATTTAAATCGATTTGACCTAAATGTCAATTTAAATTCATTGATCATTTGAGTGTGACTGCAAACGGAAGGTATAGTTTGATCATTAAAAGTGAAAAGATAACAAAATGCCAGATACAGGTCATTAATTACTGGTAAAATCTGGCATCATTATTCTTACTTTGAGATGTATTATTTGTCTCGTTAAGATACCTCTGTAATGTTGAGTTGACATTATATTTTATCCCTTGATTTATATGAATGAGACAGAGATAAAGGAACATAACAAATGTTTTTCTAGTTCTTTTGTTATCTAAGCAACGACCGAGTACACATCGGAAAAAGAAAAAGCTGAGTAGTTATTGCACAGGAGTTCATTTGAATTTCCTTGGCTTTTCTGACCTATCAGTAAATATTTTAATAACAAGTGTTTATATATATCTAAATCGTGGATGTAATATCACTTTTTGGCCACCTAAGAGGGAGAATATCTTTTCAGGTTATTACTGAAAATTGGCCAGTATCAAAGAACTTGTGACTTTGAAGATAATTCTTTCCATGTAGGTCCCATTACCATATCATCACAAAAATTTAATATTATGTGGTGAGACCATATCATTTCATTTAAAGCTTATTAACAATGGATGATACAATATTTATCAATCACTAATGAGAAAATAGAGGCGTTTCTAACCAAGAGTGGATATATATACATGTTGTATGTTATCACAATGTTATGGATAGCTTGGCTAAGAAACAGCGAGTGCACTTGTGTTTTGTTAAGTATACCATGTTTTGTGTAAATAGAATGAAATGATATGTGTTTAGATGTATATTTCAGATTATTTATAATGTTAAAAGCTTGTGTATATATGGACATATATTTCCAGTGATATAACTATTAATAGCACCTGTATAAAACACATGCCATATTTCTGATTCATTGTTTAAATGTAAACTAAACTAGAATTTAGGTTAACCTTGAATGAATTGTAAAAGTAAAGGAAATATTACTTGTATATATAATACTGACCTTACCTGCAAAGGGGTATATGTATCTTGGTCCAAATAGGAAAATTTAAAGAAAGCGAGAACTGTTGTGATTAGGTTCCATAGACCTTAATGAACATTGAAACACAAGACAGTGACTTGAAATAATACAAGTGAAGTGTATTCCGTATGTATTCTTGCAGTACAGTGATTTCAGATTCAATATTAACAGATGGACTATTCATTTAAAACGCTAAATTAGATAGTTTTATGGAGTGCCACAGAATTGTGATTTAAAGGAATAGCAAAGAAACATTCTTATACTTAAGCAAATATTTGATGTCAAATGATAATAGAGGAGAGAATTCTATTTTTAAAGGACAGAAGTATTATAACAAAATCAGTAATTGATATATTACATGTACTCTGTATATAAACCTCACAGTGATTTGTTGTGTTGGAGGTCGGGGTGGATTTAGTGTCATCAGTTAATTCATATTTACACCTACTCCACCAGCTGGTTTAGGGGTGGTAGTTTGATTGCCTTTCCTGATACCAAAAGATCTTTATCGGTTGTCCAGAGAATGATAATTGTGTGATTTATGGAGATGTGGAATAAACCAAACATATCTACTGATTGTTTTTCATGACAGCAAAGATTAAGGAATTATTCTTCATCAGTGCCTAGTGCCTAATATTAACGGTGGTTTTTTTTTTAATTCAAATCTTGTATCATTATTCATATTCCAGTAGCACATGATATAAAACTTTGATCAGATATAGTGAATCTGCATAAAAACTATTTAATCAAGAGATTACAATTACGTTTAGATTGCAGATGGAAGCAAATCATCACAATCATTGTTAATTTCATTGATTGTAATGGATTACTTTGTGGATGATTGACACAGTGATTATTTTTTTGCAACATTTCCTGTTTTCAAGGTATTTCAGGTTTAAAGTCATAAATGTGTAAGGTGCTACGTACCTTAATGTCCCGATTCAAAGAGAAATACATACATTTGCCTCAAAAGTCTTTTAAAGGAAATTGATTTTTAAATTTCTTTTCATGCTTGTGAAAAAAACATTTTTATGATGTTGAAAAAAGAGGCTCAACTGCATGAAATTCATATGATCGTCAGCAGTGTTAATTACCTTTGAACTGAAAACTTTAACGACGACGAGACCTCTGTGACAAAAAATCTCCATTGTATTATGTCTGGATACCCATTTGATTGTGTATAGTATTGTATTTAATTTAAAACACAATTTCCATAACTCTTGAAGGTTGTATTTCTTTTTTGACAAAGAAAGTCATGGATTGTTGAACGATTATCATAAAGCATAGTTGGTTTTGTTATGATCTACAAACGACCAGAAAAAATGTTTTGAAAATGCACTTATCAAGTCCAGAGATTATTCTCTTCATTATGCAATGGAAAATTGCCACAGAGAATTGCTCATAAATGAAACAATTTATTTTCTAACATACATGACATATCAATGGTAATATCTAAGCACAAGTATGTGGCAGGTTATGTGTATATTTATTAAAATCTACATGAAGCATTAGAGACGTGTGTCTTTCAAATTAGAATAAAGAATAATACAAAGGAGGTCTCAACTTTTGCCTAATCATCATAACATCTTTCCTTATAAGTCTGGCTGTCATCTCCCAAATCCCTTCAAGGAGACAAACTGGCTCATTCGTGTGGAGTTGAAAGAAGGTCATGTTTGGAAAGTCAACATGTCCTTCCCTGATTATGTTGCCAAATTCCGTAGGAAAATGGTGGAAATTCGATCAAGATTCAGGGAAACTGCTCGATTAGGATTATATGCAGATTACTGGGTCCCTGGAATACCAAACAACCTTCAACCATCTTCGTAAGTAAGACTTTTCATTCACCATGGGTTACATTCAAATTTAACATCCTTCATGCTAAATTTGGTATACAAAATTATAACATAAAAGCTCAAAACAATCTGCTAAAGCAAATAGTTAAGTGATCAAAAAACAAACAATGTTTGTCTGGGATATGTCTTACCCCTTACTTGTCTGACTTACCTCTTTCATGTTAAGAGGTTATTTTTTAGTTGTTTTGTAGGATTATGGTTAAAAATGATGCCTTGTACAAAACTTTAAGGACATGGACTCTTGTATATCTGTAAATTTTCCCCATATATGACATATCTAAACTAAAGTTTAACCCAATTATATTTGAAATATTTCATTGGGATCACTAACATCCTCTATTCTATCATCATGTACATATACATCCTCTATTCTATCATCATCTTACATATACATCCTCTATTCTATCATCATCTTACATATATATCCTCAATTTTATCATCGTCTTACACATACATCCTCTATTCTATCATCATCTTACATCTTACATATACATCCTCTATTCTATCCTCTTTTTACATATACATCCTCTATTCTATCTTCTTTTTACATATACATCCTCTATTCTATCATCATCTTACATATATATCCTCTTCTATCATCTTACATATACATCCTCTATTCTGTCATCATCTTACATATACATCCTCTATTTTATCATTATCTTACATATATATCCCCTATTCTATCATCATCTTACATATACATCCTCTATTCTATCATCGTCTTACACATACATCCTCTATTTTATCATCATCTTACATCTTACACATATATCCTCTATTTTATCATCATCATACATTTTACATATACATCCTCTATTCTATCATCATCTTACATCTTACACATACATCCTCTATTCTATCATCATCTTACATCTTACACATACATCCTCTATTCTATCATCATCTTACATCTTACACATACATCCTCTATTCTATCATCATCTTACATCTTACACATACATCCTCTATTCTATCATCATTTTGCATCTTACATAAACATCCTCTATTCTATCCTCTTTTTACATATACATCCTCTATTCTATCTTCTTTTTACATATACATCCTCTATTCTATCATCATCTTACATATACATCCTCTTCTATCATCTTACATATACATCTTCTATTCTGTCATCATCTTACATATACATCCTCTATTTTATCATCATCTTACATCTTACACATATATCCTCTATTTTATCATCATCATACATTTTACATATACATCCTCTATTCTATCATCATCTTACATATACATCCTCTTCTATCATCTTACATATCCATCCTCTATTCTATCATCATCTTACATATTCATCCTCTATTTTATCATTATCTTACATATATATCCCCTATTCTATCATCATCTTACATATAAATCCTCTATTCTATCCTCTTTTTACATATGCATCCTCTATTCTATCATCTTGCATCTTACACATACATCCTCTATTCTATCATCATCTTACATCTTACACATACATCCTCTATTCTATCATCATTTTACATCTTACACATACATCCTCTATTCTATCATCATCTTACATCTTACACATACATCCTACATCCTCTCATTCTATCATCATCCTCTATTCATCATATCTTACATCTTACACATACATCCTCTATTCTATCATCATCTTTACATCTTACATATATATCCTCTATTCTATCATCATTTTACATCTTACACATACATCCTCTATTCTATCATCATTTTACATCTTACATATATATCCTCTATTCTATCATCATCTTACATCTTACACATACATCCCCTATTCTATCATCATCTTACATCTTACACATACATCCTCTATTCTATCATCATTTTACATCTTACATATACATCCTCTATTCTATCATCATCTTACATATACATCCTCTATTCTATCATCATCTTACATATACATCCTCTATTCTATCATCATCTTACATCTTACACATACATCCTCTATTCTATCATCATCTTACATCTTACATATACATCGTCTATTCTATCATCATCTTACATCTTACATATACATCGTCTATTCTATCATCATATTACATATACATCCTCTATTCTATCATCATATTACATATACATCCTCTATTCTATCATCATATTACATATACATCCTCTATTTTATCATCTAATATATACATCCTCTAAAACTTTACTCAAACCCCAATGTTAACACAACAAGTTGAGATAAATTACATGACTTGTTGTGTTGTAAGAAAAATAAAGTTCAGATTTCATGACATGTAGAATTGCTGCCTAAGATTTAATTAGCTGAACCATTATAGTTTCTACACAGTTCTTTATCTAGTAGTATATATGCAATTCATTCATAAACCAAAACAAATAATCTGCATGTGCTTTTGAGAACTTTAAAAGACAAGATAAAATGTAATCGTCATTGACCTTGGTGATAGCTGTTATTTGCCAGTTTCATGTATTACTTTTTTAAATTGTTCATTGTAGAGACATATAATTATCATCAATTTATGTTTGTTTACTTCACATTTGTGATTTTTTCTGATATTGTCAGAATGTTTTCTAAGACTAGTAGGGTTGCTTTAGTATATCTATTACCAGTTTAACTGATATAGAATTGAAATCGTAGATAAAGTAGGCAAGTATATGTACCTATTTGGCCTTGAGTATGTGTACTATGTGTGTACTTTTAAATTCAAATGTCTGTTTACTGGGAATTGTAATTACCTCCCCTTTTAGATTTGACTCAGTGGTATAGTCAACTTGCTTTGTCAGTTTGTCATTTCCCTGTTAGCTTGATACATGTAACAAATTCCATCATCGTTGCATAGTAAACGCAAGGAGCGACTCTGGAGCTAGCGGAGTAGCTCCAGTGTGTGGCAAGGGCTTTGAGTAGTCACGACGCACATTAAATCCACACTTCTCATATCTTACCCAATGTTTTGACTTCTATTAATTGTAATTATGTCCCTTTAAGATTTGACCCAGATGTAGTGTTTGTTTGGTCAGTTTGTCATTTTCCTAATGTTTTGACTTCTATCTATTGTAATTATCTCCCTTTAAGACTTGACCCATATGTAGCGTTTGTTTGGTCAGTTTGTCATTTTCCCAATGTTTTTACTTCTATCTATTGTAATTATCTCCCTTTAGACTTGACACAGAAATAGTGTTTACTTTGCAAAATTATCATTTCCCCAATGCTTTGACTTCTATCTATTGTAATTACCTCCCTTTAGACTTAGTGTTTGCTTTGTAAAACTCATTTCCCCAGTGCTTTGACTTATATCTATTGTAATTATCTCCCTTTTAGACTTGACTCAGAGGTAGCATTTGCCATGTCAGTTTATCATTTGAAGATTGAAGTTGTGTTGTCTTTGCTCCATCCATTTGTCTATTCATTTGTTTGTCCATCCATTTGTCTATTCATTTGTTTGTCCATTTGTCTATTCGTTTGTCCATCCATTTGTCTATTCATTTTTTGTGTTTGCAGCATTTTGATTCCAGACAAATACAGTGACTTTATTTTTTCCTCAAATTTCAACAATTAGTTTTGAAGATTGATGTCAATAAGATCTAGGATATCAGTTTTATTTTGGCCAATATTCTACAATACTTGCCAGAGTTATGGGACCTTAAAATCTTCATAAATGACCTACATGTACATTTTTATAATAAAATGCATTATTTTTATGAAAATGTTTTACTTGCATATAATTTTATTCAAAAGAATTTGGCTTTTCATGAACAAACTAATTTTTAGGACAATAAAAATTAGCACCCCATTCCCTTTCAAATATTTAACATTTATTTTCTAGTTTATAAATCATATTTTGTGGAGAAATTATTGTTCATATAATGGTGTCAGGAGATCAGGCCATAATTGAAATTGACAACTGAATTTTTTAAAGTATTATAATTTAGATTTGTGCATGGTATATTCTAGGATTTAATGATCTGGTTTTACATTACATTAAATAGTTGTCCATTTTGAAGTAACAGTAATATTCAACTGAGTGATAGTGTTATTATGGTGCCAATCAAGTGCTTTTTCATTAAAATTCAGCAAATGACAGAGACTTAATCTTGGAAATGAATGTTCAATTCTTTATGAATGATTAGTGTACTTGAAAGATTTGACCTCTGTACAGTCAACTGAAATTGATTAATATAATGTAGTCTCCATATTGTAATCACTTTTATGTTCTATGAAAAGCTGTTACACTTAATTGACAAGTTGAAAAAAATCTTGCTAAGGTATCAGTTGAATTGTATAGTTTCAGAAACTGTCACACTAACATAATTACAAACAATTCACAAAAAGCTTTTTCTTGTTTTTATCATCAGGTTATAGAATGCATAGAAAAGTGAATTTGATAAAATCTTTATAGTCAAGTGTGTATGCAGTATCATCACATATTACCGGTGCACCATAAAACTTTGGAATTCACAAAAAGCTGAACTAGGATCATAAAAAGCTTTTGATCTTTGAACTAAAAAAAAATGTGTGTTAAAAAAAATATTTTGAAACATTCTCACTTCATCTCCCCATACAGCAGACATTTTTGTAATTGTTTCTCTGGAAAATCAAGTCCCACAGTAGGTATAAAAGGCTGATTAGTTATAACGGTCGTCACTGTATATCTGTAGTCGCAACGTGAAACGTGCAAAGTCCCAGAGGCTGAATAAAACTCACAGACTTAGTCTTACCTGTACTTTTCAATGAACTTTTCTGCAACGAACAATCAGCAACAAACAGAGAATGAACATTTCATCCATAATAAATACAAAATTTATTCCATAACACTAAATATAAAGCACCTTCTAAAACAAAAACAAAGCGATATGCTTCCTACTGTCATTCAGCCACTGAGCAATGATTCATCGTCCATTTTTTCGGACCACTTCTCTGTTTACCGAAAGAAGAAACATGGCTCAATGGCTGAATGACAGAAAGCAGACCACTTTGTTTTTGTTTGGAAGGTGCTTGATATTTCGTGCAATGGAATAAATTTTGGATTTATTTTGGATGAAATGTTCATTTTCTGTTTGTTGCTGTTCGTACATTGCCCAAATTAAAACTCCACTTCAGGCACAGATAGTTTTTGTTGAAAAGTACAGGTAAGACTGTGAGTTTTATTCAGCCTCTGGGACTTCGCATGTTTCACATTGCAAGTACAGATATACATTGACGACTGTCATGACTAATCGGCCTTTTATACCTGCAGTGGACTTGATTTTCCAAAGAAACAACTACAAAAATGTCTGCTGTATGGGGAAGATGAAGTGGGAATGTTTCAAAACATTTTTTTTTTCAACACAATTTTTTTTATCAAAAGTCCAAAAGCTTTTTATGATCCTAGTTCAGCTTTAAGTCTGAGAATATTCTCAAATTGACCTGCTCAGCCAATCAGATTTCAGGATTTACCTAAATTGAGTAAACAGTTTTGACTTAATGCTTTGTTTTATGGTGCCAGACTCTGAAGTGGTTGATGTCTGTAGATGTCCTCATACTAAAGTTTATACGAGGTTTGAAGTGGTTGATATCTACAGATGTCCTCATACTAGAGATTATATAAGTAGGTCTGAAGTGGTTGATATCTATAGATGGCCTCATGCTAAAGTTTATATGAATGGGTCTGAAGTGGTTGATATTTTTAGATATCCTCATACTAGAGTTTATATGAGTACTGGTAGGTCAGAAGTTATTGATATCCACAGATGTCCTTCTTACTACGGTTTATATGAGCAGGCCTAAAGTAGTTGATATCTATAGATATTTACATACTAGAGTTTATATATGCGTAGGTCCGTAGTGGTTGATATATACAGATGTCCTCATACTAAAGTCTATATGAGTAGGTCTGAAGTGGTTGATATCCACAGATGTCCTTCTTACTACGGTTTATATGAGCAGGCCTAAAGTAGTTGATATCTATAGATATTTACATACTAGAGTTTATATGCGTAGGTCCATAGTGGTTGATATATACAGATGTCCTTATACTAAAGTCTATATGAGAAGGTCTGAAATGGTTGATATCCACAGATGTCCTTACAGTTTATATGATTAGGCTCAAAGTGGTTGATACATTTAAAATGAACATGCTTTACTCTAGAATGACATTTTATGTTTTCAAATCTTTAATGATTAAACCTTAAAGAGATCTGAGTACTTTAGTTCTTATTGTGTTTTTACATTTAAAGAGGTCTGACCTATTGTAAAGTAATTAGATATAAATCTACAGAAATAAATTTGTTTTTATTTCTCATTTATAAATGATTTCCCGTTTGAGAGGTACAATGAACATTAAGTCAATATTTTTACATCTGAACACCGTGTTTATTGCAGTTGATTTTATTTTCGTCCTGGTCATAAATAAAATTCACATACTAAAGTCAAAGGAATTTGAATTCATTTAATAATTTCTTTTGTCTGTGTTTCGATTTTTATGACCTGGATCAAAGACTAGGAGCAAGTTACTTGACTTTTGTCTGTATGTCAGTCTGTCCCTCTGTCAGTCACCTTAAAGCCCATACAAAACCTCCAACTACATATCCAGACTTTTGTCTGTATGTCAGCCTGTTTCTCTGTTACAGTTACAGGGTCACATTCTGTACAAAACTACATATCTAGACTTTTGTCTGTATGTCAGTCTGTCCCTCTGTCAGTCACCTTAAAGCCCATACAAAACCTCCAACTACATATCCAGACTTTTGTCTGTATGTCAGCCTGTTTCTCTGTTACAGTTACAGGGTCACATTCTGTACAAAACTACATATCCAGACTTTTGTCTGTATGTCAGCCTGTTTCTCTGTTACAGTTACAGGGTCACATTCTGTACAAAACTTCCAACTACATATCCAGACTTTTGTCTGTATGTCAGCCTGTTTCTCTGTTACAGTTACAGGGTCACATTCTGTACAAAACTTCCAACTACATATCCAGACTTTTGTCTGTATGTCAGCCTGTTTCTCTGTTACAGTTACAGGGTCACATTCTGTACAAAACTACATATCCAGACTTTTGTCTGTATGTCAGCCTGTTTCTCTGTTACATTTACAGGGTCACATTCTGTACAAAACTACATATCCAGACTTTTGTCTGTATGTCAGCCTGTTTCTCTGTTACAGTTACAGGGTCACATTCTGTACAAAACTACATATCCCGACTTTTGTCTGTATGTCAGCCTGTTTCTCTGTTACAGTTACAGGGTCACATTCTGTACAAAACTACATATCTAGACTTTTGTCTGTATGTCAGTCTGTTTCTCTGTTACAGTTACAGGGTCACATTCTGTACAAAACTTCCAACTCCATATCCCGACTTTTGTCTGTATGTCAGCCTGTTTCTCTGTTACAGTTACAGGGTCACATTCTGTACAAAACTACATATCTAGACTTTTGTCTGTATGTCAGTCTGTCCCTCTGTCAGTCACCTTAAAGCCCATACAAAACCTCCAACTACATATCCAGACTTTTGTCTGTATGTCAGCCTGTGTCTCCATTAGTCACCTTATAGTCCATACAGAATCTCCAACTTCAACTTTACATGCATACAGACTTTTGTCATGAACATTCAATACACGATTTGCTTTAGATGTAGTGTTTGCTTCACAAGTGGAAAGTTTCTTGTTCAAATTTAAGTCTGGTAGAATTCTGAAACACAAGCATTTGACTTCTCTGACAAGGTACTATCATGCTATATCTCTCTCATATTATTCTTTAGAACTTCCAGGTTTCCTGGATACAAATCTGATTTCATGTGAAATGTAGATGACTTATGAACTCTTCCTAAATACATATTTACTATGTAGTTCAAAGAACAATGTTCCATAGGCGAAAATGTTAAGATTTTCGGTATATCTTGTCATTCCAGCAAGTGTTGAACTATAGATTTGACAAGGATCTGCTCGTCGTCTTCAATCAACATCAGCAAATATACCTTGTTTTTTGTCACATGGGCATATTTCAACCCCATGCAACAGTGAATGGAGTGAAACTGGATAGTATTCAAGAATTATTGGCTCTAATTATATCAAAGTACCAGTAAAACTATGCTGATTCAGCATTTTCAATTCTTAACACATTATTTTGCTCTGCAAAAATATATAAATACATTCAATGTATTATTCCAATCAAACCCCTGGATACTTCCAAAATAACTGCTTCATTTTCTCAACACCTTTTAAACCAACCAATTTTTTAGGTAATTAGTTGTCTTACATGTAGTTACATAGTCGAAAGAAAATCATTCAATTTTATGTGCCCAAGTTTGAAGATCATTAAGGGTATATTGATTTTGGTCTTTTTACAAATGTTTGGGCTCTGTCAATTAATTCAGTTTCTTTTCTTAAAAAATTTATCCACACTTGACAATATTTTTTATAGTTATGGGACTTAAAATCCGAATGAATCGGGAACTTTGTATTTCTCAAATCAAACATGTCTTATTAAAAGCTGCTTAGTTGGCTTTAGCATTGCTTTTTTTGTAGTTCAACCTACAGATGGAATTTCTATTTACTGCAGATTTGACGTTGAAAGCTACATGTACAAAATGTATGTCCAGAACATACAAACCGAAATCGAAACAAACAGAATGCTTTTAATGTCAGCTGGCTTGTGAATAGTTAATTGTATGACCTTACGTTTTAAAGTACGGTAAAGTAACTGCAAACCTGTGGCAATTAAAATTGTGACTTTTATATCTGTCAGGCAAATTTGGTTAAACCCTTGGGATTAAAAAATACTGAGTGATAATGGAGTGGAACGGAACTTATAAACTCTGATTACAAAGCATTGTCTGTATAGGGAATGTTGTGGTCGTCTGTCATTGCCAGTATGTGTTAAATGTAATTATATACAATTTTTACAATGTTGATACAATTTGCATACCTTACCTAATTGTTGTTTATTCACCATTTGTTTACTTGCTTTTATTAAAAAAATGTCAGTTTCTTCCCAGAATTTGTTTTAATATTTCCATTTAATGACTTTTGTTGACAACTTAAGTAATGGACTGGCTTGAAAGTTTATGTTCCTGTTTCTTTTGCTCTCAATTAAAGAGCTTTTCGTGCCTAAACACGAGATGCATTTAAAGAATTTCTGTATTTCAAATTACTCTTATAAAGTCTTGGTTTGGTATTTGTTCACAGGTTAATATCAAAACAGTACTTTTGTTTGGCTTAAGTTTGTCCTGTTTATGTTTATATATGTTTAAGAGATAAGTATGATCTGCAAACTCCAAGAACAAGAGAATTAGGACTGCTATAAGGTGAATGAAAGGTCATGAAACTTTATGCACTTTTTAATAAATGTGTCAGGGAGAGAGAGAGAAAGTCAGAGAGATAAAAAGAGGAAGAAGTTTCTTTTGTATGTACATGTGAAAGCCAAAATACTGGCAGAGACTTTCATTGTTAGCACTTCAATTGTAGTGTTTTAGCTTTGGTCCTATTTCTTTCCTCATGTTCATGGCAATATGGTGGTCAAGAGGGGGAGTGTTATCCTTGCAAACAGAAAGGTTGCAAGAATTAAAATATGCTAAAAATAAGACCTTTCAACACTTGTACATTCCTGTGAGTTCAAGTTCCCAAATAAACTTTATTTATTTTGCAAGGCTTTACAAACAAGTTATGTGAATTTATATAGATGTCTCTTGTTGGTTCAGATGTTGGCATGCAGGGGTCCTTGGTGTGTGAGGTAACCATAGTACCCAGAGAAAACCCATGTGTCGGATTTGGCAACTGCCATACCATCTCACATACTTCCCAGTCCAATCCAAGGATAAAACCAGAGTGCCCAGAGAAAACCCATGTGTCTGATTTGGCAACTGCCATACCATCTTACATACTCCCCAGTCCAATCCAAGGATAAAACCAGAGTGCCCAGAGAAAACCCATGTGTCTGATTTGGCAACTGCCTTGCCATCTCACATACTTCCCTGTCCAATCCAAGGATCTGTGAACCTGGGTTGTACTGGTGAGATTAAGTAATAAGTTAAGTTATAAGTTATAACCCTTGCACTACCCATACAAATATCTCTATCCCTAAAAGTAATTGATAAATTCCACCAGTTTATACTAGCATTCTTTAAGTTTGTTTTATTAGATATGGCTGACGTAGAGTTAATGTGATTTCAAGATATTTCAAACACATAATTTCAAGTAACAGGTAGTAAATTGAACATAGTCCTGTGAGATAATTTTAACTTTATATATTCAGTTTCATTTACATATTATAGTGCATGTAATTATTTTCAGGTAGGTTAATATACACTCTAATGCAGTTAGTCAATATATCAGTTATCACCTGTCTATCTTAGACCTTTGTTAGCATGTCTGCCCATAGCTTAGTTGCCAACAATAAGGTGCTGATATAAACATACACATGTAAACAGTTACTCTGACTAAATGCTGGTGAAGTGAACCAGCACATGTGCCAAAGACAAAAATTCATGGATTGTCATTGTTCAGTTCATAGTCCTACATTAATCAGTTGTTGTTAAGGTATTGTCAGGTGCATGTATATGATTACCTGGGCTGATTGATCTAGTAGATACCACATTTTAAAAGCACACATATATATAAATATATATATATATCAGTATATTTATTATTATTATAATTTATTACAAATACTGATATTTATTTATTTATCACATATATACATGTGTGTGTGTGTGTGTGTGTGTGTGTGTGTGTGTGTGTGTGTGTGTGTGTGTGTGTGTGTGTGTGTGTGTAGGTAGGTATCCTGTAATAAAAATTAATTTATCATATATATAAGCATGTGAGTGACTGGATATCTATCTATCTATATCTATATATATGCTTATGATATATATGACAAATATATTTTTTTACAGGATACATTTATGTCACATTTTTAAGAAGGCATATCCTCATTGTAACACTATCAATTGGTAACCAGTATTTGTATACTCTCTCAGCTATAGGGATATCTCTATGACAGTGAACAATTTCTTTGTGGTATTTAAAACACAAACAAATAAACAGCAATATATATACTAAAATGAATAAACTGTATAACAGACAAACTATGAAGCCTGTTAAAAGAATAATAAAGTTTTATATTACAATTTACTTTTAAAGCATGCATAAATGTTTACAGTATGGTTACTGTTACTTTAAATTATTTACATTTCATTCATTTCTATTGTGACTGGTTTTTATCAGTTAATTTTGATAATTTATAAAGTTCAGATGACCTCCAGCAGACAGTAAATACTTTTCTTATTTGTTTTCGATCTTGTTACCTCCCCATGAGGGCAACCCTGTTGGTTTTTGCACATCTCATTCCTCAAACCATATTTTACCTTTTGCTGTATGTTGAAGCACTACAAGGTGAAACATGCCTGTTATTCAAGGATACTAACCATACTATCTTAATCAAACTTGGAATGTAGATATGTCAAAAGAGGCATTTGATCTGTATGTTGTCTCAGGTTGACCTAAGATTCACACTAGTTACATTAATGAACTTAAGATTTAATGCCCTAAAATGTCTATACTCATTACAGTTCTTTTACTCTTCCTGCCACATTTTGAGTGTGTGTGTGTTTTTGTCTTTCTTCAAGCCATAAAAGAATTGTTATGTGAGTTACACCCTATGTATATAAACTAAATTGTCTTATTGATCCATAATACCATATGTAGGCCGGTACACATCATAGGACCCTTAATATTACACTAAGGCCTATTGAGTCAGTCTGTATTACTTATGTCACACATATTACTTGTAGATTCTGGTGAACACCTCCTTTGGTGTCACATTATGTATATATAGAAGTTCCAACTTCCATTCCCCATCCTATATTTACCATAAAGTCCTGCAACACATGGGGACCTGAAGATAATTTTTCCTCTTAGAACAATGAATGTGAACAAAATCATCTAAGAATATCTTAGATGACAGAAATAGGAAACAATTACTTATATCATTGCATATTTTTAACTATCTTAGAGACCAAATGCATAATTGTAACCAAAGCTTAAGACATTAAAGTTGTACCCACCACTCCCCCACCAAAAAAATAAAAAAAATAAAATAAAATATTGAAGCTTTGGTTACACATTTACTACTTTTATTATGGTTTAATTTTGGTGTAGGATTATTTTCAATGCAGCCATGGTGTAATGGATATTGGACTTTCTAACTTCATTTACCTGTCCTCAATTGAATGAAAAAGTAATCAATACTAAATAATCAATAGGTCTCAAAATGTCAGAAACAAATTACTATACCAAAGAAATAAAAAAAACATGAGACCTTCTGCTCTGTAATTGCTGGATACTTTATACACTATTGTTTGATAACTCAACCTTGATAACCATGCATTTTCACCCAAACAACCATAACATTCCCCATGGGCTGTTACTGTCTGGTAAGTAGGATGAAAATGGGTTTTTGAAAATAATTTAAAAAAATGTAAAATTGAAAGAGTACTGTTGTCTTACATAAAACATATTCATCATGAAATGTTTGAATACAAAAAGCTTGAATGTAGTAGGCCTACCCAGCGGCCAGTGACAACATCAGTTGTCCATACATTGTATGTGATGTAACGGAAATGGTACCCAGTGACAACATCAGTTGTCCATACATTGTATGTGATGTAATGGAAATAGTACCCAGTGACATCATCAGTTGTCCATACATTGTATGTGATGTAATGGAAATAGTACCCAGTGACATCAGTTGTCCATACATTGTATGTGATGTAATGGAAATAGTACCCAGTGACAACATCAGTTGTCCATACATTGTATGTGATGTAATGGAAATAGTACCTAGTGACAACATCAGTTGTCCATACATTGTATGTGATGTAATGGAAATAGTACCCAGTGACAACATCAGTTGTCCATACATTGTATGTGATGTAATGGAAATAGTACAATGTACCTAGTGACAACATCAGTTGTCCATACATTGTATGTGATGTAATGGAAATAGAACCCAGTGACAACATCAGTTGTCCATACATTGTATGTGATGTAATGGAAATAGTACCCAGTGACAACATCAGTTGTCCATACATTGTATGTGATGTAATGGAAATAGTACCCAGTGACAACATCAGTTGTCCATACATTGTATGCGATGTAATGGAAATAGAACCCAGTGACAACATCAGTTGTCCATACATTGTATGCGATGTAATGGAAATAGAACCCAGTGACAACATCAGTTGTCCATACATTGCATGCGATGTAATGGAAATAGAACCCAGTGACAACATCAGTTGTCCATACATGCGATGTAATGAAATAGAACCCATGACAACATCAGTTGTCCATACATTGTATGCGATGTAATGGAAATAGTACCCAGTGACAACATCAGTTGTCCATACAATGTATGCGATGTAATGAAAATAGTACCCAGTGACAACATCAGTTGTCCATACTTTGTATTTGTTGTAAAATACTCATTATGGGAGACTTAGCTGAGAGCCTTCATCTGCCAGCCATCCAAGAATTTTTACATGTCAGGAATTATTTCTCCTCTGAAAAGGCTTTGGTTAATTTGTCAATATTGGTAAGGCATGCAGGGATTTTTTACCCTCTTTTGGGAATAAGGCAATGGCCTTTTGAATTGAGAATTTTAATAATATTTTATTGAAATTTGGATATCTAGAAATACACAAAACTGTGAATATACAAGAATCGTTTCAAATTCATTGTCATTTGACTTCAAATGGGAAATTTTGATTACAAATTGGGGATATTGATTTGTTTTTGCAATGGGAAAGGGACTTATTTCAGCCCCAAATCATAAGGTGACAGATCCATGTAATGAGAATGTTTATTGGATAAGGCCTCTTTATTGTAAATGAAAAAATGACTGTGGTATGCTCTTGGGCCTTTAGGGTCTTCTCAAAATGATATATAATAATAAATTCATGGTCCTTCCTTTTAAAGCTGGATATATTTTCCAATGAGAGCATCAAATATAATTAAAATAAACAGAAATGTGACTTTCATCATATACCCAGCAGTATTCATTGCTTATTTCAATTTTTCTTACCTGACCTGGATTTGAACTGTTGAAACTAAATTGTTAGCTACATGTCCTGGTAGCTGTGAGCATAGTTGTTGGAATACTGTAGACAGTCAAGTACAGCATATTTACTAATCCCATACATAGACCCAGGATTTACAGTTAATACTAAAAGTGATTTACAATACACACCATTATATTGAAAATAAAATATATTTTACAATGAAAATTTCTATAAAGATATTTAAACCCCTCATTGAATGTGGCACATGTCATTTTATATTGAGTTATCAGTAAATACATTTAACTCGCACATCATGTGTTCCATACCAACATCTATTGCATTCTGCAAAGGTTAATACAACCATTTATCAACCTACCCTAAAAATACACTAGTATTGACAGAAGATTAATTCTGATGTTAATATATATCTTTTGAAGTTGATAAATCAATGTGTTTTTGCTGCAATATGTACATGTGCATTTACTTAACATTATAGAAACTCAATAAATCCAGCAAGTAAAATATGGTTGATTGATAATCTGTCATATACAGTGATATATAAAATCCCTGACCACAGGGAAGAAATGATTAAACTCTGAAAGTATATCTAGTTTCTGAATAATGAACATTTGAAATTAACATATTGTACAGTTGGTTTCTGCAAATGTGCCTGTTTTATACAGATGACTACTATATGAAAATGACTTATTTATTTTCTTTCATTTAATGGGTTTACTGTGTTTGTTTGTTTTTGTTTTTTTCACAGTTCCCCTTGTAACTCAATATTTTGTATATCAGAATGAATGAAATAAAGGCATAAACATTTACAATTAAACTTCTATAAAATGGTAATCTACAAATAAAGACCACATGTCTAAAAGTTTTTGGACCTCTATTTACAGTTAATCACTGAAACATAAATAATTGTACTCACACCTTAATCTGTTTTTTGACAAGTTTCAGTTCATGAAATTTACTAATCCAAAGGTCTGTCTTCATCAAATTTGTTTGTGTATGTTCAATGTTTTCAAATGAGATTTAAATTCAAATAAATTCTGACTTATTGGCATCAGATATAAACTTAATTCAAAGTTTTCATTTTATTTCATTTTACCATTTATTTCATATGCATGATGCAGTCTTTTAATCAGTTCAAGTTTTGTACCCCCAGGGCCATAAAACAATTCTCAGACAATTTATTTTTACTCAACTTCAAGATTTTACTGAAATCTTTAGAATTTTCTCAACTTGGATAAAGTTGTGGACCATAAAGAAATTCTTAGACATATTTCTTTCTCAAGTGATAAAATGCTTAAGTACGGCATGTAGCTGTCTTACGTAAATCTTAACAGTGAAAATGGCCGCCGCCTATGTTCACCTTGGGATAAATAAATGCAAATGCCATTGTCATTGTTGCCCTAGAGTATTTTGGGACATGGTTAATTCTTGGCTATCGTAAACAATGTGTTATTTCAGCGAAATAGGTTTAGGAGACCAACATTTCTTTCTCTGTTGGCTTGTTTTGGCCATATGATGTTTGTTTATATTAACAATAGGGACGGTGTAAATTTAGTCTGGTACATATGCCCCAGTGTATGTCCCTAGTCGTTTATCTTATCTAATGTACTTATACTGTTTTACTTGTATCTTGAATATCGTGTATTATATACATTATATGTATAAATTACTGACTTTGGTCATGTATTGGCATTTTACAAGACGTTTTTAATGTTTTTAAAAAGGTATATAGCTATTCCCCTTTTTATGCCACAAAACGTTCTGCCTACTTGATTTTCAACATATTTTATATCTATTGGTTGGTTATTAAATAATTGATCATAGATTATGGTAAGAATAATGTTCAAACATTAAAGCTAAGTGAATTGGGAAATAAATTGGGACATATGTCCTGGACGAGATTAAAACTGTCCCTTGACAATCTTTTCTCAGTTGAGAAAATTCTAAAGTCGTTTTATGGTCCGCGAGTTTTCACTTTTTACTCAGATGAGTAAATTCTTAACTTTTAATAAAATTTGTCTTAGAATTTTCCTTGTTTATGGTCTCGGACCCAGATATCCAATAAAATGTCATATATACATTTGTAGTCTTAATCTTCTTGTGAAATATTTACACAGGAATTATATTTGGTAACCATAGGTGTTACAGTTGGCTACACAGTTGTTATCATTTATTAACATGGGTGTTATAGTTGGATACCATAGGTGTTATTGTTGACAACACAGGTGTTATAGTTGACTACTCAGGTATTACTGTTGACTACATATGTGTTATCATTGGTTAATGCAGGACTTCTAGTTGGTTACCAGAGTAGTTATAGTGGGTTACCAAAGGTGTATAGTTGACTGCACAGACAGTACAGTTGGCTACACAGATGTTAATCATACTGGTGTTATAGTTGGTTACATAGGCGTTATAGTTGGTTACACAAGTGTTATAGTCTGTTACACAGGTGTAATAGTTGTTTACACAGGTGTTTTAGTTGGTTACACAGGTATTATAGTTGATAACACAAGTGTAATAGTTGGTTTCACATGTGTTATAGTTGAAAACACAGGTCTTATAGTTGGTTACACAGGTGTTATAGTTGGTTTCACATGTGTTATAGTTGAAAACACAGGTGTTATAGTTGGTTACACAGGTGTTATAGTTGGTTACACTATAGTTGGATATACATGTGTTTTAGTTGTTTACACAGGTGTTATAGTTGTTACACAGGTGTTAGAGTTTGTTACACAGATGTTATATTTGGTTACACAGGTGTTATAGTTGGTTCACGGGTGTTAAAGTTTGTTACACAGGTGTTATAATTGGTTATACAGGTGTTATAGTTGTTTACACAGGTGTTATATTTGGTTACACAAGTGTTATAGTTGGTTATATTATAGTTGGTTATACAGGTGTTATAGTTATTTACACAGGTGTTATATTTTGTTCACAGGTGTTATATTTTTGATTACACAAAAAAGTTAAAAAGGTGTAATAGTCTGTTACACAGGTGTTTTAGTTGGTTACACAGGTGTTTTAGTTGGTTACACAGGGGTAATAGTTGACTACACAGGTGTAATAGTTGACTTCACATGTTATAGTTGGTTATGCAGGTGTTATAATTATTTACACAGGTGTTATAGTTGGTTCACAGATGTTATAATTGGTTAAATATGTGTTATAGTTGGTTACACAGGTGTTATAGTTTGTTACACAGGTGTTATAGCTGATAACCTAGATATTATAGTTGATTTTTTGGTATGTTACAGATTTGTTACAGGACTTTAATCAGCTTCTGTATGATGGGAAGTTGTACACATTGTTTCTTCTTTCATATTGTTCTCATTGTATTCTCTATAAAAGATAAACAGAACTTATGCCTAAAAGAATTTTCTGTTAAGGAAAAACATATCTGGTTATTTGCTAACACGAATTTGTTAATTTTTATTAACTCGTATTTTGCCCAAATGATGTTATCAGCAATTTCAAATCATGTTCCTTCATAAAAGGATTTTTGTTTACGTTGACTGTTAATAAATACTGCCATCTTTTCTCTCATCTATGCAACACAAAATATACAACTTCCTAATCTTATGTCTTTTATAGACACTATTTGATGTACATTTAAGACTTATAATGATGCACTTACAATTTTACATCTCAAAAGATCTAGGTATCACAAAATACATAAACAAATTTTTCATGCAAACAGGTATTATAACCTGCTATAAATGAATGCAGAGCTGGCCTGTTTCAGTCGGTAGCGTCCTTGACTTTTGATCGTATGGTCGTGAGTTCAAGTCCAGCTGGTGGCAGGTTGGTTTCCTGTCTTTCGGATGAGACAGTAAAAATCAAGGTCCCATGTTGCAATAGGTGTCAGCACGTTAAAGAACCCTCACTGCTCAATGGCCGTAAGTGCCGCGCATAGGCCCAAATTTGAAGCCCTATACCAACATTTGGTGACATCTCCATATGAGTGAAAGATTCTTGAGTGGGACGTTAAACAACAATAAACAAACAAACAAAAATGAATGCATGGATTAAAATACCTACACAGAAAATTACTCAGTTAAGCTTTTCTGGGAACTGAACTTTTTAAGAAGACCACACACCTAACAACATTGGTTTCTTATATGACATGCTTTGATAACATTACATGTAAATATAGACTTTGAGCAGTTCCGTATCAACATTTTGATCATTTTAATGTACTAATGGTATCTGATGATTTTGTGCTTTACACTTTCAGTTTTACATGTTAAAGAAGTAAACTCTTATCAGTCCCTCTACAACAGTATTTTGTCAGCAATTGTTCTGTCTGTTAATTATTGGATACAGGTATATGTTAACATTTTTATAATGATGATTCATAGTTTATTAAAATATTTGTTAAAAGTACCCTATTCATTAGTTTCTTATCATCACTGACAAGGCATCTAATTTACCTGTAGTAGAATTATTAAAAATCTATCAAGATCTCTCCAACCTGGATGTATTTTTAGATAAATTGAATAAAAATGGTTTAATTTTAAGTTACAGAAAGGTACATCTGACATTAATTAATATGCTTTTTGTACCTGTCAAATACCTGTGTTGGCTATCAAATAGAAATAAGATTTTACCAGAGATTTAACTGGAAGAATATCAACAACACTTCATGCTGATTATGAGTAATAAATTGATAAGCTGTTCCAAGGAAGAGATTATTTCTCAAAATAATATAAATTTTTACTTAGTATGTGGTGATGAAAGTATTAATGAAAGGGAATTCACCATGTACTTTTGGAGAGTTTTAAAAATGCTTAACTGATACAATTTTATGAATTAATGTGTTACCTGGACTGTTTTTATATTTTGTGACTATTGCTTTAAAATTTCATTAGATATTTTAAAAGTGATAATATTCATAGCATTTTAAATTACTCTATCTTTTAGATTTAAGGACATTAGTTATGCGTATATGTAAATTATAAAACTCATTGTATTCATATTCAGTTTTGAAATATCAGAAAATGTTGAATTTCCACTTCACTTTGCTAGCAGTTCTTGTCATCATAATTTTCAGTAGAATCAATAGATAGCACTATAGATTGGCATATTGTAATAAATATTGTTTAGAATTATTTGCTATTAACGTTTTGTCCTTGCCTGACTTAGTAACTCATCCGTTATCATTTTAAGTGTCCATTGGCGATGATTTTGAAGTACAGTGTATTTAATATGGAAATTTAATTGTATGCAAATGATGTTATTGTAATTCATTTCACTAGATAGGGGGAGTGATGATAAAATATTTACATACCGACTGCAATTCCCTTCATTGCAAGTATATAGAGTGGAATGTTTCATATTCTGGTAAACGCAGTCATGTGCCCCGAGTATTAACCACTTTACTTTTCAGCGTAAGAATACATGAACGAATCAATAAAGAATATTTTATTTCTTATATATTTAATCTTAAAAGCCATACATAAGGCCTATCACAAAACAAATAAAAAACAGAAAGAAATCGGAAACACGAGACTACATCTGTAGCACATTGTACAGCCTACAGGCCCATATCGCGATATATCTAGGTCATGTTATGACCTGAGAACCACAGACCACCGTCTGGCTTCACAGTTACAACAGAAAAAAGAAAGTAAGGCCTAGTGAAACTTTGTCAAGCATCTCTTGATAATCAAGTCGATTTGTTTGCCTTCAATGGATATTCATATAAGAAACAATTCGTCACCCGCATCGTGTGAAATTAGGTCGTGTGAAATGGGCTTACTTATGTAGGTTACGTACCAATCAGTCATCGTGGTTCCCAGCTGCTTGGTAAAAATGTCAAATAAAATGGCTTCTTTCAGTTTCCATAAATTAATATTAGCCGACTCACTTCTTGTAAGTCACACTAAACCTTCTATAGTAACAATCCTTAAATAATTTATATGAAATGATAGTGATGTTGAGAGATTACATATTAATTATGAAATAAAGTGTTTCATAATTAAAATGTAATCTCTCAACATCACTATCATTTCATATAAATTATTTAAGGATTTCTGGAGCGAGTAACACAGACATAGACCTACCAATTTCAGCCGGCACTGATCTGACTAGAATTAGTTTATGCATATACAGTCTAACGCCGATTATCCGGACGCCGATTATCCGGGTTTTTTTGCTTGTATGGACAAATGCCATGTCCCCCAATATTTTTATCAAGGTAAAAATCGTAGCATACATTCTGTAAATTCATTGATAAAAGTTTCACAAAATGTCTTGTAAGCATCAGAAAACCAGTCATTCTGTTTATTGTTTTAAATAATTGAGTTGTTTTAGCCTTTGTAGGAGATCTGAGATAAAACTGAGACCTTCAAACACAGCCGACATGTTAATAGGCTACTTCAACATTGACGGTTGCAAGTATTGTAACAAGTGTCCGTAAAGAAGATTCAATCATTAAAACTACAACTTCAATAACATTTCAAATAAATAAATATTTCTTACCGATATACAATATCAGTTTCATTCTTTATTTTGTTTTTAAATTTAGTCCTATGGGTAAACGCAAGTGAAGCATGTGTTACCGACTGTCCACAAGTTGGCAAACATCGGGGGTGAGATACGGGAGGATATGTAAAATGATATCACAATAATGACACTCTTAAGTCATGTAAAATTAAATTTTTTTCACCTGTGTAAATTGTTTAAAATTGGTATGTCAAGACAAAATTAAGACATTGAAGGCTAGAAAAAACAATAGCTTTAACAAAGAATTTGATTATGATTAAAGCAAGGTGGTACAGGCGCCCCATATCAGGCCTCGTGCTATATATAAATCTAGGTCAAGACTTGAAGGAGTTTACAACAGACCAAAGTGTCAGATTTCTTCAACTCACAGTGACTTTTAGGACTAAAGATAATAGTCAGTGAGCTAGCACTTACGTGATTTTCCCATTCCTATTAACGTGAGAACATCTGTAGGTGTAAAATTAATGACATGAAGTACCGTAGGCTACATAAGGATGTAGATCTACACGTGATTTCAGTCATGCAATTTAATATGAAGTGAAATCGTTTTTTTTTTTCATAGGTACACTCATGTATGTTAGGTCTATATTTTACCAGCAGAAGCTTTATAAATCGCTGCTGTTACTTTTACTCATCAACTAATTAAAAAACAACATGCCCATGAAAACATCGATGTTTCATCAGTGCCATGATCACAGAGAACGACCAACTTAACACTATCTAAATTTGGGATGTACGGACTTCAACAATATGATCGATCATCCGGACAACCGATTTTTCCGGACTTTTTATGTGTCTCCCATTCAGTCCGGATAATTGGCATTAGACTGTACTATCATATATATTTTGGAAACCGTATACTGCCTCTAAAGGAAACAGGAGCGTTCTTTTTGTCGATTTTAAGCAAAATGGGTCTTGATCAATTTAAAATGTCACACAAATTCCCGTTTGAGTTGGCTAGCTCCATGTCATGTATAAACAGGCAGGACCAGAGCTTATCATGCCACCTATGTAACAGATATGGGAGGTAACTGACAATAATTGCCCATTGATGAAATATTTAATATGAAATGATAGAAAGTGATGGCAATGCGCTCATATTAGATAGAGGAAATGAAATTGATAAAATATTTAATATGAAATGATAGAAAGTGATGGCAATGAATTCTTGGTACATGTACATTGTTTATAATTTTAATGATAAATGTTACAATTACATTTAGATGATATGAAATATATGCTGCCAACGAATGGCTGAAGCTGACCACTAAGGCCTAAAATAAAATTTTAATTGATTGTTGTTGCCTGCCTACACATCCAAAATGCTGCCACAGAAATAATTTTTTCACATTTTTTGTATCCAGATTTTTTTTTTTCTGGTCCTGTTCCATCAATCAATCTTTATTTACTTGTTTCTTTAAAATATTGTTTACATGCTTGAATCACAAACTTGAAGTTCCTTCCTGGACCAGGTGAGCTAAAAATGGATACACATATCAATCTTTCTTCACATTAATTGTGTATGCCAGAATTTACATTGTTTTAAAAATGTTTATAGAGAATAAGGAAGTTATTAAAGCACACCATTCTTGATTTGTTTGATTTCCATTTCTTGAAAAAAAATAATTAGCTGCCTACCTACCCACACCTGGAAAGCATGGACAGGCAACATCAAACAATTTTTTAATAGTGCCCTAACAGCTTTTGGTAGTTTAGTGGTACAATGTTTGCCCCACAAGTCGAAGGCTCAAAGCCCGAAGTCGCCAAATTTACTCAATTACTTAAGCTCAACTTTTTAGGTCACCTGAGCCAAAGGCTCGTTGTGCTGCAACATGCATCGTTAACATTTACACATTTTCGACTTCTTCTCAAGAACCAGTGGGCCAATTGTAACCAAACTTGGTATATTGCATCCCCATGTGAAGCTGCATAAAGTTTGCGAATGAAAAGGGGCTATGATCTATAGGAGCCTCAAAAGGGGCCAAAAAGGACCAAAACTTGTTACATCTTTAAAAAATCTTCTTATGAACCAATGATCAGATGACTTTCAAATTTTGTATGCATGATTGTTAAGTCAATATCTACAAAGTTAATAACTTTGTTAGTAAATTTGGTGACTTTGGACCCATGGGCGTTAGTTAAATGCTCAGGATTGTAAGAAGTAAAAGCCATAGGTCTTTTTTAGCTTACCTGAGACAAAGGCTCAAGTAAGTTATTGTGATCACTTCCTGTCTGGCGTCCGGCCATAAACTTTTCATATTTTCGACTTCTTCTCTGAAATCACCAAAGGAATTTTGACGAAACTTGACAGGAAGCAAGTGCTCAAGGTCCTTTACCAAGTTTGTAGTTTTCAGCCAGATTGGCCCAGGGGTGGATCCAGGAAGGGGCAGAATAGGTCCCAAAAGGTATTCCTCTTTAAAAATCTTCTTCTCCAAAACTGCTGCATGAATTGAAAAATGGATTGTTTCTGAGTAATCTACATGGATATATGATTCAAGTTTGTATTTTTCATAGAAATCGGAATATTAGTTTTTGACACGTTTTTGAGGTCTTTTCAGCCTTTGTCATTTTCATGAATATTTGCATGATTTCCTCAATTATCTCCCCTTGCATTCACTTTGATGCATTCATTTAATGTTCTTTACTTGTAATTAGGTGAAGAAATGTTTTTGTGCAAGAATTTTGCAAAAATTTAATTTTCAAAATTTTTTTATGATTTTTTTAAGACCACAGGGTTAGGGTTAGGGTATAGGTTATAGGGTATAGGTATAGGGTGTAGTTATAAGTATAGGGTATAATTTAGGTGCAGGGTATAATTATAAGTATATGGTGTAATCATATTTATAGGGTGTAGATATAGGTATAGGGTATAATTACAGGTATAGAATATATAGTATATAATTATAAGTTATAGATATAAATTATAATAATTGATTTAAAAATTGCATCTCCTAATAAAATGTGTGTGGGTGGAAAACTATAGTGCCAAATACTGTTGAAAAATGTTGATCAACAGGCTTTTATTATGTTGTATATTACAGAGAAAACATTCAACAATATTACAATATATTTTTAGTTGATATAGTTAAATACAACTATACCATAGAACCCTGAGCTCTAGCTGATAACCCCGCTAATCTGATTGGCTAAGTTGAGAATATTTTCAGTCACACCACAATTTTTTTTTTTATTTTGACAGGAAATCACTTTCATTCTGAATTTATAATCTTTAGTTTGATTGAAGTTTTCTATCAATATTATTCTGTGTTATAGCCAATAAACTTGTACATTTTCTAACACAAATCATAAATCTTAATTCAACTAATATTTGTATGCTTTTTAATCCAGTATTTTTATAAGGTGAATAAACATTTAATCACATTGATTTATAGCAGGACTTGATCACTATTATAAATCATAGTCCTAAGATCTTGCAGTTTAATCAAATAACATTTAAATATTGAAAAATATTTTGTCATTATTGTTATTTTTACTTTTACTTTCCTTTTTAATCTTGAAGTGAAATCTGACACATTCAATATTAATCAGAAGAAAAAAAAGGGAAAAATCAAAATGTCTAGAATATTTTTGAAGTCTGGGTAGTGAGACAGATTGGTTGACATCAAACAGATGCATTTGGATTTGTTGACTAATGATAATTCAAGTATGTCATTCTGTAGACATTGCTTCATGTGGTAAAGGCAATTTGATGTAAACATTTTTAGTTTTCCATGTGTAGGAAATAAATGTGTTAATTCTATGCATTTTGTATAGTGGGTGGCATAATTTTCAATTGAATCTCATTGTTAATCATTTGCTCAAACATCATTACTTTTAAAATCAGAATACATTGTACTTTTATATATATATATATAGAGAGAGAGAGACAGAGACAGAGAGATAGAGACAGAGAGAGAGGATCTGTCACAAGTTTCTGTACAAGTTTTGAATTTTCCCCTTTGCGAGCATCTGGCGAACAAAAATGGAAAAACGAGTATGATAAATGTGATATGCATGGGAACTTGTGACAGATTCTTTTTATCAAATGATCAAACATATGCAATATAAACGGCATTTTCTGATGACTAGGGATGAGAATCTATATTCTATCTGTCGAGTTAATCAAATTGTTCCAAGTAGGTAAAATACTTGCGCAGAAATAAGTGCACAAAACATATTGCTAATATTGCTTATATTTGAATACATACATATAGCCTACATTTTAAATTATTATTTACACCTAAGTATAATTTATCAGATGTTAAAATTAGCAAAGTTGCTGGCTTGTATACAACAACATTTAAAATTATCTACCCAACATGTTTTATTTGATTGCCCCCCTTCAAGTTCAAGTGACATCAAAACACCAAGTGACGTCATCGCCAACCTTCAAATGAATGAAGTGATGTCATCGCCAACTTTCAGATGATTGAAGTTTGCATATGTAGTGAATAAAAGTAGTTCAGTTTGCTGCACATTAGCCAATCAAATTGCCGCTAGGCTTTATCATACCTTACATATAAGATATTTATGTAATCTGTTATAAAGCTGCATAACACACAGATCATATGATGTATGTGTGTGTGAGAGAGAGAGAGAGAGAAAGAGCCTCAGTGGCCGAGTGTTTAGAGCATCACGCTTTGAAGCATGAAGTCTCTCACTATTGGTCAGTGCAGGTTCGAGCCCCCCTTAAGCTGGTTTTGTGAGAAAGTTTGTCACTTTACTTCTGGTGGTCTCTTCTCTGGTATATTGTAACAGCGTTGTCTTCTACACCATGTTAGAAACTGGCCTCCATCACATAACTGAAAATATTTTGAGTATGACATAAAAATTCAAATTAAAAAAATAAAATAAAATTTAAAAAAATTATAAACTACATGTACATGATATAAGAATTTGGCCAATATAAAGCTTACAATATCAAAATTGTTTACATTTTATATTCCAAAAATTTAAAAATGAAGCAAACCTGCACATAAAATGTATTCAAAAATAGACTATACTGGATAATCTTCTGTCCTCCAAAAACCATATCCCAACCCCCAAAGATGATATCCCCCAAAGACCATATACCACCCTCCAAAGACCATATACCACCTGCCAAAGACCATACCTCATCCTCCAAGACCATATCCCACCCTCCAAAAATCATATACCATCCTCCAAAAATCATATCTCACCCTCCAAAGACCATATGCAACCTTCCACAGACTTTATACCATCCTCCAAAAATCATATCTCACCCTCCAAAGATCATATCCCACCCTACAATGATCATATCTTAGCCTTCAAAGACCATATCTCACCCTCCAAAGATCATATCCCATCCTTCAAAGATCTTATCCTAAACTCATAAGACCATATCCCACCTTCCAAAGATCATATCCCACCCTTAAAAGACCATATCCCACTTTCCTAAGATCATACCTTGACCTACAGAGATCACATTATACCGTACATCACATGGAAACTGATAGACAAATTAACACACTGCCATGTTGAAAAAAAAGTTGCTTTTATTATTTTTTTTAATTTTTTTTTCATTTAACTTATGTCTCGTCATTATTGATTTTAAAGCTGATTTGACTAATCATTCACAATACATGTAATTACAACATAATACTACTTCGTTATCTGCATGATATATTTCTATCATGTTTTATAAATATTGATGGTATGTAATTTCATGTTAATGGCTGTATAGCGACTGTAAATGGATTATATATCAGTCTTATATTGATTTCAGTTTTTTCATGTGTTTTTATTGATTGACTTTTTCCCCAGTATGATGGAGGATTGAAAGAGTTATGTTTCTTGAATTACAAGTTTTTTTTATCAAGTCTTTTACAGTTGTTTCCCATTAATTATATTAGTGTGATTTGAATTGTAATTGTGTTGGTTTTATTGCATAATTATTTTTGAAATACACATGTATCACTTTCAGTTAGAATAATATTCTTTAATTCTACTGATAAAGGCCAAGATTACAAAAGCAAAGTTATCTTAGAACTATTTCAAGCAGTAATTTCTATCCGAGAGATTTTTGCTTTATCACTTCAATGATATAAACAAAATTTACACTAATATAACAAGTTTTTTCCCTGGGTATTTTGGGAATTACCATCTACCTTGAATTTGAAAAAATAACAACACATCATGTCTTCACCATAATAATTTTAACAACTTTCT
Source organism: Atrina japonica (assembly GCA_030159075.1). NCBI lineage: Eukaryota > Metazoa > Mollusca > Bivalvia > Pterioida > Pinnidae > Atrina > Atrina japonica. The sequence continues at coordinate 324,456 of BROG01000031.1, read as the reverse complement.
GAGCCAGGCAAATAACAAATGGAATTATAACATGTTAATGTCAAGATGTGTTGATTTCACAAAACATTGAAACCTGTCTTGATAGACCACACCTTCTGCCACTGAAGTGTGTCTCACAAGACAGGTGGTCTCTGAAGACAGGTTGTATTCAAAGGATTATTTAGCCAAATGGTTTTCAGAATGTGGTCTCAGAAAACAGGTGGTCATTCACACGAATGATCTTTCAAAACAGGTTCCACTGTGTGTTTCTCTTGCATGTCTTGGATTATATGACACTGGTATTTATTTTCAGTACAGAAGGAGGATTTTTTTAAACAATTCAGTTTATTTTTATTTTGGAAATTATGTTAATGATCATTTTGGGTTTCAGTTTTGTTTTGGAAATATGGTTCAAGTTTGGGTGCCAATTATATAAGGTAGTAAGCATTGTTGATTGAGTGTTTATATAAATAAATAAATATTATTCACCTATAGTCCTGGAGCCACAATCAGTGGTGTCTCAGAACAATATTTCTAAAAGATTATTTTAACTGCTCTACCCTGTCTGTCTGTCTGTCTGTCTAAAATACATACACTAATTCAAAAATGCTGTACCTAAATGATTTATATATTTATTCTCTAACAGAAAAAAACAATATTGAATTTATCCTTCTACTAAGTGTATGTTTTGTATTTGAATTGAAATAAGCAACTAAAGAATTGGCAAGCTACATTATTTTAGTGTGAAAACTAAAAAAAATTATGTTGAACATTTGTTTTAGGATTGCTGAATGGCATTAACAAATTCAATCACCAACATGTACATATAGGCCTACTACAATATGATAATGGATTTTTTTTTTTTTAAATCAATCTGAGATTATGTGGTAAGAGTTAGCTCTCTTACCACTTTTTACAAAGTTTTATGTTGAACACATGTTTCAGGTTAACAGAATTTTAAATTGCCAACATATAATACAAATAATACAATATGACTACAGAATTTTAATTTGCCAACATATAATACAATATGACTACAGAATTTTAAATTGCAAACATATAATACAAATAATACAATATGACTACAGAATTTTAAAAATTGCAAATGACTACAGAATTTTAAATACAATAATGAATATTACAGAATTTTAAATTGCCAACATATAATACAAATAATACAATATGACTACAGAATTTTAAATTGCAAACATATAATACAAATAATACAATATGACTACAGAATTTTGAATTGCCAACATATAATACAATATGACTACAGAATTTTAAATTGCCAACATATAATACAATATGACTACAGAATTTTAAATTGCCAACATATAATACAATATGACTACAGAATTTTAAATTGCAAACATATAATACAAATAATACAATATGACTACATAAACTTAAACTGCCAACATATAATACAATATGACTTCAGAATTTTTAATTGCAAACATATAATACAATATGACTACAGAATTTTAAATTGCCAACATATAATACAAATAATACAATATGACTACAGAATTTTAAATTGCAAACATATAATACAAATAATACAATATGACTACAGAATTTGGAATTGCCAACATATAATACAATATGACTACAGAATTTTAAATTGCCAACATATAATACAATATGACTACAGAATTTTAAATTGCAAACATATAATACAATACATATAATACAAATAATACAATATGACTACATAATCTTAAACTGCCAACATATAATACAATATGACTTCAGAATTTTAAATTGCAAACATATAATACAAATAATACAATATGACTACAGAATTTTGTATTGCCAACATATAATACAATATGACTACAGAATTTTAAATTGCAAACATATAATACAATATGACTACAGAATTTTAAATTGCAAACATATAATACAATATGACTACAGAATTTTAAATTGCCAACATATAATACATACAATATGATACATATATTAACTGCCACATATAATCTTAAACTGCCAACATATAATACAATATGACTACATAATCTTAAACTGCCAACATATAATACAATATGACTACATAATCTTAAACTGCCAACATATAATACAATATGACTACATAATCTTAAACTGCCAACATATAATACAATATGACTACATAATCTTAAACTGCCAACATATAATACAATATGACTACATAATCTTAAACTGCCAACATATAATACAATATGACTACATAATCTTAAACTGCCAACATATAATACAATATGACTACAGAATCTTAAACTGCCAACATATAATACAATATGACTACAGAATCTTAAACTGCCAACATATAATATAATATGACTATAGAATCTTAAACTGCCAACATATAATACAATATGACTATAGAATCTTAAACTGCCAACATATAATACAATATGACTACATAATCTTAAACTGCCAACATATAATACAATATGACTACATAATCTTAAACTGCCAACATATAATACAATATGACTACAGAATTTTTACAATGTGACAAGAGTTAGCTCCATTATCACTGTTGTCGACAATTTTTTTATGTTGAACACTTGCTTCAGAATTGCTGAAAGACATTAACAAGTAAATCACCAGAATATACTACAATATGACTTCAAGATCAAATGTTTGTTTGTTTGTTTATTGTTGTTTAACATCCCACTCAAGAATCTTTCACTCATATGGAGACGTCACCAAATGGTGGTAAGGGGCTTCAAATTTTGGCCTATACTTGGCACTTATGGCCATTGAGCAATGAGGTTTCTTTAACGTGCCGACACGTACTGTGACACAGGACCTTGGTTTTTACTGTCTCATCCGAAGGACAGGAAACCAACCTGCCGCTGACTGGACACGGACTCAAGACAATCAAGAGTCGAGTGTGCTACTGACTGAGCCGGGCCAGCTTGACAACAAGATTAATCAAAGTACTAAAAGTACAGATACAAATTGATGGCAATCATAAGTTTTAATGAGGTATGTGTACATGTAAAACATTTTCTTATCTTCAAAGACTGCCTTCAGTTTCTCATCAGTTAAGATCAGGGGAATGAGGAGTGATCCAACTTCTGTTTCCAACTTCACAGATAGATCTTGCCAATACACAGTAAGGGAAACTCGACCAAAACTCATTTGCATATTAATCGACCAAAACTCATTTGCATATTAATCATAGAATTGTTAACAGTCCAATCTATCGCTTTGAATGTCAATTCTATCACAAGAGTATAATGGTAAAAAATAATTGAAAAGTAACATTCTAAAGCAAATTCATAATATTTTAAAATTCATAAAGGATGCTGAACTGACCTTTAATAGCATATATTTCAACAAGTCTTGTAGACCTATATTTTTCAGCAAATCGTTACTATATTTTCGTCATTTTTAAAAGCAAAAATATAGGAATAAAAGTATGACTTAGAAATTTCAATCTTGAAGTTGAGTTTATGTTGCTGAAATGCACTTACATGTGTAATTTTGCATCAATATATTGTGTTATTAATCCCATACTGCAAAATGTGCTTTGACTTGTTCCCAATAAACAACTTAGCATAACATAACTGCGTTAATGTTCCATCAGCTCCTAAAAATGTGGCAAAAAATAGCTCCCTTATCACTTTTGTTGACTTGAATTCTTACGAAAAATTTAAACCATAAATGAAATGAAAAATTTTCAATAGTAATAAGCAAGTATGCAGACTCTCTCTCTCTCTCCCCCCCCCCTCTCTCTCTCTCTCTCCCTCTCTCTCTCTCTCTCTCTCTCTCTCTCTCTCTCTCTCTCTCTCTCTCTCTCTCTCTCTCTCTCTCTGGGGAATGTGCTTCTTAGTGTGAAAATTTGCCACTGTAGATAAACTAAACATTTGATTGTTTAAGTTCACGTAAAAAATAACCTAAGACTACATTACATTGAATGTACACAGCACTTGTACCAAAGAGAATCTACCTTGAAAAGGATCTACAGATTAAAAAAATGGATCAGTTTTTTTCAAGTTCATACTTGGGATTATTAATGTCTAAACACTTTACAATTAGTCTGAGAAAATATTGACTTTTTATGAATATAATGCCAATTGGTGCATTCTGGTCTGAGGATATACAGCTATATATATGTGCATTTGGCAACACTTGTATATATGTATTTTATGTATGGGTATATATACTATTGACAGTAACAATGTTACTAAGTAGGCTCATTATAAGGTGTACCTGATCGAACTATGGACTTTTTAAAAAATCATTTCAGTGCAAAGCCAGGTATAATCTGCATTAACTACACTTTACCTGCATTATTATTTATCCTTGTTAAAGTACATCAGGATAATCAGAAAGGAGATTATGATGTACAAGGTAGACTTATTTAAGGTGATTTAAGTTTGTTTACCTGTAAATTAAGTGCTACTAGTAAATGATGTAGTTAAAAATATATATAAAAACATACATTAGTTGGTATCACACTCATTTATCTTTGGTTTATTGTTGTTTATAATTCTATTTTTTTATATTTTTGTTAATTTCTTATTTTATTCAAATCTCTATGTTTGCGGGAGAGAGTGTATCTATGGAAGGTCAGTGATCCTTACCCACAAACATTTAACTTTATCACAGATTTTGTTGTGTGTTCTTGTAGTTATTTATTGTTACATAAAACAAGAGAAGTACTGTAAATTGAAGTTATGGTCTTTTAAGCTCACCTGAACCAAAGAGCATAGGCAGATACTATCCAATGTCTGTCCATTTGAACAAATTTATTTCTTCAAAACAATTGGACACATTTCAACCAAATTTGGCAGGAAGCCTGTTCCTAGGAAGGTGCTCCATGTTTGCAACTACATGGCCTCTAAAATGGACCCCCCTAAAAAAAAAAGCCAAATATTGGTATATCATATAAAATCTTCTCACAAACCAATGATTGCTTGCTTTTCAAATCTAATATGAATTAGTTTGCAAATGAAATTGAAATCTGTTCATAAACGAGCCTTAAGTGGGTACATCAAATGACATAGAATATAGTTTTTTACAATATAAAACATCTCAGATACCAAAGTATAAATCTTTAGGATGTCCAGGACACATACAAATCTGGCAAAAATGGACAAACATGGACATTTGGAAACCAAGAGGTGGGATCAGGTGCCACGGAGGAGTAAGCATCCCCTGTCAACCAGCCACACCCTCTGTCAGTCCACAGTCAAGTCTAGATGCAATATGTGAGGAATGAATCCTCATCACAATTGGTACAGACGTTTCAACAACTGCCAATGAAAAGGCAACTCAACATTTCACCTAGTGAAACAGTAATCGCAAACAAGGCTATTATAACAACAGTAAAATTTGCGGAATGTTGACATCAGACACGGTTTTCGATATCCCTGTGTCAATAATTTGTCAGTGAGTAGTTTACATCTGTATATGAAATGTTCATATGTTGATCATGCCCTGGCATATTGGATCATTTGTGAAATATATACTCTATGTGGGTAGTTGTGGGATATTACTACTTAAATGTGGGAAATTTACGATGGGAAAGCTGAAATCGTTGTGTTTGTCATATAGATTAATTGCCAATTTCCCATCTGTGTCTATAGTAAGTAAAATGTTTAAGTATGAAGCATGTGTACTTGATTCTGTTGTATCTTTAATTTGTAGTTTGCTGGGATATATCTTATTGACATGTGTTTGAAAATTGTAATTATTAATTAACAAGCATTACAACAGCTTCTGGTATTGTAATGCTTATTTATCAGATTGCTTGTAAACTCCTGATCAGTTATTAATATATGACATGTTTTTTCATTTTTGACAGAATTTTGAAGTGAATGGTATATTATTTGAAAATGAACTCTCAAAAATGTCAACCAGTCGAATCTGACAATTTTTGATGGGCACATAAGCATTATTATGTTTGTACCAGAATTTGTTATCCTTAGACTGTACAAATGATAAGTTGGTAATGTTGCATAAGACAACCCGAGGAGCACCAAACAATCTCTGCGAGTCTGTGCTCCTTGTAGACTCAACAGAAGTACACCTTTTTATACCGGGCGCCGTGTCATCCAGTATGCAATTTGGTATTTTTATTATTCATTAAATGTATGTATCCTCGGGGACAAAATGTCCACCAGCAGTGATCCATACTTGGTGGTGAAAATATAAAACATCTCATACAAATGGTTTATTAAGTGTGGATCATTGTGATAAAGTTTCAGGGTCATAGGGTTAAAGGTCAGGGTTACAGGCATTTAAGTAAATTGAAATTAACAATACTTTTGACATTTTATGTAATTATTTTACTTCTCACTAAGAACCAATTCACCAAATTAACCAAACTTGGTAGGAAGTGTCAAACATAGTGCTAACATAGAAAACTGCTAACATAGTTGCATTATTGACTAAATTTGCCAGGTGAGTGCCTTAAGGCCCGTTTGGCATTCTGTTTGTTATTTCTGTTATCATTTATGTTATTGAGTTTTTGTGTGTTTTAAAATGTTAAGAGTAAATGTGCTACAAAGAAGAATACCTCCTTCGGACTCTCCATGAGTTAGATTTTATTTAAAACCTATGAGAAAATTATTACAGGTAAATACAAAATTCAGGTGATCAATACTTCCATTCAATTTAAATTACAGGTGTGCTGATTCTTTATGTGAAGAAGCAGTTGATTGTAAGGAAAATAATACCTGCTTAAAGAAAATGAAAACTTGTATTTACAGACATGTAATTGTCTTTGAATCGAATATAATGTCTGGCATGAGTTGACATGCATGCAAACTATAGGTTTTTACAAATTTAAGATCTAATTATCATTATCAATGTAAATCAACATGGATACAGTCATTGTGGTTTTAGAGAAACATTAAAATATGGATCGGTGATTTTTAACTGAAATTTTTATATTTAAGTTTTATTTTATTTGTTACAATTGATTTGTAACAGACAATCACATTGGAGAATTTCTTATTATCAGAAAACTTGGCATAGTTTTTTGTAGAATAATAAAAAAATCAGATACCTGGATCAGAATGTCATAGAAATATTAACTGTACCCATCATCATTCAGTGAGCCAAGTAGATTCTTTAGCATACAAGTTCCTGCTGGGTGAATAATCCTTGATTATTTGATGAGTTTATATATAATGTCAACCAATCTGTGACATCAAAATGTCAAAAGTTGGATCAAAATGTCATTCTGTACAAAATACAATGTAATTTTTTTCTTTGGACCAAATCACACTATAACTACAATGAAACTTGCTTAATAACCTCCATAGGGATACAGAAAAACAGTCTTTATAGGGAGGTGGTTTTTATATAGAGGTTGATTTGTACACAAATGTATATTGGAGACAGCAAAAAAAACGGCTTTGTGACCAGGTGGTCTTTGTACACAGGTGGTCGCTACAGCAGGTATTGTTGTATCTGAAAATTATCAGTGGGTAGAAGTCGACATTGGGTAAATGGTATATAGAAATGTTTATCTTAAACTCAGAACAGCTGAGAGGTTAAAATAGATATTTATATATATATGTATTTTAATTCTTTACATAGAATACAGTTTTCCTCTGCTTTATTTCTAGTCTCAGTTATATGTATTTTGTTCCTTTATTTAGGTATTCATTTTATGCAATGACCTTGATGCCTGACATTTACCTTGAGGGTCATGGTCAAATAACTGTGTTTTTGCCATGTCTTGCAGAATACTTCATATGTATCTAGAATACATTTCCTCTTTTTTATTTCTAGTCACAAATCAGCATTATACAAGTGTTTTCCTTAGTTTTAGAGATTAAATAATCTCAATGACCTTAATTCAATAGTCTGGCCTTGGAGTCGAGGTAAAACAAGAGTGTGTATTATGTTTCATTCATATTATTTAATTGATCCTTTCTAAAGACTGTAATAGAACAGTCATAATAATGAATATACAGTCATCTCTTGTTATAAGGGACAGGTTGGGATCCAGTAAAATTGCTGTTATATCAAATTTCCAGGCTTGGTGCCAAAATAAGATTGCATGAGCATTCTTTGTAGTTAAACCCAAACCCCTATTTTATGTTAAACATCAATTCAGTATGATTGCATGAATGATATAAAATGAATGCAACAAGTCAAATTGTTTTTATTGTGATTTTCATTCATCAGTTTAATAAATTATGGCAACAAGTTTTCATTTTTGATGCTTTGCTGTTATAACAAGTAAATTCTAAAGCTAAAATGCATGTTTGTTGCCGAAAATCACTGCCAGTGCCAGAAAGCAAATGTGTTATTATATCAAACAAATTACCATGGGTGTAAATTCGTTCCCATGAAATTTCTGCTGTTAACTAAAAAAAGCTGTCATATCAAGTGCTGTTATAACAAGAGTTGATTGTATTTTATTTCTTGATCAGTTCAGTAATATTTCTGTCCAACAAGAGTTTCCTATCAAACTTGGTATTTCATCATAGAATCATCACAGAATTAATTGAAAGAGAAATTTCATTGCTTAATTGACTGGAATTTTAGTGAAAGAGATTTGGGTAATAAACAGGATTTTGTTAAGCCTTTTGTCAGAAATATTGAATAAAAAGACCAGATTACTAATATTTCCTTGAAAACTATTAGTTTAATTAGGATATTCAGACTTTGTGGAGTATAAAATGTACATTATATAAGTGTTTGTATTTCTAAATCATCAATTAGTAGCAGTCAGGTATTAGCTGTCAATAATGAATTGATCTGAGTTTTAAATAGGTTCATCAAGGACTATTATGTTTCTCTCCAGGAATTTTCTGAAATATTAGCTTCCCAGCTGTTATATGAGCTTTCCTTTGATCTACAGCCCTACTGGGATTAATTGACAAAATTGTACACTTTAGATCTAACACATGTAGTTTCAGATATTTGAAAACAATTTGTCATAATTCTATATATATCTTAGTCGGATATGGTGATATGATTTACATTGTGTGATATACTTAAATATCCCCTGGACATGAAAGAATTGCCAAAAAGCTAGAATACAGATAATTATCTGTGTGTAGAAATATAATTTTGTGTGTACTTTACAGGACTTTTATGAATTACACAAATTCATTTCAACTCCTATTGCTGTGTTCGCCATTGCGAAGAACTTGTGTTGACAACAATTATATCAATTCCTTTTTTATTCCAATGAACCGATTGAATGTACTATAGAAACAAAATCTTTTACATGACATAGTTGATGGAAAGTTAAATGGATTTAATGTTGTGTGACCCACGATGAATATGTGGTATAGATATATTACATATACATATCTGTGATATATATATACCTCAATCACTAAAGTGCTGATGTGTATCTCTTGTATTGAAGAAGGATCAATTTCCAATCAATTATTTGTTTACCTGTGTAGGTGTCAACAGAACAAAAATCCAAAAATGAAATTGATTTCTTTCCGACAGCAAAGATTTGCAAAGGGACATAATAAGTGAGGCTGGGGTACTAAGCATGCTGATAACTTTCCTTTACCTGTTGTGTACATGGTGTGCAGAAATGTGTGTTTGGGAGATCCCTCACAACGTCTAGAGATAAACTATCTAAAAACCTTTGTTAAAGCTGTCAAATTAAAGATCTTGAACTGATCAACGTGAGTTATATATACCTGGAGTGAAAACTATACAGGAAGAGAATACATCAAAAAAGACAAGAGAGTGGCAGTAAGCCAGAGTGTAACTTTCCACTTCAAGACAGATTTTCGCAAATATTTTTGTACAAACATTTTACTAAGAGATATCTATTGATGTATGTTAATATCAACAAGTACCTGAACTTAGAACTTGTTTTGGACCAGAGGTATAGGAACTTAACAAAATTTTCTTTGCTGGTGAATTACTTGTTTATCAAGAACTTGCGAGGTTTTTAATGTGCTGGCTATTGTGTGGATGGACAAGGGATTTGTTTTGGGGAGCTTAAGTTACTGAACCACACTGATTTAAAATCATATATACAAGATCAAATTCTCCTAAATTATATGTACATAGAGGTCCTATTGATTTCATTGTTCTGTTTTGTTCAAGTAGATCATATTGGATGTTTCAATCGTACATGTTGTACCATCATTTAAAGAACTTCTTTTGCTTGATCACAGAATATTTCATTTTGAAGTATTAAAAAGATTTTATTCATACATTATAACATTGTAAGAATGATACTGTATTGAAGGCTAACGTACAATAAGGCTTATACTTATCCGTCAAAAGCTCCAGTCCTGTTTTTTAATGGACATTATTTAACATAGCTTTAAAGTGAGGAAATATATATGTACAAGGTGATTTAATATTTGTATACATAAGTATTAATTTTTATGATGTGTGTTTGATTGAACATGAATTCTTGTGGACACAGGATAATTAGATAGTCAGTACAAAGTGTGGTTTAATATAACGAGAATTTGAAGCTTTTTCATTCATCCTGAGCAACCATGTTGATTTTTAGCCAAGTAATCTGTTGTAATCATTGACTAAAAAGTTTTCTTTCAAAGTAAAAGTGTAGGATGGCGGATATTTGTTTACCTGATTTGCATATAATTTAACACCTGTGTTAATTTCTGTGTTTACATTATGTAAATATCAAAGAGATTTAGAATTCTTGTGTATTACATTAGAGGGACTTAGGTACAACACTGTAGGGACTGAGAACTGCAAAGAAGGAACTAGATAACTGCATAGAGGGACTTGAGAACTGCAAAAAGGAACTAGAAAACTACAAAGAGTGACTTGAGTACAATAGAGGAAATTGAGTATGCAATAGATAGATTTGAGAACTTGATAGAGGGACTTAAGGATACAATAGAGGGGTGCTAACATTCCACATTGGAGATATCTGAAGCCTCTTGTACACCTGAAGAACTTGATCACAATGCTGTCGGGGCAGCTATCCTTAAAATATATAAATGTAAATTGAGCATTATACACAGGCTTCTTAGGTGTGATAAGTGTATCTGACTCCTGTACTTGAGGAAGACGATTAGAAATAACATATTGGAGGAATCTCCATGTAACTTCATTGGTGGTTAATAATTAGTACTCACCACAGGAATCCATGTAATCTGAAGTCAGTTTTTATGAACCAGAAAGACTTGTATATCTAAAATTATTTTGAGCAGCAATATATTTACATGATGAAAACTCGTATGAGAATAATGAGTCGAGATTTCAACAGACCAGCATCAGGAGATTGTGTCAAGTTGCGACTTATAAGTGTCTCTAATATCTCACTACAGTGTCTTAACAAGTAAGTTGATTTTTTTTTTTTTAAATTCTGATTTGTTGTAAGTCAGTGATAAATCATTTACTGGATTGTCTTTTCTAATGATGTGGTATTAGTCTAACAAATGATGTCAGATATCAAATGATGTCATATATCATTCAGTCTAGAGAATGATGTCATATAAAATCAACCTAATGAATGTCACATAACATCAGTCTATTGAATGATGTCACATATCATCAATCTAATGAATGATGTCATACTAGTCTAATGGATGTCAGATATCAATATAATGAATGTCACATAACATCAATTTAATAAATGATGCCACATATCATCAATCTAATGAATGCCAAATAATATCAGTCTAATGAATGATGTCATACCAGTCTGATGTATTATTTCATGTAAAATCAGTCTAATAACTGATATCGCATATTATCAATCTATCTAATCAGAAACAGTACCGTATTTCTTTTTAATCCCCCCTTTTTTTTTGGGGGGGGGGGGGGGGGGGGGGGGGGGGGGGGGGGGCTTTTGTTTTGTTTTGTGTTGTGCCTATCTTGATCTTTTAATTGTCTATACAATATTTTCCTCATTACCCATACCTGCCAACCCTCCCATTTTGTGTGGGAGTCTCCCATACAAACATCAAAATTTCAGAAATCTCCCGCTTGCCAGTCTGCTCCTGCGCAGGAGTATAAAATCTCCCGCATTTGGATATTTTAACCAATGACAATGACCTGCAAGTAAAAGTTGGAATCGGGCAACAAGATTTCAATTGTCCTTTGTCTGGCCGTGCAAGTAAAAATGTCAAGTAGGCCTACAACCATTCATCATTTCAAAAAGCTTAAGTTTCGAAAGTGATCCATTTCCTTCGATCTGTAGTTCAAAATGCATTTCTAAAAAGGATTAGAAACTAAAATACTTATTTTATTGAGAATTCAACACGTTGATCTTTACCTTATGGCCAAAAAATGTCACAAAACACATCTGGTGTTGGCTGCTGTTGCTTGCAGTTTATGGAGGAAGTGGAAGTTGGGTGCTAAATGAAAGAACCGATACTGAAGGGAACTGAATTTCAGGATGTGATAAAATGATGATACATGTAACACTATATAGTGTATAAAAGTTGTAAAACCTGAATTAAATGTAGGTGAATTATAAAAGTAAAATTAATTACTGTAAATAAATGTTTTAATGAAATACATAAAAAACAAAATCAAAATATGGGATGTTATGAATTTTGTCCAGACTCTGGAGTATTGAAAACAGCTTGTCTACAATATAAAAGACTGAAGAAATAAAGTATAACTATTAACTCTCATTGGTGTTTTGTAATGTATGTAGTGTACATATCATATATTTAGGCTGAAAATGTCGTCTGCGCAAAATCTCCCCCTCAGCTTTCATGGCTGAGGGGGAGATCTCCCTCATTGTAGGTTTCAGAGGTTGGCAGGTATGATTATCTCAACTAAGTTCCCCTTATTTGGTGCAGGAGTGCATCTTGAGAAGACAATGTTGCATACAAAAATAGGAGTTATAACCCTTTGTTGATTATTTCATCCAGCCCATATCTAATTCATCTTAATTTTGCACTCAGGTTCCCCATATTTGGTTCATACATACATCTTAGATACATGCGTGTTTTTGTTGGTTTACATGTACTGTCTAATGTCGATTATCCGGATTTTTCATTTATATGGACAAATGCCATGTCCCCCAATATTTTTACCAAGGTAAAAATCGTAACATACATTCTGTAAATTCACTGACAAAAGTTTCACAAAATGTCTTGTAAGTATTGAAATAGCATCAGAAAAGTCATTCTGTTTACTGTTTTAAATAATTGAGTTGTTTGAGCCTTTGTAGGGGATTTGAGATAAAACTGAGACCTTAAAAAACAGTCGATATATTAATAGACTACCTTGACATTGACGGTCGCAAGTGTCGTAACAAACGTCCGTAAAGAAGATTCAATCATTAAAACTACAACTTCAATAACATTTCAAATAAATGAGTATTTCTTACCGATATACAATATCAGTTTCACTCTTTATTTTGTTTTCAAATTTATTAGTCCTATGGGTAAACGCAAGTGAAGCATGTGTTACCGACTGTCCACAAGTTGGCAAACATCGGGGTGAGATATGAGAGGACATGTAAAAATTATTTCACAATAATGACACTACCAAGTCATGTAAAATTAATTTTTTTCACCTGTGTAACCTATTTAAATAGATTTGTCAAGTACAAAATTAAGACATTGCTGACTCAAAAAAGTAATAGCTTTAACAGGGAATTTGATTATGATTAAAGCAATAAGGCACACACGCCCCATATCGGGCCTCATGCTTTGGAAATCTAGGTCAAGACTCAAAGGAGTTTGCAACAGACCAAAGTGTCAGATTTCTTCAAATAATGGTGACTTTTAGGGCTAAAGATAATGTCAGTGTGCTAGCACTTATGTGATTTTCCCATTCCTATTAACGGTAGAACATCTGTAGGTATAAAATTAATGACATGAAGTACCGTAGGCTACATAAGGATCTAGATCTACACGTGATTTCAGTCCTGCAAGTGAGGCTACATAAGGATCTAGATCTACACGTGATTTCAGTCCTGCAAGTGAAGTGAAATTGTGTTTTTTTATGTATACTCACATATATGTTAGGTCTATATTTTACCAGCAGAGGCTTTATAAATCGCTGCTTTTACTTTTACTCATCAACTAATTAAAGTAACAATATACCCGTGAAATCATCAGTGTTTCTTCTGTGACATGATCAAACAGAATGACCTCTGAATTTGGGATGTACGGACTTCAACAATATGATCGATCATCCGGATGACTGATTTTCAGGACTTTTTATGTGTCTCCTCCCATTCAATCCGGATAATCGATGTTAGACTGTATATATTTTGGTGATCTACCCTAGGTAGGGGACTATCAATTCTTCAAATTTAAGCCTGGTTATTCATGTCAAAATTTCCTTTTGGGCAACTTTATATGAAATCAGTTTAGATTTCATTTATTAACCTGATGAAATAATATTCTATAATTAGTGTACTGTATGTCTACAAAACTCACTTTTGTTGCACCCATAATAACCTGGTCGAACATTTTGGGATTGTAAATCAAATACTGGCCTATGAATTGATATCTGGCTGGCTGACTAGCTATCTGCCCATCCATCTGTCTGTCTGTCTGTCTGCATGCATCAACCATTAAAAGTATCACATCCTAACTTCACATGATGATGGAATATGATGACATTAGTTGACCATCAATTTTGACCATCACCTTTGAAATACAATACTTTGCAATTCGACAGGTACAGGTACTGCAGTATGTAACAAATATTTTCTGTCTCCCTACAATGAAATATACTAATTTTGATATAAGCCTTCATCTAGGTGCCATCACAGCCATTAGGACAGCTCCCATTTACACTGTAAGTCATATCAATTGTGTCCTGGTTTTGACTTATTAAAATGGTTGAAACTTACCTCTTAGGTTTAACTTAGTAGTACTTTAGGTATTCTAAGTAATTTATTCCTGCTAAATATGACAAATACTAATTAATCTGTTTTGTTCTAGATATTCATACTCAGATAACCCCTACAGGAATTTTACATAGGTAATGGCTGCCGTCTGTTGAAGTTGGATAGCGGGAGTTAAAAAATGGCACCGTTTGTTGCTCCAAATGAATGTAAAATAAAAACATCTGAAAGTCATTTTTTCAGAACATTCCGACCATTATCGTATTATCTGTATTCATTTTATTATGTCATATAATACATCGGTAGTTATTCCCTATCAGATCAGTTGAAGGAAAAATCTTTTCACAAACTGAAGCCACCAAACAAAGAAAAAAGTATGTAGAAAAGATATAGAATATACTTTTTTGTTCTCTATTGATAGCAGCAAATTTTTTTTTTTGAATCGGACAACCAATATGGAACTTTCGAGTTAGCCCGGATTACCGTTATGATCCTGCATTTATTCGCGCTTTCTCGATTTGGTTCCTCATGTTCTTCCAGTTTTCATATTTACCTTCACAACATAAATATATGGAAATATTTTCAATTTTTAGCACATTAAATTTATTTTGTATATAGAAACCCAAGAGACTTAAGACATACTACAGTAGGTTTATTTAGTTGAATGCCAAATTACTGAAATGTAGCAAGAAAAAAAATGTGCAGACAGACTGGAAATCGAACCTTCCAAGTGCTTGCAGATCATTTTTACCCATTGTGCTAGCGGGGCTATCTATATATTATTGAAACCAGAAATAACATTGAGGAACATTTCTCTGGAATCAGACAACTGGCAATAATAAAAGCAGAATTATAACAGTAATCTGGGCTAACTCGAAAGTTGCCTATTGCATTGTAAATTAAATTATAAATTTCCTATCTAATTTGACTTAGCCTACAGTTAATTTTGAACACTGCTAGTGTTATCACATTGGTATATTGTATTCTGTGACAGCTCCTTAACATCCCCACCCCATCCCTCAAATTTCCTATCAGATATATTATATGGTATAATATGTATGGTTTACATGAAGAGTGGTTGGTCAAGGCAGGTTGTTTCTTTAATGATTTCTTTAATCTTAACATTGAACTAAAAGCTTTGGGAATTTGTGTTGTGTTTTCCTTTTCATATTTCATATATCTCTCAGGACATGTTTCACTAAATATTATTTGGATGAGAACAGGTTTTGTTTTGTGTGGGGTTTTGATTCACGAAGTTGTTATACACATGGATACATGTTATAATTGATACTTATTATGTATGTTTTTTGTATAATTATGATATTTACTTTAAAGGCCCATGACTGGCTAATATTGAACTACATGAAATATCGTAAAAAGTTCTCCAATTCACACATACAATTTAAAGACGTACAGATCAAAACCAGTGCACACATACACTGCAATTAGTCAAAAAGTAATTAGACAATGTGATACAAACACCCCTAATTGGCGATCGCATGTGTACCATTTACTGCTGTTACATCGATATGGAAAGCATGTCAAACATGAATATATGTCAAATTATGGGAAGTATTTCATCAAAAACTGCAATAATTCATTTTTCTAAATAAAAATATTGTATTTCTATACATATACTTTTATCACTTTCAAGTTAAACAGATAAAAACAAAAGAATGTATTGGTTTGAGACTCTCCTAGCTTCATTTCCTTCCTCAAAGCATTTCAACACTCTATTTCTGTTCCTAAACATACAGCACAATTTCTTTATCGATTCTATCTCTCTTCTTTTTCTGTATTTTGTGTTTTATTTGTTTGCTACTTATATGGCAACGTGTTTAAGTCTTTGTGGATAGTTGGTAAACTTGGACCCATCTCAATTCGTGCCTATCTCAACTCATATCGTCTTTGGCTAAGTCATGCCTACGGTTGACTGACTCATAACCAAAACAAATAGAAGAGTAGTACCCATTGTTTTACTAATTTGTACACAATAATGTAGGAATTATGGTTACATCGATGGCTTAATTCTCAAGCACATAGAATAACTACTCAGTCTCGATCATTTTTCTATGTAGGAATCATGAATACCCGTTACGCTTTTTCGGTTTGTTCCATGTCCGTACAGTTTTGTTGGAATAGTTAGTGTTCATATCATGTGACCTCAACAGAATGTCAGGCAAAATCCATTCCAGTTTCGTAATATTAACACTGACAACATTCAGTGATATCATGTCTCAGTTTTTTAATTGTTGATAGATGTTGGAATCCTGTTTTGTAGCAACTTTAAGTGCTGTCACTTATTTAGCTTCTAGCACTGCATTGTATCTAGATTCCAGATCATATATATAAGATAAAATGTTTAACAGGAAGTTCTCTGAAGTTGCATACTATTATGACAAACAGTAACAGAAAGAATCAACTCCAAAAAGGTATATTGACCCATACCAGTGGGAAGAATTACCCGTTTTCCAGATAACTTATTTTACTGATCTAGAAAAGGCACAGTAATATTTTTCACCTTAGAAAAATGACTCATGATTTTGTACCATAAAAAAATAACCCAAGTATATTTTCACAATACAAAAAAAAATATATGTATTCAACAGTTAATAATGACCATGTCGTACATGTTACACGTGTTTTAGTAGGCTGAAATTATAGCTATATTATACATGGCAATTGTGTGGTGTTTGAAAGCAGTGCAATTTCGTTTGAAAATTACCACGTTTTCGATGGCATAGGAAATTTACAAAGTACAATGACGATACTACTAATAGTGTGTTCCTTAAAGGTTCCTCTGATAAAAAAAAATAATTGACACGACAATTTTCTCCTGTCATATAAACAACTGAAAAATATGACTTAGTGATTCCTAATTTTGCCCTGAAATGTAAACAGACCACATAGGTAGCCCTATCATTGTAAAACCAAGGTCCAGATTCTCTATGCTCTTTCCTGCCTGTAGTTTCATGTGCCCAAAATCACTGGTTCATATTTTTTATTATTTATGTAGCCTCAGCCAGTGCGAGTAAACGGTGCTTGCGCATTCGTCAGCTAATCAGATAGAGGCTATTAAAGCATTTCAAAATTGTATTAGATCAACAGACTTTGCAATAACTTCCATTGCCGATCACAACTACTGTAATTGGATAAATTGAACACACTTACTCCTTTAAAAATATTCATTAGCTATGAGTGATTTCGGGTACATGAAACCATGGGTAGGCAAGTGCATAGCGATTCCGGACCGTGGTTTTAAGACTATGAGGGCGTTTATCTATATAAACATCTATGCACATTTGGGGGTTCTAAATTTCATTGGTTTTGAAACCAAAATCAAATTGCCGAAATCTTGAAAATTGTAACGACCTCTTTACCTTATATCCATATAACTTGGTGAGATGTAGTCTCGTGAACCATTTCTTGACCCTGACATGTTCAAATTTTAGGTAATAAAGAATAGCGACATTAAATTTACACTGACAAGAATAATTGATCTTTCTTGTTATCCTTCCTACGAGTATCCAATGGGGAATATAAAGTTTTTTTCCATAAAAATTGTTATAACCAAAATTTGAGTAGAATCATTTGCAAGATAACAAAAGGTTAACCCGCCTATCACGTTATGTGAAGTAGACAATTCCTTTGTTAGCGTCGTACTTCTGAAGCCAATTCATTTCCACAGATAGTTGTATGTCAATTCAATACCAAACAGCATTATGGTAATTATCTTGTTGGTAAACACATGTATACCTTCATAAATAATTCTACAATCAAACAGGCGATGGGCACAAATGAGTTAATCGATGGGCATGAGTCAACTAAAACATGGGTACGAGTCAATCAATTCACTTAGGTACGAGTTGTGATGGATACCAGATGACAATAACCTATATGATGAACTCATCTGAGGTTGCCTTGAATATTACGCAATTCCATTTGTATTTATTGTCTTTGCGAGTAAAAAAAATTTTTTTAATCTTTAATCTCAGATTACTAGAAAACAGAGAATCACTCAGTAGCGTAATTAATGGGAAGATAATAACTTTATATAAACATTTTGCAAAGCATATTGCCATTTAAAACAAAATGAACAACCTTACTGAGCATTAATCGCTAATCATAGGCCTTTAATGATTGGTCTTCTGTATTCATTCTGTTGACACTAGAACATTTATTACAAAATAAATGAGAACTAAAATAAGAAGACAGCACAAAATTTAAGTGTTGAACAAAAAACAAAAACAGGTCTTAAATTACCTGTCTGTTGGCCTAAGCCTAGGGACACTCGAATACGAAGTGAAAACCGATCACACACCGGAACAAGTTTTATAGGGCACACACTGCCAAGTAAAACCTCCAAAGTAAACTAAAAATACATATTTATTTTTCATTCTTCATAAAACTAAAGTATAAAAACAAATAGTAATTACTTTTACTTAACCCAAACTGTTTCACAGGTATCTAGTGCCCCGAGTCAGACCTGACGCCAAAAATTACCACTTTATAAAATTATAATATAAATTAACAAGAACATTAAAACATACCGGTACTCAAGATACACGAAATCACACACGACTAGTGTGTAAAATAGTCATTTAATTTGGTGGAAGTGAATGATGGCAACAGACAGGGTAGATTGAAAAATGATATAAAAATGAAGTTCACCTCACACGAGCATGTCAAGACGACAAAGGGAGGGAAATAGAGAGAGTAACATTGTGTCACACCTATTTGATAATTGTAACACTTTCCGGAAGTACCCAAATAACTTAATGAGCCAGAAAATTCATAAAAAAGTGACCTTCGAAGACATTATGTAATCAAATGGCACCTGTCGAAGCTTGCTATAGTAAGAATGTTAAATGAGGTTAGTACTGTTAAAGTTATGTAATTAGAAAATAGATGAGAAAGAAATAAAATTATGATAAACTAAATGATAGATCAAAGAAAAATATCAGCAAGGCTAGACAGGTTTGTCACATTTCTACATGTACATTACCAGCATACATACACACACACACACACACACACACACACACACACACACAGTCACAAATAAATTCTTGACATGTAACTTATCAACATCGAGTCTTCAATGTCAAATTAACTTGTATATAATCTTATCAATTAATTAGCTTTTATCTTTGATCTTTCATATCAGAAGAATTGGTGAATTGATTTCATTTAAATTTGGGGTATAGTATAACACTAGAAATACATATCCTAGATATATATTACATTTCTGATATTCTGATAGAGAGATTTCATTGGGACTTTGCATTGTGTATTGTGTCCGTGAACAGGATATAATTTACATAGCCATCCAGCAAAATTTGTATATCTGTTGAAGCATATACTTCTTATTTGTCTCAACAAAGTGTAATTATCCAGTATTAATGACCTATTCTCTAATTGCACATCGTGACCAGGTTTGACCAAGATCACATCAAGCTTTTGATATTACTGTATGTCTGAAAAGTTATTTTTAACAATGATATTTCAATGTTAGCTGATGTTAACCAAGGCTATGTTATATAGTGAAATGTTTCTGCTATTTTCTCTGTGATAACTAGTTGTATGTGACATTTACAGAATTGTTTCACTTCATACTTGTCAGAAATTTTTCAGGTTTATCTCACTTTTTAATTCAGTTGTCTCTTATCACATTAATGACTTTTTTGTTTTTAAAAAAAAGCAGGTGACAGATTTCAGTCATATTTGTAAACAATGGACTGGCTAGTGTAGAAGTAAAACTGTGTTGTCTCCTACATTGTTGATTTTCTTCCGATATTTAGCGGAAATCTGCTATTTTGGAAGCAGGAAACCGATATTTTTTATGGGTCTCCAATATTTCGGTAATATGCATTTCTACTGTGATCCGTTTCCATATGTAATCCCATTAAAAAATTTATGTGGTTCAATCTGTAATCTTGATTTTCACAGGGCTTGCGTTAGGCTTCCCCAGTGTCGCAATTGGCAATATTTTATTTCAACTGGCGACAAAAAATTGCTTCTGGTGATATTTCTGGCCAACATTTTATTGAAGTATTAAGACATCTAGGTTACATAAGCAAATTGTAATCAAAAACAGGGACTAATAACCCTGTTTATTAATTAATGTCAGTAGACTATACAAAGGTGTAATTATCAGAGGAGTGCTGGGAGGTAATTACATACACAACGACCTGTAGTGGTCAGATACATGATTGTACAGACAAAGTGATTACCTGTATATCTAAACCTCCACACCTATAATCACTATCTATATGTTTTGTCCTGTATGCAGACTTAAAATATCAACATCATTAATGCTAATTATTAAATCCATGCAGCTTGTATATCGATCCTCAATGATATTACTTAAAATATTTAACTACCGTAATCGGCCGTGTATAGTCCGCATTTATGTATTATCCGCAACCCCCATTTCAGCATCAGATCTTGGAGAAAAATGGAGTTCGTGAACTTTTTTCCACGGCCGTGTGGCCAAAAAATCGTCCGCGACATTGATTATTGTTGTGTTACCTGTATAATTGGCATGTTTCATAATTTAGTACTACACTGTAGATGTACTGTAGTAAGAGAGTTACCGGTATATACCTTTTGTACAAAATGTGTTAAATAACATTTCTCCACAGAACACATTATTTTATTTATTAATGTATAGTCATTGTCTCAAAACAAACAATGCAAAACTACATAATATGATAAAAATGTGAAATACAAAACTACAAGATACTACATATTTGCTCTTCCATTTAGCCCCCTCATTTACAGTTAAACATGGCTGTTTGCTTCGTCGTTCACTAGCGTTAAATAATAATTATTAAAATTCTTGTTGAGATTGTTCTATTTTTCAATAATAACAAAATTTCATGGTGAAGATAAGCAACAGGTTCTGTTCTATTCTGTTTCCTCACCAAACATCACAACTAGGCTAGCCTTGCACAGGCACTTGCGTTATGCAATTCACCGATCACAACACCCTCGATCAAGGGATTGCATTACAGAAGTGCCTGTGTAGTCTAGCCTATTTGTAAACTGAAACACACAAAAATTAAAGACAACAAGATTCATTTATTGATTTATTCACCCTCGCCGTAGACATAAAATACACACATACATAAGCAATGATGATATTTACAATGGAATAATGATGATATACATTGATTCATACATCATTATTACGAAAAAACTTTGTCAGGCTTACCACCCACATTGAATCTCATGCAGTAGTTCCTGTGGAAAAAATGCCCTAAGATTCTGTAGTACTGTATTATCTGCACCCCCTGCCTGAGACAATTTTTAGAGTGAAAAGAGTGCGGCTTATACATGGCCGATTATGGTAAGAAATAGCGAAGCGAAATTGTGGTGTCTTCTACGACATCCACACTCCAAACCATCAACCATACAGTGTAATGGAATCGATGCATCTTTTAAAATTGTGATGAATTCAATACAAAAACAATGTTTTATTTCAACTACATAATATTTAAAACATATAATAATTGTCTTAATGTAATTCATTGAATTAAATTAAAGAAAGTGACAGTAATGGCAATTAACACAGTTATATAACCTCAATAATCTTTTTTTTTCTTTTTTTGGACTTTGAATCTGGCTCCAAAAATTGGAAACTGGCAACAGATTTTGACAACTGGTGATTTTGTTTTTGAGCCACAAATTTATTCAACCAGCGCAAACCCTTAGGAAAAATTAGACAATTCACAATTGAACTTCTCCACATCTTACAGGGTTAGAAATTGTATTTTATCTATACTGTCATCATCATATAATTTCCGTGATGTACTCCGAACTCAACTTGTTATTCACATATCACTGTACTATAAATGTACATGTTCTGGGCTTGTTTTCAGTAATTGGTAGAATCCAATGACTGTCACGAGGTCGAGAAAAATGACTGTGGGCTGGGTGCTTCGTTCAAAACTGTTCAATCTGGATTGGAAATGTTTGCAATAATTTTGAACTCAGAGATGTAGATAACGCAGTGAAAATGGATGGCATGTGGGAAGTCAAGTTATTTCAGCATCATGTAATATTGGCATTGAGTGATTTTTGCACTTGTAGAAATAATGCATAAGGGGGAATAACGGCTGCCGACCTATTTCAGATATTTTTGTAATTACACAAAATCATCATTGCTCCTGGGACTGAAGGTTGAGGATGTTGTATTGTAATTATAAATCATGATCTTTATAACCAGATGTGACATAGAGGTCACAGTAGGGGTTATGAAGTTGTGGAGGGATGTAAAGGGATCAAGCAGAAATTGTTACATTAAGTATAGGATGTACCTTAGCTTTCTGAGTGCTTTATTGTGTGTGTCCTACCAGACCTACAGATATAATGGGCTCGCGCAGATTTCTACAACAACATCTAATAATTGTTAGCAATAAATCTGTTACATATACCTTACTTATATCTCATGGGTTTTGTAAAAAATAATAATCTGTGAAAATGGGTATTGTTAACTCTGATTTATTAATGGAGAGGTGATAAACATACTATTGACTCACCTCACATGTTCTGTTATACATATATAATAGGGTGATATTATTGTAAAGCTAATTTACTGAGGTATTGCCCTTTGATTAAAAAAAAATCATGAAAGTATTGTATTCCTTATTGAATTGAAGATTGGGCATATTAGGCTGTTTGTTTATCCAATTCCAACATTCTGTAAAACAAACTTCCTTCAGATTGTGATCAAATTTAGCATAATGCATTGTATAAATGATACCTTAATTGAGTTTGGTTATGGGCAACATTCTGCAATATTTGGCAGAGTTATAGGATGGTTTGAACAGCTTAGATTTTGGTGGCAAAATGTTCATCAAACATCTTGTTCCATTGTCTTATTTTTATATTATTTCTTTTGGTTCTTGTATAAAATCTTTTTTTGTGTATAAAACTGATAGATTCTTGACAAAATTAATCATAAGCATACCTAATTCTATAGATTTAAAGTTGACTTGATACAAGTCAATTATAGACTAAGTCCATTTAAATTATTCTGAGATAAAAATCAGATATGATGTAATTTCAGCCAGGATGGTTTTAGCCTTCCACATTGCAATAAAATAAGATATATACATGTGTGTCAGGAGAGATATATACTCGTAAGAGAGGATTATACATATTGGGAACTATTTTAGGCAATGAGATAGACTCCATACATTGTTGGTGCCATTGTCATCTGATATTGCAAATTCCCATGAAGTTATGGTATTGTATGGATTACAAAAACAAAGCACACAATTGTTTTATTGATTTTACTTTGTCATTAAGTTGATTGAGTACAGTACTACTTTTTTCATGTACACATGTACATACATTCAAGTCCCAGTATTTAACTTGTGAAATTTAAAATTTGATAGGATTTTTATGTACCTTAGATGATTTATGTATATTTATTTTGGAGTATTCAGAGTGTAGAGCATTTCATTTGTTATGAAGCAGTCATGGATTTGACACTTTCTCAATGTTGCTATCAATTTTTCAAATAAACTTGTTTTTTAGTTCTAAAATTTTAAATGATCTTGTAAATGTAATGTATTGCCTGTTAGACCCTGTAATGACTTTCGGTAAACTCCATCTTGAGACTAGTACATCTGATGTAGCAATATTGTGTCTCATGACATAAGGACTCTAAAGCACTATTGATCTGATGAATTATGCAATTGAGCACTTTCTTTAGATCATTTAATTCAAGTCGTGTTATATGACAGTTGTTTCTAAAGATTGGACTTAATTTTTAATTAAGTATGTAAGAATTAGAAATATTGTAGACTGTTCATTGGCCACTGGATTTAGGATCAGTTGAAAGTTGTTTTGATTTCTTGTACTCAGTGACTTGGGCTAGTTATAATATTATGACCATGAGTTCATTGCTATTTGTCTTGTATTTGTATTATGGTAATTTTTCACATTTAATATCTCTCTAAAAATGCTCAACTTACTTCAGCCAAATTTGGTATGCAGTATCCCTGCGAGGATGATTACTGTTAGGAAAAAACACAAGATTCCATAGGGATCCAAAATTATACATGAAATTCAAAAATAGCATATAATGACACCAGCCACAAACAACACATAATGACACCAGCCACAAACAGCACATAATGACACCAGCTATAAACAACATATAATGGCACCAGCCACAAACAGCGCATAATGACACCAGCTATAAACAACATATAATGACACTAGCTACAAACAGCGCATAATGACACCAGCTGCAAACAACACATAATGGCACCAGCTGCAAACAACATATAATGACACCAGCCACAAACAACACATAATGGCACCAGCCACAAACAACACATAATGGCACCAACCACAAACAGCACATAATGACACCAGCTATAAACAACATATAATGGCACCAGCCACAAACAACACATAATGACACCAGCTATAAACAACATATAATGACACCAGCCACAAACAACACATAATGACACCAGCCACAAACAGCACATAATGACACCAGCTATAAAAAACATATAATGGCACCAGCGACAAACAACACATAATGGCAAACAACTACAAACAGCACATAATGACACCAGCTATAAACAACATATAATGGCACCAGCCACAAACAACACATAATGACACCAGCTATAAACAACATATAATGGCACCAGCCACAAACAACACATAATGACACCAGCCACAAACAGCACATAATGACACCAGCTATAAACAACATATAATGGCACCAGCCACAAACAGAACATAATGACAACAGTCACAAACAGCACATAATGACACCAGCCACAAACAGCACATAATGACACCAGCTGTAAACAACACATAATGGCACCAGCCACAAACAACACATAATGACATCAGCCACAAACAGCACATAATGGCACCAGCCACAAAAATCATATAATGGCACCAGCCACAAACAACACATAATGACACCAGCCACAAACAGCACATAATGACACCACCTATAAACAACATATAATGGCACCAGTCACAAACAGCACATAATGACACCAGCTGCAAACAGCACATAATGACACCAGCTGCAAACAACACATAATGGCACCAACCACAAACAACACATAATGACACCTGTTGCAAACAACACATGACACCAGCCACAAACAACACATAATGACACCAGCTGCAAACAGCACATAATGGCACCAGCCACAAACAACACATAATGACACCAGCCACAAACAGCACATAATGGCACCAGCAACAAACATCACATAATGACACCAGCCACAAATGACACATAATGGCACCAGTCACAAACAGCACATAATGGCACCAGCCACAAACAACACATAATGGCACCAACCACAAACAACACATAATGACACCTGTTGCAAACAACACATGACACCAGCCACAAACAGCACATAATGGTACCAGCCACAAACAGCACATAATGACACCAGTTGCAAGCAACATATAATGATATCACTTGCAAACAACATATAATGGTACCAGCCACAAACAACACATAATGGCACCAGCCACAAACAACACATAATGATACCAGCCACAAATAACATATAATGGTACCAGCCACAAACAATTCATAATGGTACCAGCCACAAACAGCACATAATGACACCAGTTGCAAGCAACATATAATGATATCACTTGCAAACAACATATAATGGTACCAGCCACAAACAACACATAATGGTACCAGCCACAAACAACACATAATGATTCCAGCCACAAACAACATATAATGTTACCAGCCACAAACAACACATAATGGTACCAGCCACAAATAAATATAATGGTACCAGCCACAAATAACACATAATGGTACCATCCACAAACAACACATAATGATACCAGCCACAAATAACATAATGGTACCAGCCACAAATAACACATAATGATACCACTTGCAAACAACACATAATGGTACCAGCCACAACCAACACATAATGGTACCAGCCATAAACAAGTCATAATGGTACCAGCAACAAACA
Organism: Atrina japonica; assembly: GCA_030159075.1. Lineage (NCBI taxonomy): Eukaryota > Metazoa > Mollusca > Bivalvia > Pterioida > Pinnidae > Atrina > Atrina japonica. The sequence continues at coordinate 297,732 of BROG01000031.1, read as the reverse complement.
ACACATAATGATACCACTTGCAAACAACACATAATGGTACCAGCCACAAACAACACATAATGGTACCAGCCACAAACAACACATAATGATTCCAGCCACAAACAACACATAATGGTACCAGCCACAACCAACACATAATGATTCCAGCCACAAACAACATATAATGGTATCAGCCACAAACAACACATAATGATACCAGCTACAAATAACATATAATGATACCAGCCACAAACAACATATAATGGTACCAGCAACAAACAACACATAATGATACCAGCCACAAACAACATGTAATGGTACCAGCCACAAACAACACATAATGACACTAGTTGCAAGCAACATATAATGATGCCACTTGCAAACAACACATAATGGTACCAGCCACAAATAACACATAATGGTACCAACCACAAACAACACATAATGATACCAGCCACAAATAACATATAATGGTACCAGCCACAAACAATACATAATGGTACCAGCCACAAACAGCACATAATGACACCAGTTGCAAGCAACATATAATGATATCACTTGCAAACAACATATAATGGTACCAGCCACAAACAACACATAATGATACCAGCCACAAATAACATATAATGGTACCAGCCACAAATAACATATAATGGTACCAGCCACAAATAACACATAATGATACCACTTGCAAACAACACATAATGGTACCAGCCACAAACAACACATAATGATTCCAGCCACAAACAACACATAATGGTACCAGCCACAACCAACACATAATGATTCCAGCCACAAACAACATATAATGGTATCAGCCACAAACAACACATAATGATACCACTTGCAAACAACACATAATGGTACCAGCCACAACCAACACATAATGGTACCAGCCACAAACAACTCATATTGATACCAGCAACAAACAACACATAATGATACCACTTGCAAACAACACATAATGGTACCAGCCACAAACAACATATAATGGTATCAGCCACAAACAACACATAATGATACCAGCCACAAATAACATATAATGATTCCAGCCACAAACAACATATAATGGCACCAGTTTGCAAAAACTCATAATGACACCTGTTGCAAACAACACATAATTTCACTGGTTGCAAACAAAATACTCAAAACTCTGTCCTTAGGACATATAATGGTATAGTCTCCAAAGAACAAAAGCTGTTACAAAATACAGGGTTTTTGTTAGGACATTTTGTTGATTTGTATTCTATTGTTGCTTTTACTCTATGACTGTTTTTCAGCAGATTTTGAAATTTGAAGTTTAAAATGTTTAGGTTTATTTAAATCTCTTTCAAGGAAATATAAACTTAATTAAAATATTTTTTCTTGTGAGAAGAATATTTTGGCATATACATATAGACTAGTTTTGATATGTAAACTGTAGGTGTGATGGTGTCTCTTTGATCGTACAAAAGTTCAGACACAGAAATCAAACCCGTTCTGGTTGTTTTCTGTTGATACTTTCTTTCCCATTGTGGGTTTAGTACATTAGTTTCTATCAGTTCAATTCTTTTGCATGTTTGAATTACATATAGAGATTAAACAACGGGTGTTAGTTGATTATTATGTTTATCTAACTCGAGTTTGTTAATTTTCAAAATTATCTAATGAGAGTTAGATAAACATGATAATCAACTTACACGAGTTGTTGAATCTGTTTCTACCATAACTGAAAAGCGCTGATCAGTAGTATGGATTATTAGCCTACATCACGTCTAGACACTATCGGGTTTGGACTCTCACAATCGCATGAAATTTGTTGTTACATCAGTATCTTCATTCATATGGAAGTTGGCGATGACGTTATTTAGTGTTTGTGACATCACTTAAACAGTCCTGTTGGTTATTTGTAAATGTTAACTACTGCAGCTTCATTTATACCACCGCTCGAGAGTGGTATAACAACACAAGGTAGAAACCATTATAAATGATGTTCTTAAATACTTTTTGTATTTTCACCGAAATGATGTAACAATACATGCAAATGATCGCTTCAAAGGGAAATAACTCCAATACATATTTGCATATACATATATACATTCTTGTACACGTATTGCTGAAGTTGTTAATTCTTAATAGTTAGTTTAAACATATTTTATTTCTGTCAATAGTTGTACAATAATAATAATACAGCAGCAGAACAATATATTTGACAAAATAGAGGATTGGAAAAAAAGCTTAAAGCTTATATAAATTCCTCTCCCAAGTGTTTAGTGAGCAGAAATTTGAGGCTAAGTCAGCACAACATAACAGAAATATAAATAGGAAGAGGAAAGGTTGAAAAAGTAAAAGAAGTAAAATGCTGAACATGATAGTAGTATGAGAGAGAGAGAGAGGTAAATTAATAAGGGAAAATATGAGTTATATAATGGCGAAATCAAATAAGATAATGGCTACTATGTCTGTGCAGAGTGTTTCAATGGGTTTTAACAAGATAAATAACGATACAAAAGTTAATGTAAAATATCAACAAAATCTCCTGCTTCTAATTATGAAGTCTTGAACAGATAAGAAGATGTTTTTTATTAAAGTCAAATGGTTTAGATTCATCACCGTAAAGCAGAAGGTCACTATTTACAGGTAGATTTATTAGGCTAAGCAAGCGGTGCGTAGATTTGTGTATAAAGGACAATATATAAGGTAATGTGTAGTAGACTCAATTTCACCACAAATGCAATAAGGTTCAGGCACTAGATTTCGAAGATATAGATCATGATTAAGTGAGCTACAGCACATTCTTAGTCGAGCGTGAAGGATTTGTCCACGACGACTGCCTACGAAAAAGTACGATGGGATGGATATAGGCTTATAGTGTATCTCAAGCGCCTGCTTAAAAGAGGAAAGTGTAGTTGAATTTTTGATTGTCAATGGTAGCTCGTTCCAAAGACGGACACAAGAAGGAAAGAAGCTATTTAGGTGATTTGTTGTTCTACTTTGTTTGGTGTGCGAAGTTTTGAGAGTTCCTCGTATTGTAAGAGTGAAGCTCATTATGAAGGGGAGGGGTTAATTGAGTTAGATATTCAGGTACAAGACCGTTTTTAATTTTGTAGAACTGGATGAGTTTATGTTTTTTCACGTCTAATTTTTAGTTTATCCCACCCACATTCGTTATATAAGAGAGTAGTACTAGTAAGTTTGGTTGCACCCGTTACTATGCGCGCGGCTTCCAGGTTTACATATTCTAATTTATCACTGTAATAAGATGGACAATTATCAAAAATGATATCTGCATATTCTAGGACAGGTCTGATAAAAGAAAAATACATTGTTTGAAGGGTTTTTTACGATCGAGGTCAAATTTGAGCTTTCTGAGTATGTTTATTTTTTTGTTAGCTTTCTGTATTATATTGTCGATGTGGTTATCCCACTGACACTTGTTATTGAAAGTAAAGACCGAGGTGTTTATGAGTGGTAACTTCCTGGACAGGTAAGTCATTGAAGAATAAAGTTGGATGGGGTACTTTGTTGTGTTTTTCTTGATATTAGCATTGTTTCTGTTTTGTTAGGGTTAAACTTAACTAACCATTTTTTAGACCAAGCGTGAACTTTTAGGAGGTCAGCATTAAGTTTTTCAGCGGATGAAATGGGATTATCAATGATAAGATATATGGATGTATCGTCTGCAAATAATTTTATATTGCAACCTATGTCATTAACTATATCGTTAATAAAAATTAAAAAGAAAAGTGGACCTAGGATGGAGCCCTGGGGGACACCAGCATTAATTTCAATAATATCGGATTCATTTCCGTTAATAATGACTCTTTGTTTGCGCCCAGATAGATAACTTTTAATCCAAAGGAGTAGCCCACCCGTAATGCCAAGTTTTTCAATTTTAAGAAGTAGTCCAAAATGCCAAACTCTATCAAAGGCTTTGCTTATATCAAAAAATATAGCTCTGATTTCCTTACCATTATCTAACGCAGTAGAAAACTCATTGGATATGTATAATAGTTGGTTAATAGTTGAGTCGCCTTTACGGAAGCCAGATTGGTGTTGGGATAACAAATTATGATTATTAATAAAGTTATGGATATATCTGTAGACACATTTTTCAAATACCTTGCTTATTATGGAGAGCAATGAAATTGGTCTATAATTATTAACTAGCTTAGGATCATCTTTCTTGAAGACAGGTACTACATTAGCTAATTTCCAATTTTCTGGATATATTTTTAATAATAATGATAAGTTAAATAATTTGCTGAGAGGAATTGATAGTTCGTTTATGGATTCCTTAAGTAGCACGGAACTAAGTTTGTCAGGGCCCACAGCTTTATTTGTATCTAAAGTCTTTAAAATATCGGACACATCTTCTGGGGTGATTTCAATTTTATCAAGACTTTCTGTGGGAATACTATTGGAATTTTGAAAAGAAGACAAATCTAGAACTGTATTGTCGATTATAGATTGAGATGCAAAATAATTATTTAAGAGGTTTGCTTTTTTCCTGATCATCTGTGACAGATTGGCCATTCTCTGAGAGCAGAACATTTATTCCTGAACTTTGGGATGATAGACTTGAAATTTCTTTAACTAGTTTCCACCAATCTTTACTACTGAATTTATTATTAATAATTTTATACACAGGGACTTATGATAATTAGCTTTTGCACACCTTAATAGATTAACAACTCTGTTCCTAATGATTTTAAATTTTTGCCATATGGAATTATTTTTTGTTTTTTTAGCTCTTATTCTTAATCTATTCCTTTTCCGCATAAGTTTTTTAATTTCATTGTTTAACCAGGGTAGATCGTTATTTCTAATAAATATTGTACGATTTGGTATAGCTTCTGACGCGATTTCTAAGATTTTTTCTGTAAAAATTACTTGTTATATCGTTTATGTTATCAGATACATCCAGTATCGAGTTCCAGTCAGTATTTTTCTAGGTTACTTCTGTACCTTACATAATCACCTTGTTGATATAGCCAAATTTTCCTATAGGTATTACGGGGTTTTAATTTTTCAGAGTTAATAAGTGAGATAATAGGTCGATGATATCTTATATTTACATCTAGAAAGGGTTCACAGACTGCACTGTATAGAATATTGTTGGGATTATTTGTGATCAGAAGATCTATAAGAGAGGACGAGTTTTCCGATATACAGGTTGGATTAGAAATTGTTTGGTATAAATTGAAATTACTTGTTATGTTTTTAATTTTAGTTTCTCTTTTACACAACTGATTTTCATTAAAGTCTCCTGTTATTATAACATTTTTAATTTTAGTATCTATTGCCATTTCAATTGATAATTCGATAAAATTCCATAAATTACTGTTGCTGTTAGGCGGTCTATAAAATGTTCCTAGTAAATATAAATCGGTTTTCAATTGGAATTGTATCCACACGCATTCAATGTCAGTAAGTTCCAAGTCCGTTCGTCTTTTAGCCGCTAGGTTTTCTTTACAATAGACAATTACTCCCCCACCAGGTCGGTCGGGACGGTCTTTTCTAAAAGGGGTATCAAAACCCGATAAACGTATATTGTCTGTAGCAACAGATTGGTTAAGCCAACTTTCTGTGAAACAGAGGATATCAAATTCTTTTAAATTTGCTTCAATTACATCTAGTTTTGGTTTTAAGCTCTGTATATTTAAATGCATAAGTGATATGAACTTACTTTTGTTAAGGGAGAAGAAACTTGATGAATTAGAATTGTCGGTACTAGTCGTATCAGACGATTGTGTATCAAAGGAGGGACCGGGGTTTGTTTCTATGTCACCACAGATGATCAAAATTATGATAAAGAATATATAAGTTATATTACATACAAAATCAAACGCACAGGAGATATCAAGGTAAATACACATCATAGGACAACACACCCTGTTATTGAAATTACCTATTCTGGCTCTATACATGGAAATTGAGACATCCATTATGTAACTGAAGAGTCCCAGATATCATAGTAGTGAGCCAGGATAGGTAAAATGCTTGGGAAGTTTGTAGCCAATAAAAAGGTAGATATAAATCGCCATAGGAAACAACAAAAATTAACAGCATTACTGTAAATACAGAAAAAATAAACAACTAACATATGTACAAGGAGAATACAAAATAAAGACATGTAGAAAAAGATGGGTATTGTACCCTTCTAAAAGTGGTACCTTAGATTGTTCAGTTGAGTTACTTTGGTGCAAGTGTACTCAAACCCTTAATAGTTAATTTATGATTGTTGGTATTTTTGCCAAAGAAGTACAAAAAACTTTTCTAAAAGATAGGATTTGAAAATGAAAAGTCTATTAGGTTTTTGTCAAATCTTTTAAGGAAATTTACATGAGATACAATGTATTAATTTGTAAACGTCATATTTCTGAAAAGAAAAATATTTTTGTTCAAAATTTTCATGTATCATTATTTACTTTTCAACAAGATAAATAGATTGGGAGTTTCAACAAAAAAGTTGCCAGTTTTTTTTAGCTGTAGTGATTTTTTCCTTTAATGTAACTTCCAATTAAGATAAATAAGGTGAATATTTACTTTACGATGCTTCATTTAAGTTATGTTCTTATAAAACATTTGTAAAATTTACATGGCAACTTTGCTGTTATTGATATACATGTATATTTCAAATTGATCATTTATCTAGTTTATTTTTTTTACATATAACAATTAGTTTCAAACTTTCAAAATTTTAATGAGTTTGGCAAGCTTTAACTGCCTTTTATATTTATATTTTATTTTTCCTTGAGCGGTACAACAATGTCGTATGTAAATATTTATGTATTTGTCCATCAAATACTTTCTTCCTAGTTGTAACTGTGCTTATATTTTGTTGACAGTCCAATCATTTCATAATAAAACACTCAAATGAATAAGGTAAATATTTTCTTTAAAGTCAGTTCAGCTTGGGAGGATTTTGTTTTTCTTAACTTAGCAATCAATCTATTTTCAAAAAGATCTTTATGCCAGCTGATATTCTAAACTAAATGGCTCTTGTAAGTGATTTAACTGTCTCTTGCTTTTCTTTTGTGAATTTGCTTGTTTAAAAGATATAACTGCAAACAAATAATTGATCATGTTTTGGAGTGTGAGAAAAAACACAAAAATAAAGATCAATAATATCGTGTGAAGAATTAGTAAGTAACGTTTTTATTTTATCACATGTTGGGTAAAAGGTGAAAAAACTAACCTTATCTTATATTTTAGTTAATAAATTCCCCAAGGTATACTATAATACAATTTCAAATCCATATTTGTTAATGTTTCTTTTTCTCTCTTTTATTTATTTATTTTTTTTTGGTGGTGATAAAGACATTTTTACTGTGTTTTTCCAACATAGTTTTAAGTATGCACCTAAGAAAATCTGACTGGTTTTGACATGCTTAAACTCTCCTTTTGTAGTTGCTGTCTAGAAATGTGTGAGAGCCCTCCTAAAAGTTGTTGACTAGGGATCAAAGTTGAGACCCTTGTGTTGAAGTTTTACAGAGCTTTCCCAGCTGTGTCTAATGTTGGTTGTTGACTACTTCAGACACAGTTATGTTTGTTGACACATTTCTGTAGTTTGCAGGCAATATAATATCCACAGGAATTGTGCCTCATTAAATCTGATATTGTTTATGTCAGCTTCATTGGTATGAAACAAGCTTCATAGAGCTTGAAATCATCTAAAAATCCATATCTCTTAATTTGAAATGTATCATCCTAACTAGTACCAGAATCAGCCATCTTAATGTGTTGAAAATGAAAGAGTAATAAGGACATATGTCATCTTCATTATAGGTTTTCAATATGATGTTTGTTCAAATTTGAATAGTGTACTTACAAAAATCCAAGAACTTTTTTTTTGTCTACCTAGTATTTGTCCAGCTTTGCATTTTAGCTTTTACCTGAACCAGACTAATTAAGGTAAAACTACAAATCTTTGTAGCCGTCATCTGTATACCTGTAGTTACATTGAAAATATATAAAGGTGGCTTATACATACATGTACTGTAAAACTCCATGTAATTGAAGTATAGATATTTTCTTTGTTTTTGATTTTTATGAAAGGAAGCCAACTTAATATATTTTATATATGTTTAAACAGATTCTGTCCTAAAAGGTTTCAAAATCGATGTTATACTAGCATCCTGGAGTTGTGAATCATTATTGATCAAGGTTGTTCATTTTAGTAGTATTGAATATTCTCTAGTTTGAATAATTCCAACAAGTATTTCAAAACCTTTATTACATAATAATTATTGAGAATTTTAGGAAATGGATGTTAAAATCTCTATGTACATAATGCTTAAATGTTTATAATCCCCACTGTTCAGGTGATTGATATTTCATTTGCTACAATTTAAAAGATTTGTGAAATCATATGCATTCTTGTAAATATGTTGTGATAATATAAACTTTAAGTTAATTTTCAACTAGGAACATTACATGATACACATTACATATATAGGTTTAAAAGATCTTCCAGGAGACTTTAATATGCAATTTCTCACCCAGGTCTTAGACTAGATATGTAAATTGGTGGAGATGTATTGACATTTTATACTTTGTTTTGTTGTAAGATTATATCAAAATTAAACATCCAAATGGCGAATTTAAAGTTTCGGACTAAGGGACACCATTTGATTTTTCTTTGTTAGAAATGTTATCCAAGATCTGAAGTGGTCCTCTTTATCTTATTTTAGAGAGGCAAATGTTTTTGTTTGATCAATAGTTAAAAATGGCAGAAACTGTAAACGGATAGTTTGTATAATCGTACATATACCCATGTTATCAGTCTTTTATTGGACAAGGCTGAAAAATTGATTCAGGTATCACATTTATCAAGATGATATCTGACATTTTGGGACAGTTTAAACATGATCTCTACTGATTTATAAATAATTAGACTGCAAAAGAATAAAATTGGATTATGTGATAAATTTTGAAGGATTCAACACTGGGGCAGTTTATATATGGGGAAACTATTGTTGACGGGTGATTTATTGGAGAACTTTTATATATGGACAGTTGTGAGGAGATGGGATTAACGTGTAGGTAATTAATTCATTGTGAAATTGATTTCTAGTGTGAAAACATTCTGTTTTTTTTATCTAGCCGCTAACATTAGGAAGCCATGTTATGACTATTGTTATGAAGATATCTGAAATTAATGCACAAAAGAGGTTGATATAAACATCATTTTATGCCACAATCAAACTGCAGTCAATGGTTTTAACTACAGCCAGACTTACATGGTGGCTTATTCAGAGGAAAAATATTACATGAAATGATGAAAATATGAAGATCCGTAAGAAAAACTACATTCAGAAGTGCATTTAAAGTGAGGAGAGAAAAAGTTAATATCTTAATTGTTATCAGGTGTATGTTGTGTAAAGTAGAAATGATCAGTTCACAAGTGTTCAAGGATTTGTAGTGTAAAACTAACATTTGAATGGTGAATTGTGTAATATTTGATAAAATATACATACTTCTTGGACAACCATGTAATGTGTCATTGGCATGATGCAGGAAATTTCTGATTATCAGGCGATTGTAGGTTTCGTGTTATGTATTGAAACATTCATGGAGATCAGGCAATAAAATGTCAATTTCTGGCCATATGTTCTATGATTAAATTGTCTACTGATATATATTTTCCCACTGGGTGTGATTAGACATATAGAAATTAAGTCATGTACATTCTGAATGTCCAGCTAGGCAAGTGAAATTGTCAAACTTTTTGATTGCCTATGTGGATAATTGAATTTTATGGTTGGTAATGATATCAGCATTCATTGCTGAGGCATTCAGATAAGGCTGTATTTCTTTATGCAGACTTGATTTGGCTTAAGCAAACTAAGAAATGGATTAAAAGCAATCAATCACTGTATTGTCAATAGGAAACATTTCTTACATATGTGCTGAAATACTGATTATATCATAACAGGATTTATCACCTGTGGTTTTGTCCACTTAAAATATCAGCTCATACCATTTGTTTTTGGCAGAAAGTGACTTTCTACTTACCACTTGTACCCACAGTTTCAGTTTTGATTCAAACAGAGTTGCTGGTTTCTGCATTCATCGAGATAACTAATTTGTTTCATGCATTTTGAAGTTTGGAAAGGTAAAAATTGATTGCTTATAAAGAAAAAAAACATGAGAACATTTGGAACTCTCTTAAGCATTTAAAAGGATGGATCATAAATTATGAATACATAGACTATATTTTCTCTGTTTAAGTGGAATCCTTTCTTTTTATCGACTTTTCTTCTATTTATGTGATCAAAAGCAAACATATGGCAATTTGATAATTCTTAGACTTGGAGGGCTATTCACTTCGAAGACTAAAGAGTGTAATTCATATTGACATTGGAAAGAGCAAAAGCAAACAATAAAATTTGCTTGAAGCAAATTATTCCACAATGGACGTATCTTAGAAAGATGTATAAGGAACAGCTTCAGGAAAAACCATGTACCGCTGCAGTAAGCGTTCAATTGACATTGGCCAATTTTATGGGTAGACAATTTCCGATTGTGCAGCCCCGTCATGGTACAGTTATGCTTCCCTATGACAGCCTTAAACTGCGCTTTCGACAAACACCAATAAGAGACCTTGTTACAAATGCATTAGAATATCGTCTGAAGTTGAAAAAAAGGTAAGCTACTCGGGGGACACATCTTTTTCACAGTAGTCACATGTTTAACATTACAGCAATATTTTAGGTGTGACATTTGTCTTACCATGTGGAAAAAGAATTCACTGAATTGTTGACTGTTTTTCATATATTTCTGTCACCCAGTCATCATAATTCTGTCACCCAGTTAGAGCTTGGAGATATGCAAGTCATCAACTCAGACTTTTATGAAAATTAAAACATAAGTTTGGAAAATAAAATATTGATGCTTCACATTTGGTGTACCTAACTAAAGTTGAATCTTTGTAGTACAACACATCTTCTGAATATGAACTTAAGTTAAGGTATGATCTAATTAAAAAATGCTAACTGTTAACTAAGGGCATGGGTTTACTTACACCCCCCCCCCCCCAGTATTCTTAGCCTGGGTACATTGTACCCAGGGAGTTTCATGAGTTTACCTACACAAATAGTCAGTGATCTTACCCTGGGTACATTGTACCTAGGGAGTTTCAGGAGTTTACCTACAAATAGTCAGTGGTCTTAGCCTAGGTACATTGTACCCAGGGAGTTTCAGGAGTTTACCTACAAATAGTCAGTGGTCTTAGCCTAGGTACATTGTACCCAGGGAGTTTCAGGAGTTTACCTACAAATAGTCAGTGGTCTTAGCCTAGGTACATTGTAACCAGGGAGTTTCAGGAGTTTACCTACAAATAGTCAGTGATCTTACCCTGGGTACATTGTACCTAGGGAGTTTCAGGAGTTTACCTACAAATAGTCAGTGGTCTTAGCCTAGGTACATTGTACCTAGGGAGTTTCAGGAGTTTACCTACAAATAGTCAGTGGTCTTAGCCTAGGTACATTGTAACCAGGGAGTTTCAGGAGTTTACCTACAAATAGTCAGTGATCTTACCCTGGGTACATTGTACCTAGGGAGTTTCAGGAGTTTACCTACAAATAGTCAGTGATCTTACCCTGGGTACATTGTACCTAGGGAGTTTCAGGAGTTTACCTACAAATAGTCAGTGATCTTACCCTGGGTACATTGTACCTAGGGAGTTTCAGGAGTTTACCTACAAATAGTCAGTGGTCTTACCCTGGGTACATTGTACCTAGGGAGTTTCAGGAGTTTACCTACAAATAGTCAGTGATCTTACCCTGGGTACATTGTACCTAGGGAGTTTCAGGAGTTTACCTACAAATAGTCAGTGGTCTTAGCCTAGGTACATTGTAACCAGGGAGTTTCAGGAGTTTACCTACAAATAGTCAGTGATCTTACCCTGGGTACATTGTACCTAGGGAGTTTCAGGAGTTTACCTACAAATAGTCAGTGGTCTTAGCCTAGGTACATTGTAACCAGGGAGTTTCAGGAGTTTACCTACAAATGACCAATGGTCTTAGCCTACCAAGAGACCTGTGACTGCCTAACCATTTAACAAAAAATGCTCGCAACCTGTGTTACATAGGCATAGGAATACCCCCTAGCAATTCCAGATCTTCCCAGGAATTCAAAACGTCCACAGCCTATATTACTGATAAATGGTTTATGATATAAACCCCCAGTTCTAAACCTTTGCTGGTCCAAAAATGCATGTATTCTTCAGTCATATATTATCCAACAGTTCTAGACCAATCCTGGCATTAACATGCTCACAACTTACAGCCTGTATACAATGATAAAATCCAATAATAGACATGCCCAGGCATTAAAATGCTTACACTTGTAATCAATTCTAGACCTACCCTGGCACTACAATACTTATAGCCATTATTCAGTAGTAAAATTTTACCCAGCAATTCTTAACCTACCCTGGAATGAAAATGCCAACAGCCTGTATTATACAGTCATGTGTTACCTGGAAATTCTAGACCTTCGCTGGCAATAAAATGCTTACAGCATATATTCAGTTGTCAAATGCTACCCAGCAATTCTAGACCTACCCTGGTACTAAAATGTCCACAGCCTGTATTCAGCAATCAAATTCTCAACAGTTCTAGTATTAAATGCTCAAAGTCTATATTCAGTAGTCATAGTTATGGCATGGTGGCAATTCTGGACCTTGCCAATGCAAGGAAAATGCTTTTAACACAAAGGGTAGTACTGGTATACCCACTGAGGGTAAAAAGGTCTTGTTTGTTATCTAAACAATGTCAGATGTAAATTTTTACCCAATACAAACATCACTTTAGTTTCATTGATTTTTTAGAATGAAGCAAAAAATTGGACAATTATCTCTTTAAATGACCATAGAATAAAACGGGATACCAATTATTAGCACATATAATTTTTCCCATTGACCTCATGTTCGTTTTGTTTAGAATCTTGTATAAAGAGTACATCTAAAGAGAAGAAATTCTGACTTGTCTACAACAAGAATAATAGATTACTGTTCTCACTGCTGCATGTGCAAAAAAAGCAAACTGAAACAAATAAACCAATAGAATATGCATATCCTGTGGGAATGCTGCAAAGTACAAGATGTTTTGAATTATTTACACCATGTACTGGATAACTTGCTACTTACTTTGTGTTCATATCCAATAAACAAACATGATCATTTTGTTGTGTGTTCATATCCAATAAACAAACATGGTCATTTTGTTGTGTGTTCATATCCAATAAACAAACATGGTCATTTTGTTGTGTGTTCATATCCAATAAACAGACATGATCATTTTGTTGTGTATTCATATCCAATAAACAAACATGATCATTTTGTTGTATGTTCATATCCAATAAACAGACATGATCATTTTGTTGTGTGTTCATGTACATTTTGTTGTGTTCAAATCCAACAAACAAACATGATCATTTTGTTGCGTTCAAATCCAACAAACAAACATGATCATTTTGTTGCGTTCAAATCCAACAAACAAACATGATCATTTTGTTGCATTCAAATCAAACAAACAAACATGATCATTTTGTTGCATTCAAATCCAACAAACAAACATGATCATTTTGTTGCATTCAAATCCAACAAACAAACATGATCATTTTCTTGTGTGTTCATATCCAATAAGCAAATATGATAATTTTTTGTGTTCATATCTAATAAACAAACATGATCATTTTGTTGTGTGTTCATGTATAAACAAACATGATCATTTTGTTGTGTGTTCATGTATAAACAAACATGATCATTATGTTGTGTGTTCATGTATAAACAAACTTGATCATTATGTTGTGTGTTCATATCCAGTAAACAAATATGATAATTTTGTTGTGTGTTCATGTATAAACAAACTTGATCATTATGTTGTGTTCATATCCTATAAACAGACATGATCATTTTGTTGTGTGTTCATTTATAAACAAACATGATCATTTTGTTGTGTTCAAATCCAACAAACAAACATGATAATTTTGTATTGAGTTCATATGCAATAAACAAACATGGTCATTTTGTTGTGTGTTCATGTATGGACAAGCATGATCATTTTGTTGTGCGTTCATATCCAATAAAAAGACATGATCATTTTGTTGTGTGTTCATTCATATCCAATAAATTTTGTTGTGCGTTCATATCCAATAAAAAGACATGATCATTTTGTTGTGTGTTCATGTATACACAAACATGATCATTTTGTTGTGTGTTCATATCCAATAAACAAACTATTTAAAATAATTTTGGTGTCAATATTCATCAGCTGGCTAATTAAAATTTCAATTGGCTGAGTAAGTTTTGATTAACAGTTTTCTATGTCCAGGGTGAACCCTGTGTATGATACTAGAAAACAATCCCATTGCTTTAAGATTCAGAAAAAAAGAGATTATGTAAATTTTGGTATGCATCCAAATGCTGAATAATTAGAATTTTTTGTCTTTCTGTACTGAGTTTTGGGATTATAATAGTGTTGAAGGTACATTCTTATCATTCAATTCAAATTAGAATGCAATTTTTAGGGCCATTCTATAATTCACTAAAAGAAAATTTTCAAAATATCTATAAGATAATTTCTTTTTCATTTGATTCTTGTATTTTGAAAATATATATATTCTTGGCAAGAATATTAGTATTAATAACAATAATGTTAAATTAGGTCATGAGAGAAGTTACTTTTTGAATACTACAAAAGAGTATGGTCTCCTCCCGGGTACATAACCAGAAAGCTGATGATCTCCTCTCGGGTACATAATAACCAGAAAGCTGATGGTCTCCTCTCAGGTACATTGTAACCAGAAAGCTGATGGTGTCCCCTCGGGTACATAATAACCAGAAAGCTGATGGTGTCCCCTCAGGTACATTGTAACCAGAAAGCTGATGGTTGTCCCCTCAGGTCATTGTAACCAGAAAGCTGATGGTTCGTCTCAGGTAATTGTAACCAGAAAGCTGATGGTCTCCTCTCAGGTACATTGTAACCAGAAAGCTGATGGTGTCCTCTCGGGTACATAATAACCAGAAAGCTGATGGTCTCCTCTCGGGTACATTGTAACCAGAAAGCTGATGGTGTCCCCTCGGGTACATAATAACCAGAAAGCTGATGGTGTCCCCTCAGGTACATTGTAACCAGAAAGCTGATGGTCTCCTCTCGGGTACATAATAACCAGAAAGCTGATGGTCTCCTCTCGGGTACATAATAACCAGAAAGCTGATGGTCTCCTCTCAGGTACATTGTAACCAGAAAGCTGATGGTGTCCTCTCAGGTACATTGTAACCAGAAAGCTGATGGTCTCCTCTCGGGTACATTGTAACCAGAAAGCTGATGGTCTCCTCTCGGGTACATTGTAACCAGAAAGCTGATGGTGTCCCCTCGGGTACATTGTAACCAGAAAGCTGATGGTGTCCCCTCGGGTACATTGTAACCAGAAAGCTGATGGTCTCCTCTCAGGTACATAATAACCAGAAAGCTGATGGTCTCCTCTCGGGTACATAATAACCAGAAAGCTGATGGTGTCCCCTCAGGTACATTGTAACCAGAAAGCTGATGGTCTCGTCTCAGGTACATTGTAACCAGAAAGCTGATGGTCTCCTCTCAGGTACATAATAACCAGAAAGCTGATGGTCTCCTCTCGGGTACATTGTAACCAGAAAGCTGATGGTCTCCTCTCAGGGTACATAATAACCAGAAAGCTGATGGTCTCCTCTCAGGTACATTGTAACCAGAAAGCTGATGGTCTCCTCTCAGGTACATAATAACCAGAAAGCTGATGGTCTCCTCTCGGGTACATAATAACCAGAAAGCTGATGGTCTCCTCTCGGGTACATTGTAACCAGAAAGCTGATGGTGTCCCCTCAGGTACATTGTAACCAGAAAGCTGATGGTCTCCTCTCAGGTACATTGTAACCAGAAAGCTGATGGTGTCCTCTCAGGTACATAATAACCAGAAAGCTGATGGTCTCCTCTCAGGTACATAATAACCAGAAAGCTGATGGTGTCCCCTCAGGTACATTGTAACCAGAAAGCTGATGGTGTCCCCTCAGGTACATTGTAACCAGAAAGCTGATGGTGTCCTCTCAGGTACATAATAACCAGAAAGCTGATGGTCTCCTCTCAGGTACATTGTAACCAGAAAGCTGATGGTCTCCTCTCAGGTACATTGTAACCAGAAAGCTGATGGTCTCCTCTCGGGTACATTGTAACCAGAAAGCTGATGGTCTCCTCTCAGGTACATTGTAACCAGAAAGCTGATGGTCTCCTCTCAGGTACATAATAACCAGAAAGCTGATGGTCTCCTCTCAGGCACATTGTAACCAGAAAGCTGATGGTCTCCTCTCAGGTACATTGTAACCAGAAAGCTGATGGTCTCCTCTCGGGTACATAATAACCAGAAAGCTGATGGTCTCCTCTCAGGTACATTGTAACCAGAAAGCTGATGGTCTCCTCTCAGGTACATTGTAACCAGAAAGCTGATGGTCTCCTCTCAGGTACATTGTAACCAGAAAGCTGATGGTCTCCTCTCAGGTACATTGTAACCAGAAAGCTGATGGTCTCCTCTCAGGTACATAATAACCAGAAAGCTGATGGTGTCCTCTCAGGTACATTGTAACCAGAAAGCTGATGGTCTCCTCTCAGGTACATTGTAACCAGAAAGCTGATGGTGTCCTCTCAGGTACATAATAACCAGAAAGCTGATGGTCTCCTCTCAGGTACATTGTAACCAGAAAGCTGATGGTCTCCTCTCAGGTACATAATAACCAGAAAGCTGATGGTCTCCTCTCAGGTACATTGTAACCAGAAAGCTGATGGGTCTCCTCTCAGGTACATAATAACCAGAAAGCTGATGGTCTCCTCTCAGGTACATTGTAACCAGAAAGCTGATGGTGTCCCCTCAGGTACATTGTAACCAGAAAGCTGATGGTCTCCTCTCAGGTACATTGTAACCAGAAAGCTGATGGTCTCCTCTCAGGTACATTGTAACCAGAAAGCTGATGGTCTCCTCTCAGGTACATAATAACCAGAAAGCTGATGGTCTCCTCTCAGGTACATAATAACCAGAAAGCTGATGGTCTCCTCTCAGGTACATTGTAACCAGAAAGCTGATGGTCTCCTCTCAGGTACATTGTAACCAGAAAGCTGATGATCTCCTCTCAGGTACATTGTAACCAGAAAGCTGATGGTCTCCTCTCAGGTACATTGTAACCAGAAAGCTGATGGTCTCCTCTCGGGTACATAATAACCAGAAAGCTGATGGTCTCCTCTCAGGTACATTGTAACCAGAAAGCTGATGGTGTCCTCTCAGGTACATAATAACCAGAAAGCTGATGGTCTCCTCTCAGGTACATTGTAACCAGAAAGCTGATGGTCTCCTCTCAGGTACATAATAACCAGAAAGCTGATGGTGTCCTCTCGGGTACATTGTAACCAGAAAGCTGATGGTCTCCTCTCAGGTACATAATAACCAGAAAGCTGATGGTCTCCTCTCAGGTACATTGTAACCAGAAAGCTGATGGTCTCCTCTCAGGTACATTGTAACCAGAAAGCTGATGGTCTCGTCTCAGGTACATTGTAACCAGAAAGCTGATGGTGTCTTCAACATTAACCAAAAAGCTGATGGTCTCCTCTCAGGTACATAATAACCAGAAAGCTGATGGTCTCCTCTCAGGTACATTGTAACCAGAAAGCTGATGGTCTTTGAAACTCAAAAAAAAAAAAGAGTAATGATTACCTTACAAACACGTTACATGCACTGATTCTGGAATTTGTACAGTACTGGTTAGTGTCTGAAAAATGGATTCCCACCTACATCAGGTTTTATTGTAGAAAGTGCTTACTCACCAGTAATCCAGGATCTTGTGAGGCCAGGCACTAAGAGTGAATTTATCCTCTATTTATTGCACCAAACTCATTTGAAACTAGATTTGCTTTCTCATTTATCAGTAACAGTTTCGAACCATTTTGGTAAACTGACCAAACTAACTCTGGAGGTGGTTTTAGTGGTTTGCTTTCAATTATAACAAGAAACCAAAACTGACACCAGTTTTCTGTCAGTAAATTCACCCTAAATGAATTAGTTATCAAGCTATTTAGGACATGTATGTCATGACCTTTCAGGTGAAATTGATGAGAAATTAAAAAAAAAAATGCCATTCAATTGATTTAGTACATGTTGTCAGGTGGCTTGTTGTCATAGGTTGATTCATTTTTAGAGGATATTGTCAGGTGATTTGTTGTCATAGTTACTCTCAGTTTAATACATTTTTAAAGGATGTTGTCAAGTGGTTTTTTGTCATAGTTACTCTTATGTTAATTCATTTTTAGAGGATGTTACCAAGCGGTTTGTTGTCATAGGTAATTGCGGGTTAATTTATTTTTAGAGGATGTTGTCAAGTGGTTTGTTGTCATAGTTACTCTCAGGTTAATTCATTTTTAGAGGATGTTGCCAAGTGGTTTGTTATCATAGGTAATGTCAGGTTAATTTATTTTTAGAGGATGTTGCCAAGTGGTTTGTTATCATAGGTAATGTCAGGTTAATTTATTTTTAGAGGATGTTGCCAAGTGGTTTGTTATCATAGGTAATGTCAGGTTAATTTATTTTTAGAGGATGTTGTCAAGTGGTTTGTTGTCATAGGTAATGTCAGGTTAATTTATTTTTAGAGGATGTTGTCAAGTGGTTTGTTGTCATATGGTTACTCTCAGGTTAATTCATTTTTAGAAAATATTGTTAAGTGATTTGTTGTAACAATAACTGTCGTAATTATGATTTTATTTTCATAACTTCTGATTATTCCTAGTACTTATGGTTCATGTTTCATCATCTTTACCTAAATTCACTAAACTTTACTTTACAATGCTAAAAATCTGTTTGACAGTTGATGGTCAATATTACAATTAAAACATTTTTTCTCTGATAAATTTATTCATTGATTTATTCCAGAATTTCCTCATAAAATTCATCAGAGTATTACTTTACATTCATTTGCATGTGTGTTAATGAAATAAGATGACATCGTATCCCATGAATGAAGGGAATACTATTATTGACACAATACATTTCCAGGTTGTCCAGCATGATGATTCTATCAACAATAAATATTTACATGCCAAGTTAGAAATTAATTATTTTTAATCAATCCTGGAGATTTTTTTTCAGTCTTCATTTATCTAACATTTGGTTTGTTATTTCAAATTTATTTTTAAATAGATACTGAAAATGTGACTTTTTAGGAGTTGATGGAACATCAATGCAGTTATGTTATGCTAAGTTGTTTATTGGGAACAAGTCAAAGCACATTTTGCAGTATGGGTTAATAAAACATCATACTGATGCAAAATTACACATGTATGTGCATTTTAGCAACATAATCTCAACTTCAAGTTTGAAATTTCGAAATCACACTTTTATTGGTATATTTTTGCTTTTAAAAATGACGAAAATATAGTAACAATTCGCTGAAAAGTATAGGTCTACAAGACTTGTTGAAATATATGCTATAGGTCAGTTCAGCGTCCTTTATGAATTTTAAGATATTATAAATTTACTTTAGAATGTTACTTTTCAATTATCTTTTACCATTGAACTCTTGTGGTAGAATAGACATTAAAAGCCATAGACTGGACTGTTAACAATTCTTGCGCAGGATTACTATGCAAATGAGATTTGATCAAGTTTCCCTTACTGTGTATTTGCAAGATCTGTCTGTGAAGTTGAAAATAGAAGTTGCATCATTCCTCATCCACCTAATCTTAGCTGATGAGAAACTCTTAGCAGTCTTTGAAGTTGGGAAAATGTTTTACATGTACAGTATTGACCTAGAGATTTAAACTGATATGAAGTATAGTGTAAGGGTATATACTGCCCTGTCACATAGAAATTTAATATCATGAAAGGGATGTATATAAGCCATGATTTTATAATCATATCGCTGATCTATGTTGTTTGTTGCATAATAAATAAGCCATCAGTACTCACATTAAACCAAATGTCTGACCCGATTTTTAGTCAAACTTACGATTGCCATTAACTCGTATCAGTACTTTCAGTACTTTGATTTAAACCTCCAGACATTTTACATATAAATAACTTCAAAGCAATATGAGCTGCCGTCGGTGAAAAATTTTACATGTCCATTTCATGTGATATCTTATCTCATACATATTCCAAAGAGACCATCTGGTGGTTAGGTGTAAAATTGCAACAATCTAGCCAAAAGTAACCTTTAATATCAGTTATTTTTTGTCCGCCATACTTTAACCATTGCGAATTAACTTTTGGTAAATTTTTACGAAGATTACTGAGAGACCAATAAACACATGCTATTTGCAGTTAATATACATTCTGCTCTTATTACCCTTTGCATTTATTTTCATACATCATCATTTCATACCTAAATCAGGCAAAGTTTGTCTTTTCCATTGTTTCAAAGCATTCATTTCTGAAATTGTCCACGTGTCGGGTATATCGGGTGATCTCAACACATTTTTGACTTGTCCCATTGCATTCTCAGCTTTATTATTCTTGACACATATGATCATGAACTGCACAACTCCACCGGACATGGCGGCATGATTGTAAAATGTTAGGTACGCGTACTTTTCTCAGTTATATTGTTTTGATTTTGTCAATGTCAGCATAAAGGGTAACATTAAAGATCAGACAATTTTCTTTCAGTGACCTGATATATTTATTCATATATTCATCTGATTTTCTTCATGTATTTAAAATAGCATTGAAAAGCATATATTTTACATGATACATGCACTTTCCAATAAAAATCACATCCTGTATTTTTTTAAATAAATATAAAACACATAAAAACCGACTTTAAAATAGTCGGAGCACTTAAAGGACCGAGATACCCTGACCAAATTACGAAGTACATTTGATATGGCGAAAGAGTTTATCTGAAAGGTCATTTTTTAAGGTATGGGAAAACTTAAATTCTAATAAAACAAATAACCTCAAAAAGAAGATCTTTTACATCGTTTTACGTGTTTGACAATGTATTTGAAAACACATTTTATTATATTCTCGACTATACGTCAGGGGACGAAAATAATCATTGTGACAGCTTATATCGCTTTAATACTGTGTGATTGAAAAGCTTATAATTTTTCTTTATATATCTGTGAGGTTGTGCGAGTCATTGTACATTTTAGAGTAGCCTCCCTTTAGTCTGATCTTGGAAGATATAATAATACTGATTAAGTCCTTCTTTAAAACTCTTTTCATTACTATCATTGACATGAATATTTCATTTTAAAAATACTTTTTATAAGAGGTTTTAGTATCAATTAACTACAGTTTTCTGAAACTACGCACAAACACATAGTTGTACCTCATCCAGATACTAAGAAAATAAAGGTACAGAATTATATAGAGCAATAATTGAATTTAAACTTCAGAAGTCCATGGTAATTACAGGTTCAAAAGTGGAACATTACAGTCAATTCACAGATATTATACCATAATTACTATCTTATAAAATGCCATTGTTGTCTCCAACTGTACACTCTTTATTTGAAACATTTATACATTGGAATTTCTTTGACTTAAAGGTTTTCTTTTCGCAGGACTTTTCTTTCCATGCCAATTGGTTTTTAAGTTTTAGCCATTATCTTGAAATTGACTGTAAATATCTTTGTGGCCTCTCGAGAACACATCAAAGTTTTATGTTATGTATAACAATATATAACTTGTTGATCAGTAAAATATCTATGATCAATCAAATGCTGGGAATATTTCCATAAATGTTTGTTCCAAATCTGTTCTTATTAATTTTTCGTTTACTTTTGAATTTCACAGAGTAATTTATGAGCAATAATGGCATATTAGATTGCGTAAATTTTTCTTTTAAAACATTTGTGCCTTTCGCCAGCTTACACAAAAAAGTATTTTCGGAGGATGTTACGATTCTCAGGTGATTTCTCGTCGTAGCAGTTAAATTTGTGGTTAACAGTTATTCTGTTGCTATCTTAATCATACAAAGTACGAAGAACCTGATGCCTCTATACCTGATAAGTTTGAAATATAAACTTATCCACTGAAATTGATTTGAGTTTTTTTTACCTGTCTGAGTACATGAACTGTCCTTACAATGCATGTCAGGAGGTCAAAAGACATAGGAAGAAAATCTGAGGACAGTTATTACTGATATATGTTGGATTATCATCACAGTTTTAGATTTACAATTACCATAACTCTGTTCACAAATTCAAAATATTTTTGGATTATCTAACCATGCTGTGATTAACTTGATTATTATTCTTATTGACCTAACATTTAAAACCAGTTTCTGTGATACAGGTAATACTTCAAGATCGTAATTATCGCTTGGAAATTAACAGGGCTGTTAGATTACAGGTGATTGTTTAAATGGGCATTTTTGTTATCGCTAGGAATTGTTTTCAAATACAATGCACTCAATTTTCTATGTCCTGTGTGTATTGTTCATGCTTTTGACATTAAATACCCCCTACACGAAAATTCTAAATTATCAATATTTAAGATAGGTTTTGCCTTTGTAACTCGAAATTCCATTTTTACATGTATAGTTAGCATTTGAATAAATATGACTTATTGACAAAGTTGATTGGAGTTGCAATGAGGTGTATACTGTTAATTGTTAAGTTTGCTTAATCAAAAGTATGGATAAAACTTGAATATATACAGTACTGAAGTGACTTTTCATCAATATATTGACTTTTTCCTTGTAACCTCTTAGTGATTTGTTTGGATTTTTATATATCTAATGATGCTGACCAGTTCTGTCTGTGTCATTTATATTCTTTAAAAGAACACACATGTTTTGATACAGGATATAAACTTTTTTCAGTGCAGTGAACATTCAAAGTTTCTGTTAGATTTTTTTAAATGGTTATTGTCACTTTATGGTCCTTGCTAAGTACTGGACAAAAATATATGTCAGTCTCGGGTTAGAAATGGATTCTGTGTCAGTCTCGGGTTAGAAATGGATTCTGTGTCAGTCTCGGGTTAGAAATGGATTCTGTGTCAGTCTCGGGTTAGAAATGGATTCTGTGTCAGTCTCAGGTTAGTAGAAATGGATTCTGTGTCAGTCTCGGGTTAGAAATGGATTCTGTGTCAGTCTCGGGTTAGAAATGGATTCTGTGTCAGTCTCGGGTTAGAAATGGATTCTGTGTCAGTCTCGGGTTAGAAATGGATTCTGTGTCAGTCTCGGGTTAGAAATGGATTCTGTGTCAGTCTCGGGTTAGAAATGGATTCTGTGTCAGTCTCGGGTTAGAAATGGATTCTGTGTCAGTCTCGGGTTAGAAATGGATTCTGTGTCAGTCTCGGGTTAGAAATGGATTCTGTGTCAGTCTCGGGTTAGAAATGGATTCTGTGTCAGTCTCGGGTTAGAAATGGATTCTGTGTCAGTCTCGGGTTAGAAATGGATTCTGTGTCAGTCTCGGGTTAGAAATGGATTCTGTGTCAGTCTCGGGTTAGAAAATGGATTTCTGTGTCTCGTCACACAGTTAGAAATGGAGTCTCAGGTTAGAAATGGATTCTGTGTCAGTCTCGGGTTAGAAATGGATTCTGTGTCAGTCTCGGGTTAGAAATGGATTCTGTGTCAGTCTCGGGTTAGAAATGGATTCTGTGTCAGTCTCTCGGGTTAGAAATGGATTCTGTGTCAGTCTCGGGTTAGAAATGGATTCTGTGTCAGTCTCGGGTTAGAAATGGATTCTGTGTCAGTCTCAGGTTAGAAATGGATTCTGTGTCAGTCTCAGGTTAGAAATGGATTTCAGCTGGTGAAATAGATTATACAAACAAAAGTATAAACCTGTGATTGAACAACTTAATGCATTTGTGTTAATATAAAGATTTTGTTTTAACATTTCATTTCCTTTTCACTTTCATACAAAAACGGCTTATTCTTTGAATAGGACAATGACTGAACATTAGGATTTGCTCCATAAATCTAATGAAACGCTTTGTGATTTAGAAATTTGAAAGCACTGCAAGAGTTTTGTTTTGTCTAGACTTAAAAGCATATGATTAAAATCCACAGATTACAATTAAACTTAATCATGTAAAGTTTTCGACTGAGTGATATATACATGTAAGAATCATGATCCTACATTTAACCTATTGTTGTATTTCCGCAATGGAAATTATGAAAAAAAACACTAACTGGTTGCAAAAGCAAAAATTCAGAAATTTTGAGATTGTGTGTCTCAAACATACAAATCATTGCCTATGTGTGAGTGTATAGTGAAGAGAAGAGATACAGTATCATGTTTTTCAATGGATTATGATGTGTTTGTGTATAGTGAGCAGAAGAGATACAGTATCATGGTTCTCAGTGAATTATGCCTTGGAAACTACAGAGTACAGTGAGAAAATAATGGTCAGAACAATCACAAGCAATTGAAAATGTATGTGGGTATGACATTTAAGATAAACTTGTAATGCACCAGTACTTGATTCATATTTAGCATTCTTGCACACACTGGTATACTGTCAGTGCTGAAGAATGATATTAAAGTGAAGAAAAAAAAAACGTGATTTAAAAGAATTTTGTAAAATGTTCCTGTTTGCATGATAATTATGATCACAGATAGAACAAAGATGAACGATAGACGACTTGAAGGCTTAAGTGTAAACCTATTGACATTTCTGTGCAGAAATTGATGTGTTTTGTCAATTACATGCTTAGATCTTGAAAGTGTTATTGATTGCACGCTACAAACTTAAAATGAGCAAGCACATCACAAATACTTTCTGATCTTTCTCCATTCTTAAAGCAGTCCCAGTAACGGATTCATATACATCTAGGATTCCAAGTCCTAGTACTGTAATGCGTTTGTCGAATTTTCAATTTGATGTTAAGAAATTTGAGCAAACTAATATGTGTGAACAATGGTTCTAAACCTCTATTTGTGTTGGTAAGACCTATATTTACTTATATTTCTTGTGAAGTTGACATTATATTGACACAAAGTGTGTTTACATGTTGAACATTTAGTCAATGATTTTATTTGTTCAGATTGATATGGACGGTAATGAAACATTTAAATATTTAATTGCTAATATAACATTATTGTAGCCCTATCCATGTTGATATCATTTCCAAATCAAAGACCAAACATTTTAGGATATTGGACACATTTTACAGTTACATACTGTTTGTTGAAATCCTCAAACAATTCGACTTGTGACACTCTGATATTACATGGTTACTTGTTATGCAACTATCCAAAAGTAGAGTAATTATTTGGTAATTTATTTCGGAAATGGTGTTGATTTATACGGATATTTTTTACATCTTATCACATTAGTTTGACATTTCCATAACGTCAAGAGGAGATAACTTCACCACCAAATGTGCAAGAACCTTGTAATCGCTTTGACACTGATTGATAAATGCTTACTTTATCTTGCCGTACTAGAAAAGCAAGTAGCACCCTTTTATGAAATGGACGGTGGTCGTCTTTGATTGATACTAAAAATGGAAGGCACATCAATTCACTGGAAGATTTATCAAGAAAGTCTTTTCCTGCAAGCTCAACTTGAACGATACGACCTTCTGAAATCAAAGCCTATAGAGTTTTCAAAAAGTGAAATTGAATGTGGTTGTGGTTTGCCGAATGCTAAATACTGCATGCTCAATGTTCCGCCATTTTTCGCTTCTGCCAGAAAACAACATGCTGGCAGCAAGAAGAAGATGTGGGCCCCGATGAGTATATGTAGTGTATAGTAAGTACAAATTAAGTATATATACATTATATTATAAGAGTCTGCGTACTTAGTATTAGCATGTGCTCAGTGTCCTGTGTCTTTTCTTCCATTTAAGTATGATTATGTTATTGACATTTTTTCAAACTTATAATCAAGTATGATATATAAAATATTGTCTTTACCTTATGATTGAGTTGCTATATATAGTTTCTAGTGGGTAGTTGTTAGCATATATGATCATATCTCTTAAGAGGAATCACAATCAAAATTACATAATTTATACAAAATAAATTTATATTCAAAACTTGTGGACCTATAATGATACTAGAAATACACAATTTTTAGTAAAACTTGAAAAAATACTTGAAAAGGTTTCAAATTTAAGTCTTACAAAGAAGTTGCTGTTGGCGATAATTCTTTATCATTATTTTGCATCTCTTGTGTTGTTCTGTGTATGCATCAGTGGAAAATCTTAACACATCATCAAGTCAAGAAGATGAAAGTTATCAGAAATGAAGCAAAAGAAAACAAAACCGTTTGACAACAACACTTCACATTTACACATTGTCTTGAGGCTTAAAAAGTCTTCAATCAATACTGGAGAATTCAACTATGATATATCAATAGGAAGCTGGAAAAAAACCCACATAAATATATTATAGCTTTCTGATGTTTTGTGATGAATATTGTAATGACCTAAAGGTGATAGTGTTATCTGGCATTTATTTATCTTTGCACAAAGCATTTGTGAGACTTTGAATGAATTCTTACAGTCATACAACACATCACTGTACATAGACAGTGACAATGAATTCTTACAGTCGTCATACAGCACATCACTGTACATAGACAGTGACAATGAATTCTTACAGTCGTCATACAGCACATCACTGTACATAGACAGTGACAATGAATTCTTACAGTCGTCATACAGCACATCACTGTACATAGACAGTGACAATGAATTCTTACAGTCGTACAACACATCACTGTACAAAGACAGTGACAATGAATTCTTACAGTCATACAACACATCACTGTACATAGACAGTGACAATGAATTCTTACAGTCATACAACACATCACTGTACATAGACAGTGACAATGAATTCTTACAGTCATACAACACATCACTGTACATAGACAGTGACAATGAAGTGCACAATGTACATTCTTACAATGTACGTCATACAACACATCACTGTACATAGACAGTGACAATGAAATTCTTACAGTCATACAAACACATCACTGTACATAGACAGTGACAATGAATTCTTACAGTCATACAACACATCACTGTACATAGACAGTGACAATGATTCTTACAGTCGTACAACACATCACAGTACATAGTCAATGAATTTTTACAGTCGTACAACACATCACTGTACATAGACAGTGACAATGAATTCTTACAGTCATACAACACATCACTGTACATAGACAGTGACAATGAATTCTTACAGTCGTCATACAACACATCACTGTACATAGACAGTGACAATGAATTCTTACAGTCGTCATACAGCACATCACTGTACATAGACAGTGACAATGAATTCTTACAGTCATACAACACATCACTGTACATAGACAGTGACAATGAATTCTTACAGTCGTCATACAGCACATCACTGTACATAGACAGTGACAATGAATTCTTACAGTCGTCATACAGCACATCACTGTACATAGACAGTGACAATGAATTCTTACAGTCATACAACACATCACTGTACATAGACAGTGACAATGAATTCTTACAGTCGTCATACAGCACATCACGTACATAGACAGTGACAAGAATTCATACAGTCTGTACAGCACATCACTGTACATAGACAGTGACAATGAATTCTTACAGTCATACAGCACATCACTGTACATAGACAGTGACAATGAATTCTTACAGTCGTCATACAACACATCACTGTACATAGACAGTGACAATGAATTCTTACAGTCGTCATACAGCACATCACTGTACATCTTGACAATGAATTCTTACAGTCACAACACATCACTGTACATAGACAGTGACAATGAATTCTTACAGTCATACAACACATCACTGTACATAGACAGTGACAATGAATTCTTACAGTCGTACAACACATCACTGTACATAGACAGTGACAATGAATTCTTACAGTCATACAACACATCACTGTACATAGACAGTGACAATGAATTCTTACAGTCGTCATACAGCACATCACTGTACATAGACAGTGACAATGAATTCTTACAGTCATACAACACATCACTGTACATAGACAGTGACAATGAATTCTTACAGTCATACAACACATCACTGTACATAGACAGTGACAATGAATTCTTACAGTCGTCATACAGCACATCACTGTACATAGACAGTGACAATGAATTCTTACAGTCGTCATACAGCACATCACTGTACATAGACAGTGACAATGAATTCTTACAGTCGTCATACAGCACATCACTGTACATAGACAGTGACAATGTCTTACAGAGTTGTCAGTCCTTGCACTCTTGAACCAACAGAATGAATATAAAAACCAAATTACCCAGAATAGGGACATGTCAAAACTAAAAATATATACAAAAAGGCAAATAGCTTATATAGAGCAAACTCTTGGGTACATTTATATATTTTACAAAAATCTTGAAAAATCAACATGTTGATAGAGATGTGATTGAGAATGCAAGGACTGACAACTCTGTATAAGAGATTGAGTTGAGTTGATGACCTTGCCATATCTGCGAATGTAACCTATAGCCAATGACATTGCAGTATGTGTGAATGTAACCTATAGCCAATGACATTGCAGTATGTGTGAATGTAACCTATAGCCAATGACATTGCAGTATGTGTGAATGTAACCTATAGCCAATGACATTGCAGTATGTGTGAATGTAACCTATAGCCAATGATATTGCAGTATGTGTGAATGTAACCTATAGCCAATGACATTGCAGTATGTGTGAATGTAACCTATAGCCAATGACATTGCCATATCAGTAAATGTGACCTGTAGCCACTGGCATTGCCACTTAAGTGAATGTGTCCTAAATATAGTCATGGACATTGCCATTTAAGTGAATGTGACCTATGGCCATTGACATTGCCATTTAAGTGAATGTGACCTGTAACCAGTGACACTGCCATTTAAGTTAATATGACCTATAGCCAGTGACATTGCCATTTAAATGAATGTGGGCAATAGTCATTGACATTGCCATTTAAGTGAATGTAAGCTATAGCCAGTGACATTGCCATTTAAGTGAATGTGACATATAGCCAATGACATTGCCATATGTGTGAATGTAACCTATAGCCAGTGACATTGCCATATCAGTAAATGTGACCTGTAGCCAGTGAAATTACCAATTATGTGAATGTGACCTATAGCCAGTGACATTGCCATTTAAGTGAATGTGACCTATAGCTAATGACATTGCCATATAAGTGAATGTGACCTATATATAGTCATTGACATTGCCATTTAAGTGAATGTGAGCTATAGCCAGTGACATTGCCATTTAAGTTAACATGACCTGTAGCCAGTGACATTGCCATTTAAGTGAATGTGAGCTATATGTAGTCATTGACATTTAAGTGAATGTAACTTATAGCTGGTCATGTCTCTATATAAATGAATGTAACTTATAGCTGGTCATGTCTCTATATAAACATGATAAATGTATGTAACCTATAGCTGGTCATGTCTCTATATAAACATGATAAATGTATGTAACCTATTGCTGGTCATGTCTCTATATAAACATGATAAATGTATGTAATAAACATATTGCCTATGGTCATGTCTCTATATAAACAAATGTAGCCTATAGCTGGTCATGTCTCTATATAAACATGATAAATGTATGTAACCTATAGCTGGTCATGTCTCTATGTAAACAAATGTAACCTATAGCTGGTCATGTCTCTATATAAATGTGATAAATGTATGTAACCTATAGCTGGTCATGTCTCTATATAAACAAATGTAGCCTATAGCTGGTCATGTCTCTATATAAACATGATAAATGTATGTAACCTATAGCTGGTCATGTCTCTATGTAAACAAATGTAACCTATAGCTGGTCATGTCTCTATATAAATGTGATAAATGTATGTAACCTATAGCTGGTCATGTCTCTATATAAAAGTGATAAATGTATGTAACATATAGCTGGTCTTGTGTCTATATAAATGTATGCAACTTATAGCTGGTCATGTCTCTATATAAACATGATAAATGTATGTAACCTATAGCTGGTCATGTCTCTATATAAACATGATAAATGTATGTAACCTATAGCTGGTCATGTCTCTATATAAACAAATGTAGCCTATAGCTGGTCATGTCTCTATATAAACATGATAAATGTATGTAACCTATAGCTGGTCATGTCTCTATATAAACAAATGTAGCCTATAGCTGGTCATGTCTCTATATAAACATGATAAATGTATGTAACCTATAGCTGGTCATGTCTCTAAGTAAACAAATGTAACCTATAGCTGGTCATGTCTCTACATAAATGTGATAAATGTATGTAACCTATAGCTGGTCATGTCTCTATAAACATGATAAATGTATGTAACCTATAGCTGGTCATGTCTCTATATAAAAGTGATAAATGTATGTAACCTATAGCTGGTCTTGTCTCTATATAAACATGATAAATGTATGTAACTTATAGCTGGTCATGTCTCTATATAAATGAATGTAGCCTATAGCTGGTCATGTCTCTATATAAACATGATAAATGTATGTAACCTATAGCTGGTCATGTCTCTATATAAATGAATGTAACTTATAGCTGGTCATGTCTCTATATAAATGAATGTAACTTATAGCTGGTCATGTCTATATAAACATGATAAATGTATGTAACCTATAGCTGGTCATGTCTCTATAAACATAATAAATGTATGTAACCTATAGCTGGTCATGTCTATATAAACATGATAAATGTATGTAACCTATAGCTGGTCATGTCTCTATATAAACATGATAAATGTATGTAACCTATAGCTGGTCATGTCTCTATATAAACATGATAAATGTATGTAGCCTATAGCTGGTCATGTCTCTATATAAACATGATAAATGTATGTAACCTATAGCTGGTCATGTCTCTATATAAACATGATAAATGTATGTAGCCTATAGCTGGTCATGTCTATATAAACATGATAAATGTATGTAACCTATAACTGGTCATGTCTCTATATAAACATGATAAATGTATGTAGCCTATAGCTGGTCATGTCTCTATATAAACATGAAAAATTTATGTAACCTATAGCTGGTCTTGTCTCTATATAAACAAATGTAACTTATAGCTGGTCATGTCTCTATATAAACAAATGTAACCTATAGCTGGTCATGTCTCTATATAAACATGATAAATGTATGTAACCTATAGCTGGTCATGTCTCTATATATGATGAATGTAAGCTGGTCTTCTCTATATAAACAAATGTAACCTATAGCTGGTCATGTATCTATATAAACAAATGTAACCTATAGCTGGTCATGTCTCTATATAAACATGATAAATGTATGTAACCTATAGCTGGTCATGTCTCTATGTAAACATGATAAATGTATGTAACCTATAGCTGGTCATGTCTCTCTATAAACATGATAAATGTATGTAACCTATAGCTGGTCATGTCTCTATGTAAACAAATGTAGCCTATAGCTGGTCATGTCTCTATATAAACATGATAAATGTATGTAACCTATAGCTGGTCATGTCTCTATATAAACATGATAAATGTATGTAACCTATAGCTGGTCATGTCTATATAAACATGATAAATGTATGTAACCTATAGCTGGTCATGTCTCTATATAAACAAATGTAACTTATAGCTGGTCATGTCTCTATATAAATGAATGTAGCCTATAGCTGGTCATGTCTCTAAATAAAGAATGTTACCTTTAGCTGGTCATGTCTCTAAATAAATGAATGCAACCTATAGCTGGTCATGTCAGTCTCTATATATATATATGAATTTAAGCTTTAGCGTGCATACAAGTGAATGAATTAAAACTACATACAAAAATGATACAAACAAATGCATCTGGGAAAAATGGTAGTAACACTTAGAAAAATATCATCTGTTTCTGTATGTTATTTTAGATTGGATTTATCATATCTTATTTAACCCATCAACCCCTGAAAAGCAATGGAGTCTTCTGTAAATCAATGACTTAAACCAGTCCAAAATGTGGGTGAATGATTTAAACATAAAGACATTAGACCATACAGTGTACATGTTAACATTAATGGTTTCTTATAGATTGTGTGTCTGGAGAGTGCATTACTTTACAAAATTATGTTTATTTTTAGAATATTACAATTGATTGTTTCAGCCAAATGACTACTTCAGTAAAACCATAAACTTCTATTTAGAGATACTGCAGCCAATTATAAAACAATAGAACACTTGCATTTATGTGTACATAGCTGATTTACAGCCAAATGCTTATTCATATTTAGATACAGCCACTATGTTAGTATATTTGTCATGACAATAAAGCTATTTCAGTATTATGCAGAATTGTGATCAGAGTAAAACAGTTTTTTATTATCTGTCAATTTGAATTTTTATCCTTTGCAGTGGTTATGGTTAGGTAAGTTGATATTCTTCATCATGACTGCCTCTGGGCAGTGAATTTGTGAAGTGAATTTCAAAAAAATATTTTAAGATCTATAGAAACATTTAATAATTACTTTCAAGCTTATTAGCTGCTTTTCATGAAAAGACAATGGAGAACTAAATTTTATTTTAAGATCTAACTTTTATTCTAAAATCCCAGCACAATTGATTCTAGAGTGATTTCTAAACATTTTTCTTCCTGTTAACTAACTACATATAAGTATAAATCATTGCAAAAAAATAAGGTTTCACACTGCAAAAATATTGATCTCTCTTAGAAACTTTTAACTTTTTCTTTCTACCTTGTTTCCCCAGGATGTGTTTTTAATATCTGTAAAGTCGTGCCAACACTTTCAGTATGATCAAAAGAGTGTACAGGTATATGTTGTAACTGGACAACAGCATGCACTTGTGTTTTATATCATTAAAATGTTTGTCTATTGTGTGTTACAGAATCCAGAAAACAACCAAAAGAAAGATC
Source organism: Atrina japonica (assembly GCA_030159075.1). Taxonomy (NCBI): domain Eukaryota; kingdom Metazoa; phylum Mollusca; class Bivalvia; order Pterioida; family Pinnidae; genus Atrina; species Atrina japonica. The sequence goes on along the minus strand of BROG01000031.1, from coordinate 264,913 downwards.
CTAGATCGCTAGAAAATCAATTGAAAATAGGAAAATGCAGTTCTTGTCTTTATCTTAGAGATCACCTCCCTCAGAAAAATATATATTATAATCATCATTTTTCTTTTTCCATAAATAGATATAATGCAAGTGGTTAACTGAATCAAAGGTCAAATTATGACCTTGGTTATCATTGTTCATCAATAAATAACCTTTTGTCCCCTAGGGGACATTATTTAAAAACAAAAACAAAAAAAGTTTTTTTCCCCATTGGCACCTCCTTCCCCCCTTTCTCCATGTGCCTATAAATGTGTGCTGTGTATGGGCTCAGATGATAATAGGAAGGGCCTTTGGAACACATTATTGGTTTTATTATCAATATCACCTAAATAGAACAATGACAATTTAAATACACAGCAATGGCTGTTATCAATTTATGATGTGGGTAGCTATTTAGATTATGATGGAATTAACTCCTCGAGACTTGTATGATATCAAGAATTACAAAGTTCATTGATTTAACAATTTTCCATGCATATTATAAACAATTAAGTACATGAGTTCACAACAAATAACAGCAGAAAAATGTGTATTGATCTGCCAGCTCCCAGAGATAATTAGCAATTTAAATTTTCTGGTCTCTAACATAAGATTATAATAAAGTATGTGTATGAAAAAGTAAATTTATATTTGGATTTGGGATATTGGAATATTTTCTTTGGTCATTTAATTTGACTCCACCCAGGTATTAAAAGGCATATTTTTAACACCCTGGTATTGACCTTTTCGAAAAGATTTGTCAGTAAAATTATAGTTTACATATATTCAGCAATTTTATGCATCTTCAGCTTTGAAAAAAAAAATAATGATTTGATTCTGGCCCTACCCATAGTTCCTATTTTTTATCTTTTGCTTGCATATACTGTAGAGCCTGACTTATATAACCATCCCATCTGCCTAGTCCTGTAGATCTGGCCTACAGTTCATCTCATATGCCCTAGGTCTGTAGATCTGGTCTACAATTCATTCATCTGCCCATGGCTTGTATATCTGCTCTACAATTATCATATCTGACCTAGGCCTATAGATCTTGTCTACAGTTCATCCCATCTACCCTAGGTCTGTAGATTTGGTTTATAGTTCATCCCATATGCCCTAATTCTACAAATCTGGTCTACAGTTCATCCCATCTGCCTATGGCCTAGTGATCTGGTGTATGGTTCATCCTATCTGCCCTAGGCCTGTTGGTATTGTCTACAGTTCATACCATCTGCCTTAGGCCTGTTGATCTGGTCTACAGTTCATCCCATCTGCCCTAGGACTGTCAACTGGTCTACAGTTCATCTCATCTTCCCATGGCCTATAGATATTGTCTACAGTTCATCCCATCTGACCTCGGCATGTAGATCTCGTCTACAGTTCATCCATCTGCCCATGCCTGTTGATCTGGTCTATAGCTCATCCCATCTGCCCTAGGCCGGTAGATCTGGTCTAAAATTCATTCCATCAGTCCTATAGATACAGTCCTGGTAGACCATTCTATGCGTCCAGTAGATAGCTAGGGTTTGATGACCATTTCATCCATTTCTCATGGATATGGTCATCCAAAATAGATGGTCTCAAAAAAAGAGGTTTAAGACTAAGTTATTTTTAATATGGTCTTCCAAGGTGTTACAGTCTTGGCAGTGGTCTGTTTTAAAAAACATGTTCTTCTTTCTTTATTATACATGTATATTATTTTTTCAGTCAAATGTTTTGCATACATTTTACATTTTACATTTTGGCGATTTGATTTAACTGAGTTACTGTACACATATACAGACATGACTTGTCCACATTTTGCGGCAGATCAAACATATTCAAGAGGTCAATTGTATTTATTTGTTGAGTTCAGGTATTTCTGTTTCATCTGTTAAATTTAATGCCTCAACCAAACATATCTACCTGGTATTGTGTTTAATCAGTGTCAATCTCTTATACAAACACTCCATATGCTTCAACTTTGAGTGAGTACATGATTTGTATAAACTTTCCTAATATTTCATTAATTTGTGATGTTATTCTGCACTGGTTGTTGATCTTTCATTTATACTTCTGAAGATTAAAGTTTGGCAGTTATTCATTTAACTATGACAGCTTCACGTACCAACCTTTTCTTTATACAGGTCATTGTGGTCCTGTAGCTATAAGCCCCTAAGCTGGAATACCCTAGAAGTAAGGGATATTGTTTTTGTCTGGTCTCTACATACCACTACTCTCCCCTTTAACTGTTGAACTAAGCAAGACCCTGGAGGGTGGGGATATCATTTGGTCTGGTCAGTCTAACCTTCTGTCTATAACTTTAACCTCTTTTTTAACTATTGAACCAAACAAGATCATGGAGGGAGGGTACATTGTTTTTGGTCTTGTCTATCTATAACATTCTAACTTTCTGTCTGTAACTTTAACCTTTCCTTCAACTATTGACCCAAACAAGATCATGGAGGGAAGGGATATTGTTTTTGGTCTTGTCTATCTAACTCTCTATCTATAAATTTCTAACTTTCTGTCTATAATTTTTAATCTCTTCTTCAACTATTGACCCAAACAAGATCATGGAAGGAGGGGATATTGTTTTTGGTCTTGTCTATCTAACTCTCTATCTATAAATTTCTAACTTTCTGTCTATAATTTTTAATCTCTTCTTCAACTATTGACCCAAACAAGATCATGGAAGGAGGGGATATTGTTTTTGGTCTTGTCTATCTAACTCTGTGTCTATAAATTTCTATCTTTCTGTCTATAATTTTTAACCTATCCTTTAACTATTGACCCAAACAAGATCATGGAAGGAGGGGATTAATTGTTTTGGTCTTGTCAGTTTTAACTTTCTTTCTATAACTTTAACCTCCCCTTTAACTATTGAACAAGGCTAGACCCTGGAGGGAGGGTATATTGATTTTGATCTGGGCTTTTTGTCAGTATAACAATATCTTTCCTATTGATCCAAGCAAGACCATGGAAGGAGGGAATGTTGATTTCCTCTTGTCAGTCCAATTTTTTGTCTGTCTACAACAAAGGCCCTCCTGTCCACGTGGTTAGAGCATCGGACTTTGAACCATGAAGTCTCTCACTTATGTTCAGTGCAGGTTCAAGCCCACTGAAACCTAGGCTGATTTTTTTGAGAAAGTTTACCAGTTTACTTGTGGAAGGCCGATGGTCTCTTCCTTGGAACATTGTATTCTCTCCTCCACCATTAAAAATTGGACACAACCATATAACTGAAAAATTGTTGAGTGGTGTAAAACAAAAATCAAAATCAAATAGATCTATAACATGGCCTGAGACTTTGGTCATGTGCCACAAATTGCTGTGTGTCTTATGTAAATGTCTTGATAGTCATGGGTCTAAGTACTTGACTGCCATGATATGGAACCTCCATAAAACTCTCACTTCCTTGTCGCTGAGTGCTTGGTGAAGGATGAACCTTTATTTTAACCGGCAGCAGCCGATTTGCAAAGTTTAAGTTCTGGCACCAACCTACTGCAAGTGGTAAAACCAGAAAAATTACATGCATAACTATCAGAAAATATTTCAGATTTTGAAATTAGAATGAAATAAAAGATTTTATTAGACAGCAAAATTGACTCAGATTATTCCTCAAGTATCCGATTTCAAAGTAGTGCAATTTATTATCTGTGTGGCCATTGATTTTATTGCCTTAATTACTGCTAATGAAACCAATTAAGTATTTATATTCATCCATCTTTTTATGAAAAGATATATTTTTTGTAATGGTACGATAAATATATACTTTTTGAATGATCTAATACTAGTACGTCATTTTCTTTTTAATGTTCTTGTACTCTTCCTGACCCCTATGGCCCTATTTATAAGAAAAGGTTTTAAATCATCTTAATTGAAGATTTTTTGTGTGTGTCTGTAAAAGTCATGAAATGAAATTGATTTTCGATATCTGATTTCAATCTTTTACAGTTGTCTTTATTGTGCTTATACATGAACATGTAACATAAATCGGGTGGCCATCAGGGCTTTATATAGTGTAATATAAACACACTTTGATACCCAAGCTGTGTTGTGTTCTGTAAAACATAAACGGTATACAATTCGCTTTGATGCCTGGTAACAATAAACTTTAGATCTAGACTATAAATAAATATCAAAAGTACAAACTTCAATGAACAATTAAGATATTGGACCTCCAACCAAGAGCTGGAACTACTAATACATGTAGGTAATTGAAAACATTTAGAATTTTTAGTTTGTTTGGAAAGAGTTTCATGATAAATTTGACCTTAACAATGTACTAAATGCACTAAAAACTTTACTCATCTTTAGTAGTGTCTTTATCAAACAATTTATTTTACTTGTGACATTGTTGTTACTGGCCTAAAATGACAACAGTATTCAGTAGCTACTCTTTTAAGAGAAAGAAAGTAAAAAAATCAACCTTGATACAATTTATATTTATAGAGTCAAATAAATTGTAAATATGATATCTTCTTTTCTGTCATTATTGTGTGTTTAGATTAGGAATGCTATGATGTATTGAGAGAGAGAGAGAGAGAGAGAGAGAGAGAGAGAGAGAGAGAGAGAGAGAGAGAGAGAGAGAGAGAGAGAGAGAGAGAGAGAATGTTTCATCTTATTACTACATGAAGTAAAATTAAGTTTGATTTAGGGTTTATATTAGTCATAATCTTCGATGGCTTTTATTTTCATAGATGTAAACTTTTCACATATTCATAGAGACCACCTTCTGGTATATTAAATGAAAAGTGTACTCTGATCATGTACTTGATCTCCTTAGCTTTATATTAACCTGTAGATGTGGACACTGCCACCTGAGACCACAGGTATTGTACTACACAGATATTTGATCTTTACAAAGTTTCACAATTATCATTTCACATACAATACAAAACAACAATGAGGCTTAAAAGTATTGACACAGTCTTAGCGCGTGTCATTGTGGTAGTCATGTGTTTTATATATATGACTTTATATTAGCTTGAAATTCTAGCAATAGCGTAACTAATTTATAGGTCTCGTTTATTTCTTGACACTTAAAAGTCTTTGTCAACACAATTACATGGAATGTATGCAAGCATTGTTTGATGATATCTCACTACCTATTTGCATTTCTTTCACACTGGTGTTTGTATTGTCGATTTTTGCAATTTTATGTCGGTGTTCTGATAATCACCATGTCTTTGAGGCCCAGAAGGAAAACGTTATTTTTGTCTGTTTGTGTTTGAAATTTTTCAGTTTTAAAACTTTCTAAAAATAACTTTGACACACTGTGTCTGTACAGAACCATTGATACACTGTTGGTACACCTGTTGAAGCTAATGTGTAACCCTTTCTGTTGATTGAGAGAGAAATCATTTTTCACGATTTCATAGATCTTGCAGGCTACTGATTCACATGTAATTATGTTATTGATGCAGATCACTGATAATGTGGGACAAATTCATAGCATATTTCAGGCAGAACGAAAAGACTAAATGGATTTTGTGACATTATATTGAATTAATGACCTTTAAACTGTTTACAAATGTTGCTCCTCAACTGTTTATACACTCTCCACTTTCATTGTGTTGACAACATGCTTAAATAAGTGGATCACTAACTCTGAGGTCTACAGACAAAATGAAATAAATCACAGGAAAAAATATTTGCTCAATTTCATTGCGGCAAAGAAAGTAGGTTCTGCCATTGCCATCTGGAAATTGATACCTGTAAGAGTAAATTGAAAAAGTTATATTTATGCCAAATGTTTGAAAGTTGCTCTTCTGTGTGGTTGCCGATTTATTATTGCCAAATGAGGGTGTATAATAGCTAAAGTGGTGACATTTACAAGTGCACTGAAGGCTGAAATCAATTACAAAGTTTTATAACAATTGGATATACATGAAATGAAATGGAATTGATATCTATTCACACAAAGAGATGGTGACATTTTAATTGTCATTTAAAGTTGTGACAGCTTTTATTGTTGTGATAAATAATAGCAAATCCAGAAAATGATTTGACATATCAGAAGACTGTCAATAACAATAGCCAAGATATTAAATGGAAAATCTTCATGTTGGACAATTTCCAAAGGCATCTGTTGTTTGTATGTGTAACTGTACATTGTGTGTACAACAATCCGAAATAAAAATACTTTGTTGACATTTAATGTAAAATTCCAAATAACCTGGATAGAGTTAGGTGGAAAAGTCATTTGTAGGTTTTTGTTGAGGTGTATGAGTTCTTCCTTCATGATAGTTGTAATTGTATACACAGGTTTGCCACTATTTCAAGTCAATTCAATATGCTGCCTGGTAAAAGATGTGTCGTGTGTTGTTCTTTTGTCATAATGTGGGACTTTGTTTTTGTTCATTTGATCATGTATACACATTTTACCTCTGTCTGGAAAATGTGCCGAACAGTCGTATGTCTGTATTAAAGAACAGTATACTGTGTATAACGTAAGCTGACAGAAATTATGAAAAAAAAATATTTTGTACCTAATTTATCATCAAGCTTACAAGGTTCTTTAACACTTTTAGAGTTTGTTTTCATGATTAAAATATCGTTGTTCCTTTAAACTTAAAGTGTACTTGTTACAAAAACAGGCCTTTGATAAAGATTTTGATACCAGTGTCAAGTTTGTGAAAGAAACTGGAACAATAATATGTGGATAATATCCTAATGCATTTCAAGAGGATTTGATTGAAGAAATGTGTAATAGGATTTAATATTGAAAATGTTTTCTGTGGTGTAATCAATTATACTTTTACTTTTACAAATATTCAGACTTGAATTGAAGATTGAAAATCGAAGGATTATATACATATATGTATAAAGCAGATGGGAAATAAAAAAAATAAAATCAAAGGATTGATCCATTTCCCGCAAAGCTTCATAGAATGATAAAATACATGGCTTTCTTAGCATGTATTCATATAAGTTGGAATCTATTTAGTGTCTTTTGAAATTGGACTAATGCTAGATTCTAATGGTTGTGTCAGCTAAAACCGATTGAATGTCGTAAGTTTTACATATGCATCTTTACACCCGGAGGTCTTGGGCAGTGAATGATGCCAATGATTCTTCAAGAAATGGACCAATAGAAAGCGCAATGATTATCACCCCAGCTGGCAGACCCCAAACTGGATCAAATGTTCTCACTTTGAGGAATCACTCACGGTTGAGGAATATTTATGGTCCTAAGTGTCCCTTAACTCTTTTGTCCGAGGAGGATTTACAGCCGAGGTCATTCTCAGCTGCCTCAACAAGGAGGAATTCATCAGGGTAAATGAGGCCTTTTTTATGGTATTAATTGTTATAGAAATGCTTTAATAATGTTATAATTTATCAAATGCTTGATTTTTGGTTTAAAGACTTTATTTTGTATGTACCATAGATAATTTGGTAGTCTCTCTGCCCCTCTTCCACAACATTCTTTCTTACTAACATTTACAACAACTACAAGTTCCAATATCTATTTATTGTTTGGATTTTGTGGTTGTTTATTTTGGAACACTTAGCATGGTATTGTTGAACTACTTAGTACAATGATTTGTTGGTTGGACCCCTGCACATGAGTTTCATCTGTGATCTGGGCTCACAATTGACTATAGCTGTCTCATCTTCCTCCATTTTTTTCAAATTTTGTTTGTTTTTGTTTTTTACTATTTTATTTCATACTAGACAATTTTTCTGATAGCTGGTAAACTGGCAGATTTCTTCACATAATCAGCTTATGTTCCAGCCAGGCTTGAACCTTAACTGACCAGGGATTTGAGATATTGTAGAGCATAAGAGAATTATACGTGACCAAGGAGTGGGCTCATATTATTAATTCTTAGTGTTCAGTTCTAGATTTTATGCATTTTTTGAAATGATAAGTTAGTAATAAAAACCATTTCTAGAATTAATAAGTTAAGTTATAAAACCCGTTTCTAAAAATGGTAAAATAGTTAAAAAAAAAAAAAACATTTCTAGAAACAGTAAGTTTGTCACCAAAAACCATTAAAAGCACTTCAGTTGCAGTTAAAATGTATGGTACATACAGTTTAACAGCTATTTGAAATAAATTTACTTAATTATTTTGGAGAAACCAAACTTACTCTAACCAGTAGACCACTATGGCATAACCTAGCTATGTATCCAGTATAGATGTATATATATAATCTAATTGAGATTATGTGATATGAGCAGATAAACTGAGATACCAATCCTAGATTGCAGTCTGTATTCTGATGATTTCAATGAAGTTACTCACCTGAACTAGACAGCAGACATTATTTTGACACGCCTCCAATAATATGCCAATAACTATTATAACTATACATATTTACTTGTACACTACCAACTTAATGGGAACATTAGATAATTGTGAAATACTTTTCTTTACATGTATACACTAATTGATATCCATGTGTATAGAAAAAGAGGGGAGGGACATGATCTGAGTGAATTTCAAATTAATGTATTTTCCGACTGTGTGAAATTTTCTTCAGATTTAGTTAAAAGTTATGTCAACTATCACAGATGGTTTAGTGGTAGAGCATTAGAATCACAAACAAAAGAGTCCTACCATAGACTTTTAAAAATGTAAACGACTATTTATTTGCCAAATGCTTGGCATATGAAGTAAAAATCATGGTTCTTCCAGATGAAACTGAAGACCAAGGCATGATGTGGTAAGTACATAGGTACATTACATAAAAGTACTCTCACTGCATTGCAGTCAGTCTATAGCTCAGGTCAAAATTCATTACACTTCACCTAAAGCTGGTGACATCTCCATATAAGTAAAAAGTTCTGGACAGGATGTAAAATAATATAAACAAACACAGATGACCTGTTTATACTTTCCTGCTGAATGGTCATTGAGTGTATACCTAAGTTTGTGTATTTAAAGATATATATATATATATATATATATATATATATATATATATATATATATATATATATATATATATATATTACATCAAAACTTGGTTTGCCTGATATTGAAATGATTAATGATTAACTTAAAAGTACACATTCAAAGATAAATGTTATTTTTCAAATGTGAAGGTCGAGGTATTGACAATATTTAACAACAGCAAAAATGATGTCACCAGGAGCAAAACAAATTTGTCAGAAAACCTTGGGGGAAACACCAAAACAATTTTTGTTTTCTTTGTAGCATTTAACATATAATTGTGATCTCAGAGTAAATGATTATCATGATTTGTCAGTGACAATTAACTGACAGTGGCAATGACCAGTAGGTTTTAAATTTATAGTTTTTTTTAATATAGAACTGTTTTTCAATTCTGTTTTTATATGAGATAACTTAAGTTGTTCGTAGCTAGAGTGATGTGATGGAAGAAAAGTTAGCATAAAACAGATTTTGAAGGATGAAGTGTCTGGATCTTGCATTGATTAGCATACTTTTGTTAATCTAGACTTATTTTTAATCCTTGAGTTGGATAGAGAAACCTGTAAAATGGCAGTTGTCTTCTAGCTCAGATGCAGGGGTTACTGTCTATTGGGTACCGTACCTTACTTAGTAAACACCCCTCAATGCAGGTGCCAATTAATAACATTTTATCAACTGCATGTTCACAATAATAACTAGGCAATATTCCTCTAAACTGCTCACAATAATTGCAAAGCAACATTCTGCAAAACCGTTCACAATCCTTAAAGCTTAACATTCCACCAAAGTGCTTACAATGACTGCTAAGCAAAATTTTACCAAAATTCTTACAATAATACTTAAACAATATTCTTTTTAACTATTTACATTAATAGCTGAACAATATCCTACCAAATTGCTCACAATCATAAAAGATCAACATCCAACAGACTGCTCACAATAGTATAGATATCCAAGCAACCTTGCATCAGATTGCTCACAGTAATAGCTAAGCAACCATATAGCAAACAGCGCACAGTAAAAGTTAAACAATATTCTACCAAACTGCTCACAATCATTAAAGAGCAACATCCCAACAGACTACTCACAAAAGTATATCAGCTATGCAACCATATACCAAACTGCTCACATTAACAACTAAGTAAAATTCCATCAAACTGCCCACAATAATAGCTTAGTGATATTATAACAAAGTACTCACAGTAATAACTAAGTATAATTTCCACCAAACTGCTCACAATAATAGCTTAGTGATATTATAACAAAGTACTCACAGTAATAACTAAGTATAATTTCCACCAAACTGCTCACAATAATAGCTAAGTAACATTACACCAAAATGCTCACATTATAATGGCTATGTAACATTATACCAAACTGATCACATTAATAACTAAGTAACATTCCACCACACTGATTCACAATAATAGCTTACTGATATTATAACAAACTGCTCACAGTAATAGCTAACTAAAATTCCACCAAACTGTTCACAATAATAGCTTAGGGATATTATAACAAACTACTCACAGTAATAACTAAGTATAATTTCCACCAAACTGCTCACAATAATAGCTAAGTAACATGAAACCAAACTGCTCACAATACATAATATCAAACTGCTCACAATGATAACTAAGTAACATTATACCAAACTGCTCACAACAATAGCTAAGTAACATGAAACCAAACTGCTCACAATACATAATACCAAACTGTTCACAATAATAATTAAGTAACATTATACCAAACTGCTCACAATAATAACTAACTAACTAACTAACATTATACCAAACTGTACGTGTATTTAGAATTATGGGTAGGCAACATTCGATCTGTAGAGATTTTAGTAACCTATTGAATCCCTATGGGGGGTATATTGGATAGCATATCAGTTGTCAACCTGGACATGTGGGATTTCCTTTTGGTGTTTAGGTTTCCTAACACAGTTTTGAAAATGACAGCTTTCACATTACTCAGAAGGAGTTGTGTGGAGATTGAGGCTTGGGCTGGGGATGTGAATAATTGACGAAATGGTTTAGGTGGTCTGTGTCGCTTTCGTTGTTTGGTGTTGGGATGGAATCAGGGCTGGTCGCAGGGTGATGTTGGACCTGGGTAGCGGATGTTTGGTGTTAGGGGATGGGGTCGTGATGGCTTTTTGTGGAGGTTGTGTTGTGGCTGGACAGTAGCTGTGTCGGTATGTACTGTGGATGGGGGTTGAACGTGGGTGGGTGGTGAGTGGGGTTGTCGGTTGCCCTGTAGTAGTGGTGGGGAGGGGAGTTGTGATCGTGGTGTTGGTGGAATTTTGTGGGTGGGATGTTTGAAGTTTGAAAAGTATGGTGTGTGTGGTAGTGTTGTGGTGGGGTGACGTATGGCTTTTGTTGGGTGAGGGGATGGGTGGGGGGTTGGGAATTGGGTGTGGGGGTGTGTTGTGGTGAAATGTGTGTGATCTGTGTGTGTGCGCTGTGTTGTGTATATGATTTTGTGGGTGTGGAGGAGTTCGTTTAGAGTGTGCTTTGCTGGGTTGGGGCTCTTGTTCGTGGTGTGAGTGGTGGTGTGGGTGTATGTTTGGGTGTTGTGGTGTGTGGCGCGGGGGGGGGGGAGTGTATGTTAGGGGGTTCTTAGTTTTGTTGGGAGTGTTGGGTGGGAGTGATGGGTGTTTGTGGAAGTGAGAGCGTTGTGTGTGATCGTGTGTGAGTTGGATGTGGTACTTTGGGTTGGGTGTTGAGTTATGGGTGGATGTTGTGTCCGAATAGGGTGCCTGTGTGGGGGTGGTGTTTGGGTGTGTTGAGTAGGTGATGGGGAGGAGGGTGGTGGGATGTAGGGACACTGTGTTGGGAGGAGTGGATGGAAATTGCTAGCGGATGGGCTGTTGGGGGGTGGAGGTCACCTGTTAGTGTGAGGTGAGGGTTATTGGTGTGGTTGGCTAGGTGTGTGTGTGTTGGGAGTTAAGTGCGGTGTTGTGGGGTTGTTGGGTATGTTTGTTGTGTGAGGGGCCTGCGGGATTCTGTGTGTGTGGAGTGTGTGTTACTGGGTTGGGGGTGGTGATTGGTGGTTGGGAGGTGGGGTGTTTTGAGTATGGGGGGTGGGGGGGGGTGGGATGTTGGATTGTGTGAGTTTGGGGTGTGTGGGGTGGGGCAGGGATGTCTGGGTTGTTGGAGTTGTTGTGTGTTATGTGAGTCTGGTGTAGCTTGATGGGGGATTGGGATGTGTGGAGGCTGGTTGGGTGTATTTGTGGGTATGTGGGCTCATTTTGGTTACGTGGTGGTTGTCGGTGCGACGAAGTGAGGTGTTCTGGGAAGGGGAGGGATTGGATGTTGGGGCGTGTGGGTTTATGGTTTTTTGTCTTGGGGTTGGGGTGGTGTGTGGTGAAGGGGATTAGTTTCGTGTTGGTGTGGTGATGTCGTAGATGGGGAGACATCGAAGGAATGTTTTGTGGTCGTGATGTTGTGGATGGGGTAGGTGATGGATGGGTGAGTGGTTGGTGCGGGAGGTGTCAGGGCCTTATTGGTGTGTATTTAGGGTCGGTTGTGTGACGGGTGTTGAGCTATGGGGGGGTGAGTTTGGGGTTAGTGTTAGTGTGTACTTAGTGTGTCAAGATTGTGGGATGGAAGTGGGGATTCGTAGTAGTGCGTTAGGGTGGTGTGTGGGTGTTCGTTTGTTTGGGCTGTGGTGTGGTGGGGTCGTTGTGATGTGTGTTTTGTCGCTGTGGTGGTGATTACAGGGGGTGGGTGTGCTGGAGTGAGGGGGTGAGATGGTCGGTTTGTTGCTTGGGGGTGCATGGATTCCCTGAAGTTCTCGTGGTTGGGAATTTGGTGTCCGTGTATGTGGGGGTGTGTTTTGGGAGGGGGGGGTAAGGGTGTGGGTGTGGTGGTGGGTAGATGGTGTGGGTGGGGGGTGTTGTTGTGGGGTGATGTGGTAGGGTTGGTAGGTGAGTGTGTGGTGCTGTGGTTTGGGGTTCTGTCATGGGGTAGGGGGTGTAGGTGATGGGGTGAGGGCGGGTGATGTTGGTTTGGTTGATGGGTTGGCATGCGGGTATGTGTTGAGAGGGGAATGTTGGTGTGAGTTCGGGAGACTGATGGGAGTGTGGTGGGTGGTTATAGAACCGTGGTGTTGTGTGTGAAGTTAGAATGGTGTATGATCGACTTGGGGTGGTTGAGGAAGTTGTGGGGTGTGGGAGATGAGTAGATGAGGGGGATGCTTGGTGGATGTCCAGTTGGGGTGGGCGATGTTTGGTGGTGACTGCAGATGGAGGTTGATTGAGGGGTGGTGGGTGTGGTGTTTTGTGGGGCTGGGGTGTTGAGCGAGAGGGTGGGAGTAGTTGGGGGGTGGTTGTGAAGTGCAGATGTGAGTGTTGGAGGTGTGTGATATGTGTAGATGTCTATGTGTTTGGCTGTGGGGAATGGTGTGAGTGGTAGTTTGGGGGGGTGTGGGGGGTTGGGGTGGAGTGGGGAGTGGGGTGAGGTGTTTTAGTGTGCGAGAGGTAGTTGGAGTGGCTAATTGTACTTCCGCTTTGGGTAAGGTGGCTGCGGTTATTTGATGTGGTGTGTCGTTGGTGGCTGGGTAGTGGCTTGTGGTGGTGTGGTAGGGTGGTTGGAGGGTGGTGGTTGTTTGATTGGGGAGTGGTTGGGTTAGGGGGGTATTTTTGGGGGGAGTGTGGGGGGGTAGGTTGCGCCCTCGGGGTGGTTGAGTTTGTGGGGGGTAGTGGGGGGTGTCGGAGGTGGGGGGGGGTAGTAGGGTGGAGAGTGGTGTAGGCTGGTTGGGTGGAGTGAGTGTTGCTGTATGGGTGGATTTGGGGGGTGGGTTGGTGTGTGGGGGGTGGAGGGGTAGGTGTATTGCAGATGTTAAGTAATGAGGTTGTGGTGTATTGTTGGTGTCGTCGGTTTTGTTGGTTGGGAGGTTGTTGCATGTTTGTAGAGATGTAGGTGTGGCCTTTGAGCCTGTGTAGGTTGGAATGTTCTAAGGGGAGTGTATGGAACGGAGGGGGTTGTATGGCGGTGTTTGGTGGTGTGGGGTGGGGGGGGCTGTACTGCACGTGGGGTAGGTGGGGTTGGTTTGGGGAATGTGTGTAGATGGGGGGTGTGAGTGTTCACTCAGTGTGGGTTTGTTCGGCTGTGTGGTGGGTGGAGGTTGAGGGGGAGTGTGAGTTAGAGGTGTGCTGAGATATGGTTGGGAGTCTGGTTGGGAGTGGGGGGGTGTAAATTGTGTTGCGGTAGTGGATGTGAGTGGATGGGGTGTGGAACGCATGTGGTGGTCGGGGGGTTTTGTGTGTTGGTGTGGGTGGGATGAGGTGGATTTGGGGGTGTTGTCTTGTGGGTGGTTTCTGGATGCTGTTGTACTGTGACTTGGTGTGAGTTGGGGGTGGGTTTTGAGGGTGGAATGTGGTTGGAGTGTTGTTGAGGGGGGATGTCGTGTGTTTGTAGATTATGTATGGGGAGGTGTGCTGGGGCTAGGTGGGTGATGTTTTTGTTATCGGGTTGTGATGGTCGTTTGTGAGTTCGTTTTGTGGGGGAGGTTATGCGCATCGAATGGGCTTTGGTGAATGTGGCTCTGTGTGTTTGTTGGAGAGATGGTGCTGGTTAGGGAGAGAGGTGGAGGGATGTGGTGATGTTTGCTTGGATTGGTTTTAGTTGGGTCAGTAAAGGTAGTGGTTTAGGTGCGCACAGGTGTGGTTGGCGGGGTGAAGTGCGTGCTCGTGGTGGGAGGTGTGTCTTTGTTGAGTGTATTGGAATCGGAGTTTAGATTTTGGGTGTGATGGCTGTAGGGTGTGTGGGTGTGTTGGATGTGTTGTATTTGAATGAGTCGTTGTGTGTGTGGTTTGCTGGGTATTGTGGGTGTGTGGTTGAGTCAGGAGTGGTCATGGTGTTTGAGTGTGTTGGTGTGTGGTGTGGTTATGTGAGATGGCAGGATATTTGGCTATGTGTAGGGAATGGGTATTGCGAAATTGGGGGTGGTTTTTGGTGATGATGGTGCATGCTGCAGGGGGTTGGGTGGGTGAGTGTGGTGGGGATTGGTGTGGGATGGTGGTGGTTGTTGGGGTTGGTGTGGTTTGTCGGTAAGGTAGGGGCTGATGTGGTGTCGTTTGGGGGTGGGGTGTGAGGAGTTTGGGCGAGGGTGGTTTTTTGCATATGGATGGTGGGGGCAGCTTGCGTTGTGGGTGGTGTGGTGGGGTAGGTGGAGTGATGATGGATTGGGGGGTTGTGTGTGTGTGGAATAGGATGGGGTGGTGCTGATGTGTAGTGTGTGCGGTGGATTTGGGGGTGAGTCTGTGGGTTAGTGTAGTTGAAGATGGAGGTGCAGGTCGGGCGGTGTTGTGTGGGTGTGATGGCAGTGTGTGTGTGTGGGGAGTGTGGGTACTGGGGGTTTGGGAGAGAGCGGTTTCGTTGAATGGGTTGTGGGTGTGTGGGGTGCTGTGTTGGGCATGTTTGGTGTTGCTGATAGTGGGTGTTGGGTGTTGTTGTACTGTGGGAGGTGGGAGTTTGGAAGATCGTATGAGTGAGGAGGGGTGGGGCAGGTGCTTGTTGTCGGGTGGTGGGTGGTTGGAGGGTGTGGTTGGGGATGGGGGGGGGGTTTTTTGGTGGGTGTGGGGGGGGGGTGGGGGGTATGTGGGGTGGTGGATGGTGAGGTCTGATGTTTGGTGAGGAAGGTTGTGCGAGTGGGTGGTTTGGCTGTGGGTGGTGAGTGGGTTTCGGGTGGAGTGGGGTGTCGTAGTGGGTGGGGTGGGAGGGGTGTTGGTGTGTATTCGGTCGTGTTTAGAGGGGTTGGCTGTTGGGATGGGGGTGGGGGTGGTGGTTTATTTGGTGTAGTGTGGTGTTGGGGCTGGGGTGGGGTAGGCATCTGGTGTGTAGGTTGGGTTGGGTGGCGGTAGTTGGGATGGTTGGGTTGGGTTTGTGGGGTTGTAGTCGGGTAGTGAGCATGAGTGGCATTGGGTGTCGAGCGGGTATTGGCGAGTGGGTTGGTATGGTGTGGGATAGGGATGGTGCACGTGGTGTGTTGTTGGGAGTGGTTGACTGAGAGGGGTTGGGATTGTGTTGTGGCGCTAGTGAGTGTTATTTGGCTGGGTTGTTGGGGTCAGGGTGGTGTGTGTTTTTGAAGGGGTGGGTGGACGTGTTGTTGGGTTGGGGTGATGTTCTGGAGTGGGGATGGTGTTGTGGATTACTGTTGTTAGGGCATGCAGGGGGTGTGTGTGTGGTGGGGTTTGGTTGTGGTGTGGGGGGTGTGTTGGGGTTCAAGTGAGGTGGTGGAGGGTGGGGGGGGGGGTGGTTGGGTTTTGTCGTTGGTTGGCTGGTTGGTGGGGCGGGTGACTGGGTTGGGAGGTCTTGTGTTGGGTTGTGGTTGGAGGGTGGGGTTGTGGGTGTGTGGTGCGGGGGTGTGAGGGTGTGGTGGTCGGGTTGTGCTGGTGTCGGGCGTGTGTTTTGTGGTTGTGGAGTGGTGGTACATGAGTGGGGGATGGGGTGTTGGTGATGAGTGGAGTGCATGAGGAGGGTGTGGTTTAGCTGGTGGGTGGGGGTGGTATGGCGGTTGATGTAGTGGTTTGTGCTGGACTTGCTGTTTTGGGGTGGAGGGGTTGGTGGTGGGGGGGTTTTGGTGGGGCTGCTGGCGTCGGGGTTGTGGATGTTTCGGTGCAAGTGGAGCGTCCAACTGTTGTGGAGATGTTCGAGTGGGGTGTTTCGTGCTGTTATGTGAGTTGTTGTGCGTGGTGTGTTGGTGAGCGGGCTGGTGTGTCATGTTGGTTGGGGAGCGATGGGGGGTCGGTGTGATTGGTTGGTCTATGTTGTTGAATAGCTGAGATGTGTAGTGGGGGTGGGTGTGGGTGTTTGAAGTGAGGTATGGGGCTGTATAGGTGGTGAGTCTAGTGAGGTTGAGGTGTTGGGTGGTGAGGTTTGGGGGGTGAATTGGGGGGGTGGTTAGGGTTGTGTTGGAGGGCTGGGTCGTGGGGTGTGGGTGGGTTGGGTGTTGTATAGGTTGATGGTGGTGTGTTGGTTTGGTCGTGGGGGTGGTGGTCTGAGGTTGTGGGTGATGATTGCGTGGGGGGGTGGGGTGTTAGTGCATGGGGAGAACTTAAGCTGTTGGGAGGTGGTGGATGTAGGTGGATGGGTGTGGTGATGAGCTGGATGTTTGGGAGGGGGATGTGTTTGTGAGTGGGTAGGTGTGTGTTGCCTGGTAGATTGATGTATGTTGAGTGTGGGGTGTTGTAGGTGATGTGGGGGGTGGAGGATGGGTGGTGGATGGAGGGTTGTGTGGGGGGTGGTATTTGAAAGTGTGTAGGTGAAGAGGTTGCAGGTGTGGTGAGTGACAGGTGTGAGATGGTAGCTGGATTGGTGGGTGGATGAAGGGGGGGGGCGGTTGAGGGGGTGGCGTGTGAGTAGAGGAGGATGTGTGGTTAGTTTGGGGTGGTGTGTGGTTTTGAAGGTGGGGTGTGTTAGGGATGTCAGGTGGTGGTGTTGAGGGTGTTGGTTGCAGGTGAGTACAAGTGTGGTGTTGTGGTGGAGGGATGGGGTGGTGTATAGGGGTTTGCTTGTTTTGGGGGATGGTATGTGGGGCTGTGGTTGTGTGTGGTTTGTTGTTGTTGAGGTGGGTTGCTTTGATGTGGGTGGGTTTGGTGGGGGAAGTGTTATGGGGTGGGTGGTGGGGGTGTTATGGTGTGAAGGGGGGGTGTGTAGTGGCGTTTGGTAGTGGTGGGTGCTGGTTGTTGGGGGGTGGATGTTGGGGGGGTGGTTAAAGGGGGGTTGTTTGGGAGTGACTGTACTGGTGGGGGTGATGGTGGTGGTGGGTTGGAGGTGACTGGGGTGTGGATAGTAGGATTGGATTATATTGGAGAGTTGCGGTGTTGCTGGGGGGTTGTATTGCGTGTTTGGGAGGCTGGTGTGGTTGGGATTGGTGTTTGGGTGGGTGGATTGTGAGTGTTTGTGTTTAGTTGCTTTAAGGTGGGGTGTCGTGGGGGGGGTATGGTGGTGTGTCATGGGCTGTGTGTGTGTGTTGTGGGGTGTGGGTGTAGTGGTTGGTGGTGGGGCGTTGGTCTTGTGAGCTAGTGTTCGTTGTGTGGGTGGTAGGGGTGGCTTTGGTGTGGTTGGGGTGTTGTGGGTGGTGATGTGGCGTTGTGTGTTGTGTGTCGGTTTATGGGTGTGGGGGTTGAGTGGTGGGGGTAGGAGGGTGGGTGGTGTGGTGTTGGTTGCGGGGTGAGGGGTGACAGGGTTGGCTGATGTGGTTGGCTGGAGGGGTGTTTGTGATGTGTGGGTGTGTGTAGGCGGTGTGGGGTGGTGTGGGAGGGTGGCTGAGTGTGTGGGGGGGGTGAGACAGATGGGTGGTTGGATTGGGGTGGTGGGGGGCGTGGGATTGGCAAGTTGTTGCTTGTGGGATTGTGTGTTTGGGGGGTGCTTGGTGTAGTGTGAAGCTGGTGTGGTGTGGGGGGGGGGCAAGGTCATGTGGATGTGATTGTGTGGGGGGGGAGGGGAGGGGGATTGTGGGGTTAGTCTGTCTGGGTGGGTTGTTGGTGTGGGAGTGGGGAGAGAAGGTGTAGTGAGGTGGGGATGTGTTGCTGACTTTAGTGGAGTTGTGGTTGTGAGGGATGTAGCTTGTGTGGGGAGGTTGTGTGGATGTTTTCGTGGGTGGGTGTGTAGTTGTGGGCTCGTGTGGTGGTGGTACGAGGTTGAGGTATGATTTAGGTAGTTGGTGGCACATTGTGGTTGTGATGGCCTGTGTGCTGCTTGGAGGTGTGTATGGTGATGGGTTTCTGCTGGTGTATGGCAGAGGTTATGTGGTGGATGGGGGGGGTGGGTAGGTGGGATGTGTGGTATGGGTGCTGTGGGTGGGGTGTGGATGTGGGAGGTTAGGGCTTGGAGTTGGTAGGGAGATTTGGGTTTGAAGGGTTTGTGGTAAGTGGGGTGGTGGCTGGTTGTGTGGGGCATGTTGTGTGTAGTTGTGTTTATGGTGTGAGCTGGGGGGTGGGAGGTGGTGAGGGGTGTCTTTGTGGTTATTGTAGGTGTGTTGAGGGGTGTGGTTGGTTGTGTGTAGTGGGGTGGGTGGTTTGGCTTGTGGTGGGTGGGCGAGGTGGTGGTGTTGGGTGGTTGCATGTTGATTGGATGTCGGGCTGGTGGGTTTGCTGAGGGTATGTTGTAGTGGATGTGGGTGTGTGGTTGTGTATGTGGGCTGCGGTGAGGTGGGGTGTTGGGGGTTGATTTGAAGTTCGGGGAACTGTTGCTGTTGTAGGAGGCGTGAGTGTTGTTGGTGTTGGTGGGGGTTTGGGATGTGTTTGTGTAGGTGTGGGGTGGGTGGTGGGGGTCGGGTAGTGGATGGGGGTCGTTGGGGCTGTGGGGTGTTTGATGGTGAGGGTGTGTTGTGGGTGGTGTGGTGGCGATGCCTGGTGGTGTGTTATGTGAGGGGGGTATTGTAGGGTGGATGATGAGGATTATTGTATGTGGTGGGGGGTGGGGGGTGTGGTGTGATGGTGATGTTAGTGTGTTGTGGTGGGGTTTTGGGGGGTGGGGGGGGCGGGTACATGAAGTAGGGGGGGAGGTGGGGGGTATTGTGGGTTAGTTGGGTGTCTGTTGGGTATAGTGTGTGTGTGGTGAGTATGGCGAGATAAGTGTGGGTTGGTGGGGCGGGGTTGGTGGGGCGTGGGTGTGGGTGTGGTGGGGGGCAGCTTGTGGTGAGTGTTATGTTGTGGTGGGATCGTGGTTGGTGTGATTGTGTATTGTGTATGTGGGGTGTTGGTGTTGGGTGTTTATGGGCGTCAGAAGTAGTTGGTGTGTGGGTAATGAATGTTGTTGTTGGAGGCTGGTTGTGACTGGGTTTGGGTTTGTTGGTGGGGTGGTGTTGGTGGGGGGGTTGGGGTGTTTGGGCTGGGGTTATGGTGTGGTGGGTGTGGGTTGTGTGTGTGGGGGGTAGGTGGTGTTGGGTGTGGCTGTGTGTGGCGGTGGTGGTATCTGTCTGGTGTGCGTTGGTGATGGGGGTGGGTTGGTTTGGGCTTGCATTGTGGGATAGGGTTGGGTTGGGGTTGGGAAGGTTGTAAGGGTTGTGGTGGTTGGCGAGTGGGGGTGGATGGGGGGGGGGGGTTGGTGATGTGGGGTGTTGGAGCGCTGGGTTTTATGGTGGTTGGGTGTGATGGGGTGGGGAGGTGGGTGTGGGGTGGTTGTAGTGGGGTGTGTTAGTGGTTGATCTTGGAGGTGGAATGAGGTGGGTGTGGTAGTTATTGTTGAGGTGGGGATGTGAGGGTGTGGTGGAGTGGGGTGAGGGTGTGGTTGGCTGGGGTGTATTGTTTGTGGTGGGGTGGTGTGTTGGTGGTTGAAGGTGTGGTGGGATTGGGGCTGTCGTTGTATTAGCGTGTATGGCGTGGGGTTGGTGGGTTGGGGTGGGTGTGTGGACTGGTGGTGGGAGGTGGGTCGGGGGGGGCTGTGGTGGAATTGTGTCGTGTCTGGCTGGTTGTGGGGATGTGGTGTTGGTGGTAGGTTGTGGGGTGTTGTGGGGGCGTGGTGTGAGGCAGTGGGGTGTGGTTTGTTGCGATGTATGTGGTGGTGGTTTGCTGGGGGGGAGGAGGTGGTGTTGGTTGGGGGGTGATGGTGAGTGTAGTTTGGGTGCTGGGGTTGTAGGGGTTGTGGGGTGTGGGTGTTGTTGGGAGGGGTGAGTTGTGGGGTGGGTTGGTGGTTTGAGTGGGGTGGAGTGGTGGGGTGAGGTGGGGGGGTGGGGACGTGGGGGTGTGTGGTGCTGGGTGGATGTGTGTATGTGGTGGGTGGGTTGGTGATGTTTGATGGTTGGGTTAGGGGTGGGTGAATTGGTGTGGTTGGGGTGGTGGAGGGTAGGAGTGTGTGGTGGGTTTGTGTGGGGTGGGGGGCTGTGGTTGTGGCTGTGTGTTGTTGTTGGAGGTGTTGTGGCTTGAATGGGTATGTAGGTGCTGATGGTTTGTGGGGTTTGGTTTGTGCTGGTGTGTTGGGGAGTTGAGTTGTGTGAGGTTGGGATCGTGGGGGAGGTGTGGGCACTTGAGGAGTGGTGTGCAGTAGGGTAGGTGCTGTGATGTGATTGGGAGGGGTGGGTTGTGGTGTTGTTCTGAGCATTGGGTGGTGGTGATAGGAGGGGTGTGTGTGGGGTGGTGAGTGGTATGGGGCTGTATGTGGTGGGGGTGGGGGGATGATGGTGTGGGTGGTAGGGAGGTGGGGGGTGGTGTGATGTGGGTGTGTGGGTGTGTGTGGTGTGTTGTAAATGTGAAGGGGGAGTTGGGTGGGAGTGGGTTGTTGCGTTGGGTGTAGAGTTGGGTGTAGAGGGTGGTGCTGTAGAGAGTGAGTGGTGGTTTGTGGTAGGGGTGTGTGGGATATTGGCGTTTGTATGTGTGGGTGGATTTGGGGTGGGTGATTTGGATGGGGGTTGGGGGATTAGGGGGTGGGAAGGGGTGGTTCTAGTATAGGGTGATGTGTGGAATTATGGGAGTCGTGGGGAGGTGCTATGTGGTGGTCGCGTAAGAGGTTGTGTGGTGGACTTGAGTTGTGCTGTTGTTGTGGAGGTAGTGGTGGACGGTGGGTCTTGTGGAGTGTAGGGCTGGTGGTTGGGGAGTGGTTGTGTCTGGTTGGTGGGTGTAAGTGGTGTTGTGGGCCTGTGTTGTTGGGGTTTGATGGTTGAGGGTGCTGGTGTAGGTGAGGGGTGTTGTGTGGGGTGGATGTTGTGCGGGGGGGTTGTTGGGGTAGTGGTGTGGGTGATGGGGAGGGTAGGGGGGGGGGGTGTGTAAGGAGTGTGGTGGAAGTTGTGGTGTTGGTGTTTTTTGGGGGTTGTAGTGGTACAGTTGTGGGGTGTGGTGTTGAGACATGGGGGATAGGGGCGTGGCTATTGGGGGGGTGGAGTTGTGTTTACTTCGGTGTGGGGTGGGGTGTGCTTGGTGAGTGGGTGTGGGAATTGTGGGGGAGTGGGATAGAGAGGTTGGTGGGTGTGGTTGGATGGTGAGATGGTGAGTGCTTTGGGTGTGAGGTGGTATGAGTGGTAGGGATTGTGGGGTTGGTGGGGGTGGTGTGATGGGGGTGGGGTGTAGGTTGTTGGGGTGGGGGGGTTGTTGAGTCTGTTTGTGGAGTGTGTGGGTGCGTGTGGGGTGTATGATGTTTGGTTGTGGGTTTGAGGGTGGGGGTTGTTGTTGTTGGTGTGGAGGTGTGTGGAGGAGATTTAGTCGGTTGGTGTGTGGTAGGGGAGGTGTCAAGGGTGAGGGGGGGGCTGTGGGTGTGGGGGGGTGTGCTTGTGAGGGTGGGCTTAGCTGTGGGGGTTTGAGTTTAGGGTGGGGTGACGGGTGTGTGGGGTAGCGGGTGTACTTGGTTGGTAGTATCGTTGTGGTGATGGTGATGTAGGGGTGGGGTTGGCTTGTATGAGGTGGGTTTGGGGTGTCATGGATGTGGGGTTTTGAGGTGATGTGTTGAGGATAGTTGTGTGTGGAGGGGAGGGCGTGTCTTTGGGGGGTGTGTTTAGCTTGGTGAGGGTTGTTGGTGGCTGGAAGTGGGTGTTGTTGTGTGTGGGAGGGGGGGGGGGGGTCTGTTGGTGTGCGCTAGCTGGTGTGGGGGGCTGGGGTGGGGGTGTGGGGATGGGTCATGATATGTCAGGAAGGTGTGTGGAATTAGTGAACTGGTTCTTTGGCATGGTTTTGGATACAGATGAGTTATTAGATGGGGGGAGTAAGTGTATTAGGTGGCTAGTCTTAAGATTAATGGGTGTATAGTGTGTGGGTTATGATGTGAGTTACGGGTGTGTGTTGAAATTTAAATAGATGTAAATATAACAGTATATTATTTTAGATATTATATAATCTATAAGTATGATAATAGTTAGTAATTTATTGTTTTGACCATTAAGTTTGTAAGTATAAGTTTTTTCATCTGATTAAGTTTCTTTTATTTATCTTGTGCCATGATTTATTTTATATATTTATAATTATAATATTATGGTGTAGCTTCCATTGTGTTTGTATGAATTAATTGGATTACAATCTAATGTATATATATGTAATTTAATTAAGATGTTATGTTATAATCATTTTTAGTTGTTTTTATATTTTTGTATTTTTTAATTATATTATTATTTAATTTAGTAAGTAGAAGTGTTACAGTATAATAATGATCATGATGAGTTGTGTAGTATTGATTTAAATATGATGTTATAAATAATATAATTTTTTTTTTAACAATATCAATGATATTATAATTTTTGTATTTTGTAAATAATTTGATTAATGTATACATATTGTTTATTCTTTAAGTATATTTATTTAGTAATAATTTTTAACATTATTTACATATATACCATATTAATTATTCCATTATATATATGTTATGTATAAAGATAAATAAGTAATTTATTAATTACATATACATAATATATTTATTATTTATTGTTAGTTATGTACATATTTTTGTATTCAGTTATGTATGTAATAAATTTATTTATATTTTATTTTAATATTTTTATTCATATATTCCCTTATAATATTTTCAAAAATATTATTCATTTTTTCATTTTCATTAATATATATATGCATCCATATATATTATATATATATTAGCATGCCAATTTATCCATAATGTGTAAATAATATCATAATTAACACATAAATATTCAATATTTTTAGCTGTTTTATTCACTTCACATATTTTAATTAATATATATGGATCATTATTATATAAAAAAATTTTTTTTAAGTTATAATATAATATAAGTATAGTTAAATATATAATTATTTACATGATATTTTGGTATATTGAATAATTAGCCCAATCATTCTTATATATTATATGACATTGCTGAATATTTAATTTTTATAATTCATTAATTTAAAATATAATTATATTCAATAAATATATTATAATATTATATTATTTTTCATATTAATATTAGTATTATTAATATTATCTTATATTATTTAAGATTATTTTTTTATATTATTATAATTTAATTTATTGTATTATTTTTATTAATAATCATTATTATTATGATATTATAATTTAATAATTATATTTTATTATTATTTTTATTTTAAATATATTAATCATCCATTATCATAATTATTATAAAATATATTATTTATAATATATTTCATTATTAAATATTTTATTTTTATTTCATATATTAATATATTATCATTTATATAATTATATACCTTAACATTATTTATCAACATTTATTTAAATGTTAGTAATTATATCAATTTAATATATTATAATATGTCATTTATAGATAATTAAAATTCTTAACATCCATTTTTTAAAATTTATCATATATATTATTAGAATTATAATATATCTTATTATTTTTAGATTTTATTTAAAAATCACTAATACAATTATATATCATTTCAGTTAAATACATTCATCAATATTATTATTAATATTTTAATTTTTTGTTATATATCATTTATATTCATCATATATATATAATACAATTTATTTATTAAT
This sequence comes from Atrina japonica, assembly GCA_030159075.1. Taxonomy (NCBI): domain Eukaryota; kingdom Metazoa; phylum Mollusca; class Bivalvia; order Pterioida; family Pinnidae; genus Atrina; species Atrina japonica. Next base: position 240,598 of record BROG01000031.1, on the reverse strand, counting down.
TAATATAATTATTAAATATTATATTAATTATAATAATATTTTATTTTTTATATGCATATTCATTTTTATATATTTCACTATATATAAATTTTCTCAATATTATTATTTATTATTTATTTTTATATTTACAATATTATATTTAAATTTACAAATTACATTATAATTAATTGTTATATTATCATATTTTATTAAATATTTTTTTTTATAAATTTATTTAGATATTATATTCCCATATTAATAATTATCATTATAAATACAATTTATTTAAAATATCTTTTTTTTTATTTTTTCAATTTATCAATATATATTAATATATATAATTTATAAATTAATATATTATAATATTAATAATTTTTTTATATTAATTATAAATTTAATTTACATACATTCAATCATTATCTTAATTTAATATTTTATCCATTTATATTTAATATAATATTACATTTTTTTAATTTTATAATACTTTTTATATTTAATTATTCAAATATATTTAATTTTAATACCATTATTCATAGTTTCCATATGTTTTATAATCATATATTATTTCAATATATTTTTTTAATATTTTTAAATTATTTATAACATAATAAATTATTCACAATTTTTTATATTAATTATACTAAATATCTATTATTAAAATCATTCATTTTTGATATCATATTTATCTATTCTAATTTATATCATAATTCAATTTTATTTATCATCAAATTATATTTTAATTTAATAAATATTTTATACATATTTTATTTAAATAATTTATAATTCTCCTTTTATTTAATTATTATTATATATATATTTAAATTAATAATATTAAATTCAATACAACCATTACATATTTTTAAATTATATTTATTCCTTTTTTTTATGATTATTTATTATTCATTATATATCAATTCTATTTTAATTATTATTAATCTTTTTAATAATTATATTAAATTTTATTTTTATTAATTTTTTTTTCAATAATATATTATTTTAAATTTATTATTTTTATAAATAATATTCATCATATATCATATAATTAATATTCTCTTTTATAATATATATTACCATATTATATCATTCATTTCATTATACATATATATATATTTTAATAATATATAAATTTTTTATAATTACCAATTTATTTATATTATCATGGCTTTCAATTTTAATATTAATATTATTTATTTTTATTTATTAAATTATATATTATTTAACATATACATTTTTTTATATTTTGTATCATATTTTGAAATATAATATTGTTTTTTAATTTATATATCTTAATTTTTTTATGATGAATAAAATAATATTCTATCATATAATATATATAATTTTTCAAATAATATTATAATATCTTTATATTTATCCAATAATTCAATCATATTTATATTTTAATATATTTATTCCATTTAAAATATATTATAATATATATAATAAAATTTTTATTAATTATATAAATTTCATATATATGATTTATTTTATATTAATATATATCATTTTATACTTTCTATTCATATCATTTTAATCATAATTTAATTTTATTTATTTATATTAACAATTAATTTATTTTAATATTATTATCCATTTTTTTTAAAAATTTTTATAAATACTATGATATTTATATTATTATTATATCTAAATAATTATTATAAATTATATTCTTCATAATTCATGATTATTTATATTATTTATTAAAATATAATACTTTTTATCATTTATCATATAATTCATTTCATTATATTTTAATTATATAAATGTTTTATTAATATCATTTATTATCATATAATTCATCTTAATAATCTATATAGTTATTTAAATTCGATATTTACAAAATTCATTTAAATAGTATCTATAATATATCTATAATTTACCATCTATAAATATCCCAAATTAATTTATTTATATTCATATATTTTATTCTTTTATAAATAAATATATATATTTATTTATAAAATAAATTATATTATAAAATTTGCGAATATTTATTCATTATCATATCTAAATTATTCATAAATATTCTTATTTATTATTTATAATAATATTCATAAACCATAATAATATTTAATTATTTCATATAATTCTTAATTGATTTAATATATATTATATTACATATTTTTAATATTTTTAAATTTCAATTCATTACATTATCAGTATTCATTTTAATTATTCATCTATAATTATATATTAATATATATTTTTTTATATTATAATTTTCATTATATCATGATCATAACATTTTATATTCCATTATTATAATATTATATTAAATTATTTAATTTATTATAAATTATAATCCACATTCATTATAATATATTACATATTTATCATAATAATATCATTTATTATATTTTTAAAAAAGAAATATATAAATTTTATATCTTTAATTCATCAAATTTATAATTTATCATTTATTTTAATTTTTATCAATTTTTATAAATTATAAACAAAGTACTCACAGTAATAACTAAGTATAATTTCCACAAACTGCTCACAATAATAGCTTAGTGTGATATTATAACAAAGTACTCACAGTAATAACTAAGTATAATTTCCACCAAATGCTCACAATAATAGCTAAGTAACATCTAACACAAAAATGTCACTTATAAAGGCTTATGTAACATTCTACCAAACTGATCACCTTAATAACCTAAGGGTAACATTCCACACACTGATTAACAATAACTAGCTTATGATTCTAACCAACTGCTCCCAGTAACTAGCTAACTAAACTTCCCCAATGTTCACAATAATAGGCTTTGGGATATTATAACCAAACTATCACAGTAATAATAAGTATAATTTCCACCAAACTGTCACATAATAGCTAAGTAACATGAAAACAAACTTTGCTCACAATACTAATATCAACTGCTCCACAATGATAACTAAGTAACATTATACCAAACTGTCCAACAATAGCTAAGTAACATGAAACCAAATGCTCCAATCCATAAATACCCACTGTTACAATAATAATTAAGTAACATTATACCAAACTGCTCACAATAATAACTAACTAACTAACTAAAATTATACCAAACTGTAGTGTATTTTAGAAATATGGTTAGGACCATTCGAACTGTAAGAGATTTTAGTAACCTTTGAATCCCTATGGGGGGTATATTGGATAGCATATCAGTTGTCAATCTGGACATTGGGATTTCCTTTTGGTGTTTAGGTTTCCTAACACAGTTTTGAAAATGACAGCTTTCACATTACTCAGAAGGAGTGAGACAGGCAGAACCCATGTAAATATCAAGTTTATAGGACACAAAAAGTAGGATCTTTCACTAAAGCCCTTTTAGATTCTTGTTTTCTCTAGTAATGGAGTAGTCTTTTGTGAATAGCTTTCCTTTCATTGTATTTAAATTGATACACTGATTTTAAAATTTTATTTTAATTTTAATGTTTTACATTTGCTTCTTTCAAACATAGTTACAAAGTTTGGCAATTATAATAAGGAGATTTTGTCTGGAATTATGATGTCTAGAGATTTGTCTATTGTAAATATTTTGATTGAAAAGGGAGAGATAATCAAATAATAGAACTGAATTGAACTAATGGAGAAGGAACTTAAAAATATATACATCTTTTGATAAAATGCTAACATGAGACTTCAAATTCAATATTTACTTACCATTTTACTTACATTGTAAAAATAGAGACATTAATGTCTGTGATCTTTGCCAATATCTGAAAAATGGGGCTATTATTTTCATTTGCCCAAAGTGACAATTATGCTTTTGGGGAAAAAAATTGTTTGAGGTTGTCATTAGTGACAAACATTTGTACAGTAAACCCAATGATAGATCTTCATGCACTTTAAAATCAATTGTGTTGTTAAATATTTGATATGAATATTTTTACTAAATTTTGATTCTCTGAATCTAGTTTTAGAAATAGTTCTTATTTTGAGTTTTAATATAAAGACCTTATCAGAAGCATATGCAATATATATCTTGAACTTCATGTGGGATCTGCAAAACTGTATGTAACTAACAAAAGAATGTCTGATTACCTGATATTTATAAATACATCTTGTGAATCACAGAATAATCATGGGAAGTAATCCATCCTTGCTTATATGTACATCAAAATAAGACAGTTTGCTGAGTGGATTTGAAACGTGATAATGTAAAGTAGATAAAGTGAATATCTGATATAAAATTTCATATGATTGTATTAAGATTTTATTTTTCACATAAAAATTTTAAAAACTTAAGGAAAATCTGTCTGGCTACAAGAATAAGGTTGAGTTCCAGTATGAAACTGACAACCTAAGAAATGTCCATATTTACTATTAACAAATTGTCAAATTTGTTTATAAGTTAATTTTAATTTAGTTGATAAGTTCGATTAATACCTAATTTCGATCCTTATCAGATATGACTTTTTCTTTCATTTGTACAATTAATAATGTACTGTAAAACAAAGAATCCAAATATTTATTTATGTATTTATTTATTCATTAAAAAATGAGAGGTGGAAATTATATTGGATTTTGTATATTTACTCAAACAAATGCTGGCATTCACCAAGATTGTCATGTAAGTGTCAAATGTTTTGTTCATCCAAATTTGGTTACCAGCTCTATACAGTATATTTCTGTGTCCGTTGACTTGGAAACTTGCTCATATAAAGTACCAAATTGATAAGATAATGATGATAAGAAGGAATTGTTTTATAGCATTTTATCTTACTCTGATTGTTGGCTACATTGGAATAATTAAAAGAAAATATCAAAAAGTGTACACAAGCGTGAAAATTGGTACACATATATCAAGATTTAACAATCAATGCATTATCTTTTTATGCTGTAGTCTTCATAGGACTTAAGCTCTTCAAAGACGACTTGTATAAAGTTTTTTTAATCTATAAATATGCAATTTTTATCTTCTTCTTTGCTGGGTGCCAGTGGAGGTATTTAATCCTAAAGAAACTGTACATTGATATAAAATGGTTTGATGAACTGAATGAAAATATTTAGATAAATTTCCGAATATAATCTTTGTCAAAAAGTCACTGCGCTAGTTTATGAAACGACGTTTAAGTTGTAAAGGATGATTTTAATAACTTTATTTGTAGAGACATTCATCATGTTAAAATTTCTGTGAACCTGGAGGAAAAGTTACACAAGTTTTTACTTGCGGTAAAAGTTTTGAGCTAGCTGTTATATCTGAAAAGAGGATTACATTACAAATGCAAATCCATTTTCTTGTTTTGGCTGCAGTTTATACATAAAGTGTGCTTTCTGCTGCCTGATTTTGATGGTGCGATTATAAAGCTTGACATATTGTGTCGTGGGGTTTTGTTATGGCTGTCAGTAAATAGAGGATATTTATTTCAACAAAGCTGTTGTTTTAGTTATTAAGGAAAATATATTTTGAAGACAATGAGAGAATGTTTAGATAAGATCAGAGGATTGTGACAAGAAATATTATGTACATACATACAGGGACTTTGATATTATATTTATATAGGTATAGACAGACCACCTATGTAGTATTATAAATATAAGCAACACAAAAAAATTGATCAGGATTAACGAAAATATACAGGTAGATTAGCGATCACCTTCTTTTGTTATTTATTTCTTAATTTTTAAAATTGATTCCATGTTTATTCACTGTTATGAGGTCAGCAATACAAATACTGACCTTGAAATGGATTCTGAGCAAACTTTGACGACTTGTTATACAAGGTGTATATAGCTTTGACTTATAAAAATCTTTAAACATGAAAATCATGTGCTAATTTGGTTGTGTGTATCAGCAAATGTAAAATGAATATGTAAAGAAAAGACTTGAAATTCACATCAAAATAACAACTGACAGTTTGTTTACAATGTTCTTTAAAATGATCAAGATATCTGGAGTAGTGGAAATTTTTATTAAATCTAAGTGTGGCATTCACCATCTACCTGAGACCACTTGATATTGGCACTTTAAATGCTTCAAATGCACACAGATTTTCTACCAATACTTTTTCTTCTGTTTATTTATGCATAAAATGTGGATTTCACAGCAAATATTTCTGACTGATAAACTGATTCACATGTTCAACTTGTCACTGGACATCTCTAGGCGGAATAGTGTTTAAAAAGTGTGATATGGTTGAGTGCACCTTGGAGGGTCATAGTTCTGTTTATAAATGACTATTCCCATACAATGGATGTTTGATCTATATAGAGAGTGATAGTGAATCAATCCTTAATCAATAATTTATGGAGTATGAAGTAGTAAGTGTAAACTATAACAACAGTGGACTAATGAAAAGGACTTCCTTCATCTATCCAGAATGTCCCTGGATGTTTCCTGTTAGAATTCGCAATTTCAGTAAATTTCTGTAAGTACATAAAGTTTGCAAATTGATTTCTGAATTACACGTTTTTTTCATAATTGTATGAAACAATTATGGATGAAAAATTTCCAATGCGTTTATCTGTTGTCATATATCTTATACACAAAAATAAGAAAAGTCAATCATAATATATTATCTAATCTTACACAGTAATAAATAAATTTAACCACATTATTAGTAAATAATAATATTGTATCTATTCTCCTATATGTAATTATTACAGAAAATATTTAAAATCTCATTACCGATTAATCAGAATATTATATCTTATGTTTTCATATATCTATACACAGTAAATATATAAAGTCTCATTACAGATTAATCATGATATTATATCTTAAATTCTCATATATCTATACACAGTAAATATATAAAGTCTCATTACTGATTAATCATAATATTATATCTTAAATTCTAATATATCTATACACAGTAAATATATAAAGTCTCATTACAGATTAATCATGATATTATATCTTAAATTCTCATATATCTATACACAGTAAATATATAAAGTCTCATTACCGATTAATCATAATATTATATCTTAAATTCTCATATATCTATACACAGTAAATATATAAAGTCTCATTATTGGTTAATTATTAATATACCATATCATTATTATACCATATCATTGTACCATAATATTCAAGAGTTGATTTAGAATGTCATTCTGTATGTCCATTTTTATCCATCTATAGATTTTGGGCTATGGGGTGGTGCATTCAAGATGAAAGTTACATAATAGTTAGGTAATCTTTATTTTACATGTGACTAATATTTTGGTTACCTGATTTTTTCTCTCAATTTGATGTTAACATCCTATGCTGCATTCAGCAGTTTTCTGACTTTGTTTTTTTTCCTGGTTTGTTTTTTATGTTACCAAATTGAAATCTATTCTTATATTTATAATGCGAAAAGTGGCAGGTAATATGGCTACCATACTGTACAAACTTCAGCTTCTGTTTTTTTATTGTTAATAAATCAACATATTACATATTTTGAGACCTTGTATCAAGAAGTAGAATAAACATTAAGTGCCAATTTAAGACTCCTAGAGATTCACACTCATAAAAAAGGGAGATCCACCTTTGAAGTATTAAAAACATACATGTATTTGGACACAGTTTTCTAGGTTTTTCCTCCCTTCAGGCCTTAAGAAACATATTTATCCCTCTTGATTATCAATTTACCCAAACTCTTTTAGAAAGGTCAAATATATCATTAATATTCTATGGGTAAATTGAATAAATTTCTTTATAGGTAGATGAAAGGTTGTGTTTTAAAATGTTAAAGAAAATCAATTTGACACAAAATTCTAGTATTCCAAAGGTTTAAATGTGTATAAAAACCATACAATGGAGACTGAAATGTCAATAAAGTATGGCATTTTACTTTCTGTAAATTCTATCAGTGGAAATTGATTTGCAAACAATTTTGAAAACATTTCAAATTTGTTCCCCTTAGTTTAGACTTTTTGTTACACGATGTCAGGATATTGGAGTTGAATATGTATCTAACAAAGAATTTTGGTCACTTATAAATTTCACAGCAGCTGTTTGAATGGGGCCAGTTTATTAAATGTCAGTGTGAAACTGACGGCTCTTTGTCTCATTAAATAATGTGTTACCAAAGGCTGTTTTTGACAACACACTATCGGCAAGTGATAGCTATGATTCTCTCATATTGAATTATTGACATAAGCAATTTCACAATATTTGATATCTTTTGTATTTTATGTAAAATATTGACAGACGTACCTTTGTCGGTACCAGTTGCTGGCTCAGTTTCAATAGCAGTAATATAATGTATTGAAAATTGTAACCATTAGAGAATGCCCTCAGTTATTGTAAAATCAGGAACATTATACAACAAATATTGAAACATAGAAATTGCATTATTGAGATAATAAAGACGTTACTTGATGGTTAGGGCAAACATTGGAATCGGCAAAGTTAACTAAAGATCATTCTGATCATTCTGTATTCTAATGTCCAATCAGCTAAAATCAAACTGAAACAGTAGGTTAGACTTGTTAGTAACTATAAAGAACAGGTCAGTAAAACAACCTAAAGTTAAATTAGCTCAGCTTAAGTGTATGGAACAGCCAAACTGTATATTTCAGCTGGGGTTTAATGTATGGAACAGCCAAAATGTATATATCAGCTAGGGTTTTGTGTATGGAACAGCCAAAATGTATATATCAGCTAGGGTTTTGTGTATGGAACAGCCAAAATGTATATATCAGCTGGAGTTTAGTGTATGGTACAGCCTAAATTTATATCCAGCAGGGGTTTAAGTGTATGAAATGGCCAGGACCACAGGTGGGGTAATGTGTTTAAAATAGCCTATATGTCAACTGGGGTTTTAGTATATAGAACAGCCTCAATGTAGATCAGTTGTGGATTCATATGTGCATATAGAACAAACTCCATGTAAATCAGGTGTGGGTTTGGTATATATAGAACAAACTCCATGTAAATCAGGTGTGGGTTTGGTATATATAGAACAGCCTCAGTGTAGATCAGCTGTGGGTCAGGTTTACAGAACAGCTTCATTGTATATCAGCTGTGGGTTAGGTACATTTAGAACATCCTCAGTGTATATCAGTTGTGGCTTAGTATAGATTAACAGTGGGTTAGATATATTATAGAACAGCCTCAATGTAGGTCAGCTGTGGGTTAAGTATATATACATTTGTAGAACAGCCTCAATGTAGATCAGCTATGGGTTAGGTATATATAGAACAAACTCGGTGTAGGTCAGCTGTTGGTTAGGTATATATAGAACAAACTCAGTGTAGGTCAGCTGTTGGTTAGGTGTATATAGAACAAACTCAATGTAGATCAGCTATGGGTTAGGTATATATAGAACAAACTCAATGTATGTCAGCTGTGGGTTAGGTATATATAGAACAAACTCAGTGTAGGTCAACTGTGGGTTAGGTATATATAGAACAAACTTAGTGTAGGTCAGCTGTGGGTTAGGTATATATAGAACAAACTCAGTGTAGGTCAGCTGTGGGTTAGGTATATATAGAACAAACTCAGTGTAGGTCAACTGTGGGTTAGGTATATATAGAACAAACTCAATGTAGGTCAGCAGTTGGTTAAGTATATATAGAACAAACACAGTGTCGGTCAGCTGTGGGTTAGGTATATATAGAACAAACTCAGTGTAGGTCAGCTGTTGGTTAGGTATATTCAGAACAGCCTCAGCGTAGGTCAGCTGTGGGTTAGGTATATATAGAACAAACTCAGTGTAGGTCAGCTGTGGTTTAGGTATATATAGAACAAACTCAATATATATCGGTTGTGGCTTAGTATAGTTTAACAGTGGGTTAGATATATTATAGAACAGCCTCAATGTAGGTCAGCTGTTAGTTAGGTATATATAGAACAAACTCAGTGTAGGTCAGCTGTTGGTTAGGTATATATAGAACAAACTCAATGTAGATCAGCTATGGGTTAGGTATATATAGAACAAATGTAGGTCAGCTGTGGGTTAGGTATGTAGTCAAACTCAATGTAGGTCAGCTTGGGTTAGGTATATATAGAACAAACTCAATGTAGGTCAGCTGTGGGTTAGGTATATATAGAACAAACTCAGTGTAGGTCAGCTGTGGGTTAGGTATATATAGAACAAACTTAGTGTAGGTCAGCTGTGGGTTAGGTATATATAGAACAAACTCAGTGTAGGTCAGCTGTTGGTTAGGTACATTCAGAACAGCCTCAGCGTAGGTCAGCTGTGGGTTAGGTATATATAGAACAAACTCAGTGTAGGTCAGCTGTGGTTTAGGTATATATAGAACAAACTCAATATATATCGGTTGTGGCTTAGTATAGTTTAACAGTGGGTTAGATATATTATAGAACAGCCTCAATGTAGGTCAGCTGTTGGTTAGGTATATATAGAACAAACTCAGTGTAGGTCAGCTGTTGGTTAGGTATATATAGAACAAACTCAATGTAGATCAGCTATGGGTTAGGTATATATAGAACAAACTCAATGTAGGTCAGCTGTGGGTTAGGTATATATAGAACAAACTCAATGTAGGTCAGCTGTGGGTTAGGTATATATAGAACAAACTCAGTGTAGGTCAGCTGTGGGTTAGGTATATATAGAACAAACTTAGTGTAGGTCAGCTGTGGGTTAGGTATATATAGAACAAACTCAGTGTAGGTCAGCTGTTGGTTAGGTACATTCAGAACAGCCTCAGCGTAGGTCAGCTGTGGGTTAGGTATATATAGAACAAACTCAGTGTAGGTCAGCTGTGGTTTAGGTATATATAGAACAAACTCAATGTAGGTCAGCTGTTGGTTAGGTATATATAGAACAAACTCAATGTAGGTCAGCTGTTGGTTAGGTATATATAGAACAAACTCAGTGTAGATCAGCTGTTGGTTAGGTACATACAGAACAGCCTCAATGTAGCTCAGCTGTGGGTTAGGTATATATAGAACAAACTCAGTGTAGGTCAGCTGTTGGTTAGGTATATATAGAACAAACTCAGTGTAGGTCAGCTGTTGGTTAGGTATATATAGAACAAACTGAGTGTAGGTCAGCTGTGTGTTAGTTATATATAGAACAAACTCAATGTAGGTCAGCTGTTGGTTAGGTATATATAGAACAAACTCAGTGTAGGTCAGCTGTGGGTTAGGTACATACAGAACAGCCTCAATGTAGCTCAGCTGTTGGTTAGGTATACATCTGAAATTATGTAGATATTTTTTGCTCATTTTGAATATGGGCTTTAAGGTGTCATTTCACTGAGTTGATCTGGAAAAATGGCATGCAACCAAGTGTGACTATGATCACAGCTGTGTTTTCCCATAGCCGCGGCCATTTTTCCCTGTGTACACTCTATGGTCGATGATATCACATTCAACCTTTGATGTGTATGCTATACCTGCATCCTGTACGCTGTGTAGATGCTGTACATATGCTGTACTTGCGTCTATCCACTCAGTCTGATGCGATCCTAACATGATCAAGGCATGTTCTGTTTGACTAATCTGCGGCATAGCATCAGTCACTTGGTGATCTATCCTCACAAGTGCGCCACATTGGCAGATCATGCAAGGCGCAATCTTGGTCGATCTAGCTACGTATGAGTTGCATCGTACCCTTGATCAATATGATTTGACTCTGACTCCCTGAAACCGTATAAAAGGCCTGGCGATTGGTGGCTGAGCATCAGTTTTTGACCAGCCTCTGAAAGGACAACATGGACCCAATCATTCTGCATAATGCTATGTAATTACATCATGGTGCCTTGCAACTGTTGCAAGACTCTCTGGTTATGCTATCCATTCTGAAGATAAGGATAAAGAAGTATACCATGAAGAAATATTGGTTGCTCTCTGGCTGTGTGAACACCAGAGGGAATATTATGGTCAGTACTCCATCCTGATGGCTGAGGACCTCACTCTGTATGCACCAAGCAGCACGACCATGCTCACAATCAGTTCTTGCTCGAGAAGACTAAATATCGCTCAATCCCATTCTAGCCTTGATAATGTCTCTTGACCAATGCGTTCTTTCCTCGACCGTGTTCGCTCTTTTGATACTCTCTGTGCAACTTTTAGGTCAAGGCTCACTTTTTTGACATGTCAAAAAAACCAAGATATGACCTCTTTGTTGGGGAGACCATTCCTTGACCAACCGCAACCACAGAAAACTAAGCCATGACCAACCCTCAGTCAACTGTTGACTGCGTATGACCTGCAGTGACCAAGCCAAGCTCCAAAATCGCAGCTCGGGATCTTGGGAAGATTTATTGGTGAAATGACCCCTTCAGATATTTACTATTTTCATATTTCTTTTACTATATTAAGGGAACAGCCATTCTATGTTTTTTCCTTCACTCATCACTTAATAAATTTGGTTTAATCAAGGGAAATAATTCTAACCAAAACTATATTTCATTTGTGTGTTATATCTGACAATAATAAAAAACCTTTTAAAGTATCTGCAAAGGAACATGATGCCTTTACTTTAAGATAGATCTATAAAATAAATACCTTTAAAAGTTTTGGTACATTTAGATAGGAATTAGGTCAACTTCATAAATGGGTGGAGGATAAATAAGAAATCTTGCCATATCAATAATCTTAAATAAAAAGGGGGTTAAATTCCATTCTACAAACATCAATTTTACATAACATATTTAGTCACATTGTTATACTATAAAATAGTATATTCATTTATGGACTGCAATTTTAATATGAAATATGAGAGGTGGGAAAAACTCTTCACTTTTAAATGGAGAGCTCTATCAGGAGATCAGAATATAATTGAAAACCTAAGGTCTTGGCTCAATAGATGTTTACACACTGATAGAAATTATACATACAATATTTCACACTATGTATTGTAGAAGGAGGTCAAAGTTCAAATTGTTTGTTCAGAACTGAATTTTGACCTGGAATGTGTAAGTTATATATGGACGCTTTCAGTATGCAGTGAAATGTCAAGATTGAGGAAAAGGTAAAAGTTTTATACAGTTATATTCTCAGTTTTTTTACTTTTGGGTGTTATCTGTTTTTGACAGAATCTTTACAGTAATTTTTGCTCATTGGATAAGTTACAAATACAGACATACTGTATGTCTTTCTATACGAAAGCCTATTTGTACACAAGGTTAATACATGTATTAGAAATGTGCTTTTATGTTGATATACATGTGTCTGTTACATATATTTGACTTTTACACCTGTTTAACAGCTACATATACTACCGTTAGTTCGTAAACTATCTATATATTGCACTATTGATATCATGCAATACCCACAGCATACTTTGCTGATGATTCTAAGGGAGATAACTGTAATAATCTGTGCTATAAGCATTATATTACTTTGATAAAACTTAAAGGGTGACAGCACAATTGTAGTCTACACAGATTCTATCAAAGTATAAGATTCTGTATAATTTGTAGACAAATATGTAAAAGCCTAATTTAGGTACAATTGGCTGATTGCCCAAACCCTATTCTAATCTTTGGCATGATTTATCTCCCTTTATCCCTGTATTGTATATCCAAGTACATGTCACTTTATTTTGTTTATACTACACTTTTATATTGTTAAGGGAAATATAAATAATTATTGTACATCAAATTTGAAGTCCTCAGGAAAAGATAGGAAAATTTAGATCCTATTTAGAGTAAAAAAAACCTTCAAAGTTAATCTACACAGACGCCCTTTATTGGTGGAAGATATCTTTTGCTGTTAATGAATGCAATAAACCTTTGAATGAGTAGAACATTACATTTTATTGATAATTTATGTGTATAATTAGGTTTATTAGATATCAATTTCCATTAGTTTTATTAGTATATTCATAAATATTAAACATGTTTTCTCCCGTCATATATGTGATATTGATTTTTAACATGTTTATTTATGATCTATATGATGATTTCTTTCATGTCAGCAAAAATTACCTGACGTAAGTCTGTTATCTTTCACTTGGTATTTCGTAGAGAAAGAGATTGTGGAACTTCTTATGGATAGTGTAGAACCTCAATCTCCAGCTGATGGCATCAATAAATACCATGGTAACAAATTTGCCTCTCTTCATACTTACAGCTCTTCAAGTACACCTACGGTGCCTTACTCAACAGCCGATATCTTATATGGCAACGAAGTCAGTCGATCTCCCCAACTGGAAGATCTTAGACAAAATAGTTTTACAGATTACAGCAAAGACAGGGATCGAAGTGATTCTAGAAACCTAGGAGAACTAAGTAACAGACGCCCTGGAAGTAAAGGTAGCTCAAGAAAGTCCTTGTCTGTAGAAAAAGGTAGGTAACAAGGTTTATCATTGTTGTATGATAGCATTGTCAGGGGTCAACAGGCATGTATATTTCCCCTTGTCCTATTGCAATTTACTTGTCCCATTGTAAAAATAACTTGTCTGAAATCAAGTTTAAAATTTTAAGATATTACATGTATTTTTGCTTACAAAGTATAATCTTTATTGAATTAAATTTTGTCTTCAACATTTTCACTTGTCCTTTTGGACAAGTGGGAAATAACATTTACTTGTCTAACAGCAAAATATACTTGTTTCTGACAACCAAATAAACCCTATTGTTGGTATGATGTATGGGAATTTATGTGTTCAAATGAAATCAATATTTAAATAAAACCAGTTAAATTTGTGTATCAGATAGAAACTTAGAAATCCAAAAATTAATTGCTTCTTTTATTTAGTTATCTTTTTTGGCCACCTAAATCAGTGGCTTGTGGTGAAGTAAAACCAATCACATTTTTGTCCTGCAACATCAATCAGTTTCTGTGAATTTTTTACATGAATGACATCTTAAAAAGAGGTTTTTAGATTCCAACTAGACATGGTAGAGAATATTCACAGGTGATAAAATAGAGCTGGCCTGAAAATTTTGTAAATGCATGGCACTTTGGTAATTTGAAAGGCTTTTTGGGATTCTTCTGTGATATGTGCCCAGTTAGGGTCCTCTTCTGAAACTTGCTGAGATCTTAAAAAGAAATTGGCAGTCTACCACATAGCAGTTTGTATGACATATATCTCTGTGACCGACACAAAATAACTTGATATAATTTTCCTGATATTGGTTTGTAATGTTGCAGCTATATATCTATTATCAAGGTTTCAGAAATTTTACTTGCTTGCATTGAAGTCAAAATTTCATTCTTGTTTGTAGTTTTTATTGTCCTGCAAAAACATAAGTATTAGAAATCTTGTGGGTTTTTTTTAATCATTCAAATGTAATTTAGCTATTTTTTAAACAAAAAATCTTGTGGGTTTTTTTTTAATCATTCAAATGTAATTTAGCTATTTTTGAAACTTTTCGATAAAAAAGACAAAGCTTTGTACAACCATCTTGAATCATGTGAAAGAGAAACATTTATTGATTTTCAAATACCAGTTATTGAATTATAATATTGCAGACCCTTGACATACAAATTTTTAATATAATTCTAGAATATAATATATCAGATATGTGTGAAAAAGTGTTTTTGAACCACATAGAAAGTTTATCTGTATAATTCATTTATAAATAAGATGCTTTTTAAAGCAATTTATAATTTCACACTGTTCATTTAACAAAATGGTTCTTAGAATGTGTTTGTCCCTTACAAACTAGCTTTACATATAAAGTTTAAAGATGCATCTATTGATTCGTTACTATCAATAATATCAGTCATGTGTAATTGACATCTTTTCAATACACAGCTCCAACTGTCTGATAGCTGTTTGATCCAGACCAGGTATCTTGCAGCGAAACTGACTTAAATTCAATATTTACTATCATTATTCTACCACCTTTTCAGCTTAGATGTCTGGAATTGTCATACTTTTTCCATGACAGTTTGGGATTATCGTTTTTGATAAAGTGGGTCTCACTTAGCAACAGGAAAGTGGTATAAGGTTTTAATGGATTTTCAAACAAATATTACATTGTTAGCATAGACATCAAATTATACACTAGTTCTATTTATATATATATATATATAATTATATATATTTCATTTTAACTTTCCTGTTGTCAGCTTTCCATAATTAAGTAGTTATATTCATTTTTGCCCACATCTGGTGTTTATATCTCACAGATGATATTATATACCAGGACATGTTCATTATATGAACATTTCATAAACAGAGGCAAACTTTTGATGAAATTATTTATTTTTTTTGGTAATTTTTTATTTTTATATATGCGCTTGTGCAGAAGTTTAACTCAAAATTGGCTGGCTGACATCAAAATAAGTGGGAAAGGATGATTTTTATATACCCCTGACCCACAAGCTGAAATTTCTGCAGACCATTAAAGCCATATAAGCTGTCACAATGATGATTTTTGTCCCATGATATATAGACGAGAATATGATGAAATGTGTGTTCAAATATATTATCAAACAGGTGAAACATTGTAGAAGATCTTTTTTTCAAAGTTATTTGTTTTATCAGAATTTAAGTTGTCCAGTACCTTAAAAATCTGGCTGTATTTCTGTATGCAATTACCTTTCAGATAAACTCTTCTTCCATATCAAATGTGCTTTCTAATTAGGTCATGGGGATTTTGGTCCTTTACGCGCTCAGTCTATCAGCAATATCGGCCCTTGACACAATCAGCGTATGTTAAAGTCAGCCGATTTTTTGGTTTATTTATATTTACTTTTAAAATACAGGACATAATTTTATTGGGAAGTAAATGCATTGTGTAAAATATGTGCTTTGTTTTAAATACCTGGAGCAAATCGGATGAATACATGTATATGAATAAAAGTATGAGGTCACTAAAAGAAATTTTTCCAATCATTAATATTACCCTGAAATGAATGCTGACATTGCCAAAATCAAAACAATATAACTGTGAAAACTACGTGTGCCTCATGTTTTACAATCATGCCATCATGGGTTGGGCAGTTCATATGTGTCAAGGATGATAAAGCTAAGAATGCGATGGGACGAGTTAAAAATGGGTCAGGATCACCCGATATACCTGGCATGTGGACAATTTCAGAAACAAATGTTTTGAAAGGACAGAAAAGACCAACTTTGCCTGATATAGGTATAAATGATGATGTACGAAGATAAACGCAAATTGTAATAAGAAACTGCAAATAGCACGTACTTACTTGGTAATCTTCATAAAAATTACCGAAAGTTAATTTGCAATGCTCTGAGTAATGGTGGACAAAAAAAAAAATAAAACTGATATTACGTCCTACATTTTGCAAGATTGTTGCAATTATAGGCATGCATTTGTTATTCTAACCACCAGATAGTCTCTTTGGGATATATATCAGATGAAATATTACATAAAATGGGCATGTAAAATATTTTCACCTACGACAGCTCATATCGCTTTTAAAGTTATACACAAAACAAAAATTAAATTGTTATCTATTGCATCATTATGTATTATATGTTACAAACATCTAAGAGACACTGAATTGTTCTTTTACTACACAATATAGTCTGCTGGTAAGTTCTACTAGTTTTGCCCAGGAGATTTTTAGGGTAGTGACCAGATAATTAGAAACTTTGCCCAAGATTTTAAATATAGGATCTAATAGTTTCAAAAAATTCTGAAATTCAAGTAATTCTGAAATTTGATAGAATGGTAGGCAAAAAATATTATTAGATTTATTGATTTATCAAGTTTGAAATAAAGGTATCCTACTTTAGAAGAAATTAGTAAATTTATTTATTCCCCAGGTTGAGATGATTATTGATTTGTTATTTCAGTTAATTTTAGCAAAGAAAGTGATGACAATCTCCGTCCTGGCCAGCTACTACCAGCTCCAAAGCAAAATAATATATACAGACCAAATGGATTACGGAATACTTTACTTAAAGGAGAACCCCTTTTTAACAATTCAAGAACCAGTGGTACAGGATCAGGCAAGTATTTTCAGTCACATACACACACTGTGAGAGAAAGAGGGAAAGGAGGGATAGGGGAAGAAAGATGTTCACATGAGCTGGCTGGTCTCCGCAGAGGAGAAAGATCCCAATATAATCTATTTGGTCTCCTCAAAAGAGAAAGATCCAAATATAATCTTCTTGGTCTCCCCAGAGGAAAAAAAATCCCAATATAATCTGCTTGGTCTCCGGAGTGTTGACAGATCCAAATATAATTTGGTTAAACTCTGGTAAGGAAGAAGATCGCAATATAATTTGCTTGGTCTCTGATGAGGTGAAAGATCCAAATATAATATGCTTGGTTTCCAGAGAGGAGAAAGATCCTGAGATAATCTGTTTAGTCTCCGGAGAGGTGAAATATCCAGATATAATTTACTTGTTCTCCAGAAAGGAGAAAGATCCTAACATGATCTCTTAGGTCTCCAAAAAGAAGAAAGATCCTTATATAATTTGTTTGGTCTCTGGTGGGGAGAAAGATCCAAATATAATCTGCTTGGTCTCTGATGAGGTGAAAGATCCAAATATAATATGCTCAGTCTCCAGAGAGTCTCTGGAGAGGTGAAAGATCCCAACATGATCATGTTTGGTCTCCAGAGAGGAGAAATATCCTAATCTAATCTGCTTGGTCTCCAGAGGAGCGATATCCCAACATGATCTGTTTAGTCTCCAAAGAGGAGAAAGATCTCAATGTAACCTGTGTGGTGTTCTGAGAGGAGAGAGATCCTAAGTATAATCTGCCTTGTCTCCATAGAGGAGAAAGATCCCAACATGATCTGCTTAATCTCGAGAGGAGAAATATCCTAATATAATCTGTTTGACCTCTGGAGAGGAGAGATATCCCCACATGATCTGTTTGCTCTCCAGAGAGGAGGCAGATCTAGATATAATATGCTTGCTCTCCAGAGAGGAGAAAGATCCCAGTAAAATCTGTTTGGTCTTTTGTGAGGAGAAAGTTCAGAATATAATATGTTTGGTCTCTGGTGAGGAGAGAGATCCAAATATAATCTGTTTGGCCTCCACAAAGGAAAAAAGATCTCAATGTAACCTGCTTGGTCTCCGGAGAGGAGAGATATCCCGATATCCCTACATAATCTGTTTGGTCTCTAAGAGGAGAAAGATCCAGATATAATCTGCTTTGTCTCCAGAAAGGAGAAAGATCCCAATATAATCTGTTTGGTCTCTGGCGAGGAGAAAGATCAAAATATAATTTGCTTGGTCTCTGGCGAGGAGAAAGATCAAAATATAATCTGCTTGGTCTCTGGAGAGGAGAAATGTCCCAGCATAATGTGTTTGGTCTCATGAATGGTGAAAGATCTAATATATTCTGCTTGGTCTCTGGAGAGGAGAAAGATCCAAATATAAACTGCTTGATCTCCGGAAATGTGAAAAGTGAGAGGTGAAAGATCTAAATATAACCTGTTTGGTCTCCAGAGAAGAGAAAGACAACATGGTTTGGTTGATACTGTAGATTGGTGAAAAGGTTTTTGTTGATGCTATAGGTTGAACTGGGGAAAAGGTTTTTGTTGATGTTGTAGGCTGTACTGTACAAAAGATTTGATTGATATGGTAGGCTGAGCTGTAAACAATATTTGGTTGATACTTATGTGGCTTGAAAAAAGGGAGCTACAGTAAGAGTAGGTACAAGAAAGGACACTGCATATTATGTCAGTTTTTTATGACAGATTTGCCTATATGGGTGTCAAGATTGTTTGATCTGCACTGCAGTGGACATATATCAGCTAGACCTATTAAAGGAGTTGATAAGTCCATAGGGCAATATTGCTAATTACATTTGTGTTTAAAAAGTTGAATGAATGCTTCATTTAACAATTATTAAAGTATAAGCACTGGTTAGCATTTCGTATCATTATCATTGCATCAGTAAATTTGTATAAGATATGGTGTTTTAATAGACAAAAGACTGAGCATGTATGGCGCTGATTTGAAGTTCCAGATCTTGAGCTAGTCAAATGGAACTGTACAGTATC
The DNA here is from genome assembly GCA_030159075.1 of Atrina japonica. Lineage (NCBI taxonomy): Eukaryota > Metazoa > Mollusca > Bivalvia > Pterioida > Pinnidae > Atrina > Atrina japonica. The sequence goes on along the minus strand of BROG01000031.1, from coordinate 220,841 downwards.
GTTAATTATTTCATTATCTATCAATGTGGCGACAAGACATGGGGGGACTTGATGTGTATAGTCTGTTAGATTAGTGTTCTATGTGTCACAGGTATACTGGTATAGTTGGCATGTAGTGGCACAGAAAGTTACAATATATGTTCATAATTACACTAGACTTACACTCGTTATTTGGAGTCCAATTGTATCTTACTTCTCAAAATGTATGCCTTTATAACAAAAATTAAACGTGGAGAACTTAATGATAAAATTGATGATGTTGAGAAGCCATTTACGAAGTTGGCTGTCATTTATATGACACAATAATTGACTTTTTCTTCTTCGATCGACCCTCTGTACAAATCAACACATACATGTGTATTCTGATAATCAAAGTGATTGGTTCAGAAAACAGCATAATCTTTATAAAACATTTAAATATCTGTATACACACCTGTAATTCTAAACATGGTTAAAACATATGTACTGTAGCCAGTGACATAGTTATTAAATATCAGACAATAAGACTATAAATTAAATATCATAGTGAAGAATTGATTGCTGGTAGAATAATAAGTAGATAGCGTTAGACTCTGTTACATTGATTGACTCTAATGTAAAGATCAGAATAAAATAGTGACCAACTTGAAGACATTTGGTATACAGAACAAGTGTGTTAAGATGCCTGTATGGTTTAATTCAAACACTTGAGATGAGAACAATGTACTCGCTGAAGCAAAAACTGGTATATATACATTTGTTTATTTGTATATGTTCAAGATATATTATGTATGAATATATATATTTAGTTGCAAACTTGGGTCGATTCCAGGATAGAAAAATATGTCTGTCTGTTGTTTTCAAATATTATTATTCGAGGCATTGCATGGAAGTATAGGTAAAATGGCTCGTTTTCGGCTGGTATTAAGGGAAAATAATGAAACAAAGGAATTAAGGCTACCTAAAATCAACAGCAGTGTTATAAAACAGTTATTGTGGTATAAATCTAAAACAAGTAAGTAAGCGATGACCTTTTAGATAGAACAAAAGACATATACTGTATCAGACTATGACAACAATTGGTTGATTTCTTTGCAGTATGTACAATGTTTGCATGGCGTTTCCTAACAGGCTTCATATTTTTGTCCATTGACTGTTGATACGTTTAATAATATTTTGTCATGGTATATTTGTGTGTGTGTGTGTGTGTGTGTGTGTGTGTGTGTGTGTGTGTGTGTGTGTGTGTGTGTGTGTGTGTGTGTGTGTGTTGTGAATGCTTACCACAAGTGTGATAATCCTTGTTTTTGTCTTTAAAATGTTTTATTTGGTAAAAGACTTCATTGATAGACATGATACCATGGAGGTCCCCCTGTGTTTAACTAGACATTGACTTTTGTTGTGTCTTACAGGATAAAGCTAAAACTAGAGTTCAATTACTTGAAGTGACTAGAGTTCAATTACTTGAAGTGAAAATTACAAGTAGATATAGATCTCTTTACATTATGATTTCCCCATTGAGGGATTGTGCTACACAAACTATGTCTGGAACCTGTGTGAATTCTGTCACATTTCCCTAGTTACCTCAGTATTTGTAGTGCTAGTTCACTGAAAGTAGACTTAATACTGGGATAGTATGCAATACATGTACAAAATATGGAACATTTCGGAACATTTTTGAACTGTAGTTATAAGGCACAATTTTGGGACTTGTAAAAATGAATTTTAATAGTGATAGATCTTTAATACAGCTCAACTGGTCAGACGAAAACAAAATAAAAACCCCTTCGTGTCAAACTTTGTGCTGTTCCTTCTGTTTTTTACTTAATATTGAGGTACTCAAGACTGAGTTGAAATCTGCCAATATCAACTATAATTGCTTTATGATATTTCTATCTGAAGATAATAATAATGGTTTTATTTCATTTTCTTCATTGTACATTTTATTATCTCCCAGACAGAGACTAATAAATTTATACAGCTACATAGATATAATCTATTTGTCCTCTACATCTCGGTTTTGATCTGGTTTGATGGAGGTGTTCAGTGATTTATTTCCAGCAGTATTTAGAAATTCTCTGGCAGTACATTTGTGAGTTTATTTCCATTTGTTGACGTGTTTTATTCTATTGATCAAACATGTACTTTAAATAGTGCATTAGATGTTCAGAATCTGCAGCGGAACATTGTGATTCATATATAGGTGAGCTGATACTTATTATGTAAACATCAGTGAAAGATCAGTCAAAAGAGGGATCAGATATAAACATCAGTCAAAAGAGCGATCGGATGTAAACATCGGTCAAAGGAGGGATAAAATATAAACATCAGTCAAAGGAGGGATAAAATATAAACATCAGTCAAAAGAGGGATCGGATGTAAACATCAGTCAAAGGAGGGATAAAATATAAACATCAGTCAAAAGAGGGATCAAATACAAATATTATTCACAAGATGGAACAAATACTGAAAGGATGGGGTATTTCACTCACTTAAGGTTTTTTAGCATGTTTAAAGATGAAAGGTACACAGTGTAGCTTATATGAAGTTAATGCATGGAGGAGTCTGCCACCATGGCATATGTTATTTATGTCAGAAGCTTGTCCCACCATCCTCTGCCACCAGGGGTTTTGTTTGTAGGACAGCTATAAATATGTTAGAAGGTTGGATTCCCATGGTCATATCACAATTTTTTGAAAGTATTTTATAATGCTTTTGTATTTCAAGGCCTATGTACACATGGCTATATATATTCATTTGTTCATACAATATAGACCTTTTCAATACTGACAGTTTGAAGTACGTGTGCACACATATAATTAGTATGGTACTTATATATACAGAAAAAATTGTTTACCATACTCCAAATCCTTTAAAGTATTGTTTACATATTATCAATCATCTCTCCAGTATGGAACCATCACCATCATGGGGACCACAGTTTAGTATACCAACATTTGTGCATACTAATTTCAGAAACTAATATAACTAATTTTTTAAGTAAAGGGGACCTTTTTTCATGGTAAAATAAGTCATCTGAGTTTTAGAGCATCAGCAGGTATTAGAGAAAAATCTTAGGGAGGTTTCATTGTTCAAATAACTCTGTGATGAAAGTCATTTTAAGCAAGTTGCAATTACAGAAATAATCATGAATCTATTTTCAGAGCATGAAACTCAAATCATTTTGAAAAAGAATATATTGTTTGTGTCTACATTTGCATTTTTTTCCATTCATAGTAGAAAGTTCAAAGGGAGGTAACTGTAACTTTCTTCTTGTAAAGACAACAAACTGGTACCTATTCCTGTGGTACATATGTAACTCGAAGATTTTTACCTTTATATATCAAAACATTGAAGAATTATTGACAATAGACTTTAAAATGTTGAGGTGGTTATTTATATATTAATTTTAAAACGACAATTACTAGGTCATTGTATGACATTTTTGTTGCAAAAGTGATCAATAAGTATGATTCTGGGTTTACAGTTTATGTTCTTATCCAAAATATCTGAAACAGTAAATAAAATATAAAATGAAACCTTAACCATGTATAAATTTATTGAGATATATCTTTTATCTATTAAAGTTTCTGACTTGTTTCCTTTGTCTCAAACCTTTAGATGGATTATAATCAATTGATAATCATTTGCACTTTTAATCCTGATTAAAATTTAAAAACTGGCTAAATTGAATGTACATGAGTTTAGGGTGAATTAGAAAATTTCACTCATCACCTAGGAACCTTAAGCTGTGCAGACACCATGCAATACTGGGGAAATAATTGGTGTACTATCTGTCCTCAAATTGAGGTATATCAATAGAATATTGAGGTAATTGATTTATTTTTAAATCAATATAACACTTACAGGATTTGCTCACTATCAAAATAATAATTCAGAAATATTTTAAATATAGCATTAGATCCGCTTTCATACATAATTACACAAATATAGGTATATGTGGTTATTAACGATTTTCTGTTCAATATAGGTATTGACCAAGAACTTTGTCCCCCAAGCCATTTATTATTTCACTTTTTACCTCATACTGGCATGTTGCCAAGAACAGGAAAGAGCCAGTGTAATTTTGTTATTGCATGTGGATCTGTTAAGAAATTGATTATTGTTGTTGCACATGTGGTTAAAATTCAAAGATAGACTTAATACATAGATACGGTAATCCAACTTAGTTTAAAACCCCTAACAAAGGCACCAACAAAAGTATCTGGGTCATACTTTTAATCAAAGCAACAGGTCATTCTAAGCGGTGAATAAAATTATACTTAATCAGCGGAGCTCGGTTATTTCATTCAAACAACACATTTTCAAATATCAATTAATTTTTCCAGCAGTGCTTTCATAAATTTCAACAACACCAGTTCATGAGTCTTGTAGGAAAAATGACACATTTTTGGAACTTATAAGAACAACTTGTCACTTCATTTGAATGTGAAAAAGGAATAGTTTACAAGGATTTAAATTTTGACACTTTTTGTGAGGGATGTAAAAACATTTTCCAATGTCTAAAATGTTTGTGAGTATGCCTGTGCCCATGTACAGCAATAGGTACAAGATTTACCAAGATGCTTTTATCTATGTTGGTAAGTACCTGTAGTGGAACTAAATCATTTCATCTTCTAAATAAGTAGATTAGTCTTTCCTGTAGTACAGCTAATAGGAGAGAGTTTGCAGATAAATCATTTCTTATTTTAGAGTCCCTCATTAATCTGTCCTTGAGTCACATTTGCAATAGTAAATAAAATGATTACAAATTGATCATTCATTAGTAAGTTGTTTTTAATTGTAAATGTTGAGTTATCATAGGTAAGCAATTGTTGCATTTCACTGCATGTTATTTGTCTTGTTGTTTTCAAAGCAAAAACGTATTGTTGATAACTCTGATCTCATTAGTAAATCATAATCGTTCTCAGCTGTAAGTTGCTGATCTCAGCTGTAAGTTGCTGATCTCAGCTGTAAGTTGTTGCTGTAGTCAGCTGTAAATTGTTGCTGTTGTCAGCTGTAAGTTAATGTTGCTGTTGTCAGCTATAAGTTGTTGCTGTTGTCAGCTATAAGTTGTTGCTGTAGTCAGCTGTAAATTATTGCTGTTGTCAGCTATAAATTGTTGCTGTTGTCAGCTATAAATTGTTGCTGTTGTCAGCTGTAAGTTGTTGCTGTTGTCAGCTGTAAGTTGTTGCTGTTGTCAGCTGTAAGTTAACATTGTTGCTGTTGTCAGCTGTAAGTTGTTGCTGATTTCACCTGTTAGTTGCTGTTGGTCTTAACCCTAGGTTATTTTGTTGATCTCATCTGCAATTTGTTGTTGATCTCATTAAGACATTTTGTTGAACACATTTATCTCATTTTGATCTGTGATTTATCTTGTTGGTCTCAATTATTTTGTTGGTCTCATCTGTATGTTGTAACTGGCATTTTCACCTTGAGTTTTCATTGTTGGTCTCACTGAGTCATTGGTAACTATCATTTACTTTATCAGATCATTATTTTTGGTCTCACTGAGTCATTGGTAACTATCATTTAGTTTATGTTTATGAGGTCATCATCGTTGATCTATTGGCCATTACTCATTCAATTTATGTTTGTAAGTCGTCCATCAAAACATGGAAACATTTGAGTACACTAAAATTTGCAGTTCCTCTCTATGTTTTCACATTTGTGTATGTCCAATTGTGTTTCATAGTTTGGTGATATGTATGAATGTTAAAATTGCATTAATTTCTGCATGTACAATGTACCCATTAACTCTGAAATGCTATTTGGTTATGTAATAGAATTGATATTCATTTTCAAGTTAAAAACAAATATTGTCAGTAAAATTGAAATCAAGATCTATATCTGATAAGAATACATGAACAAACATATTATTTCAAACACTGGTTTTTAAGATATTGTATTGAATAGTAATGAGAATTTTGTTGTTTATTGCAGGGCGGGACGCAGACGATTTGATAGCAATGGGAACAATTTGGAGCCCAAATGCTCAGCCACATAACAAGCAAAATAACTCTGTTAGTGTTAATTCTGTAACAAACAATACAATACCAAATGTATCAGGCAAAAATATACAAATGCAGCCTGCTATGATATCGTCCAGTTCAACTGGAATCGGTCACCAGCAGCAACCCCAGCAACGAAGAGTTACAACCAATAGTGTTAAACCTATCATGGTTCATAATTCCAGGCAGAATAGTTCAAAAGAAGGTAAGTGTCTCAGTGATGCATCAAAATAAAGACAACCATTGTTTTCAGATCATTTCAGTCCAAGGAGAAGTTGAACAGACTCAACAAAAATCCATGAAATGCATGACTGAATATTCATAACCGAGAACAATATTTCTTTGCATGTTGATTTCATGTATATTTCATCATGCTATTTACATTGTCATTTATAATGGAATATTGATAAGGAAATGGCATCCTTTTATCATTGTTCATTCATACTTGGCATGGTTAGCAGTATTATTGACATTAAATTACTGGTTTGAACAACAGTTGCTGTTGTTGATATTTAATTGATTATTGATGCATCAGTGGCCAGAATATTCTAGGAATTATTCTGTAGCAAAACAGATATGAATACAAGGATAAAAATGGATACACATACGGTTCGGATTTTTTTCTAGTAGGCTATGTGGTAATTAGGTGTAAAATCTAGCAGATAAAATGTCCGTTTCATAACTCATAGATTACTCAATGCAGACTGGAATGGAGAGAAACAACAGCCGAAATTTAATGAATTGACAGCATTGATACATCGTTGTCAAATATATACTTGCTGTAGTCAGTCTTGATGGAGGCTTAAGAACAATGCAAATTGTGATAAAACATATCGATAATGTTGAGTATCAAAGGCGCTATGTGATAAGTGTTACAATCGTTATGAACTTATGTAGGTCAGTTTGTTAGTTAAGTTTTATTTCCTTTTGGTATAATAAAACAATTATTGCCCTTGTTTGGGTTGACATGAATATTTGCCCACCCTTGAGGTGTTATGTCAACCTCGGCTGGACAAATATACATGTCAACTCAAAACAAGGGCAATAATTGTATAGTGTCACCCCCACAATGGCAGCCAATTAAGAGGATTTTTTTATTTAAGACTTTCCTGCTTTTTGGCTCATACATCAACTAAACTTACATGACGTATATGCCTTATGATGCTAAGTACATCCCATGCTTCATTATTTTTTTTGGGGGGGGGGTGTTGTAAAAAGGTGAGCTTTGTGATTGTTGATTACTCTGTGCTTAAAGGAATCTTTTTACATCAACTGACAAAGTAGTTTTAAGTTAATCAATTTCAGTATTGTACATGCATTAACCTTGCGAATACATGTGTATTTTTCTCTTTTCAGTCGAACCAAAATACAATGATCCAATAGTTGGTGCACCAGCATCTTTTCAACAAAGACTTATGGAATTAAGTGCACTTGAAGCTGATACTATACGATACGAAAGGAATAAGAAAGTCAAAAAGAAAGTGAAACAGGACAGAGATTCATGAAAATTAGTTCCATATATATTTATTAATATAAACATGATTATTAGGATTTTCAAATTGTTACATTTGAAGGTCATGTTCATTCATGAAAGAAAAAAAATGTCATAGCATTGTGAGTGTTTTAATCTCCAGAAAATTACAAACTTCATACTCAATATTAAGCAACCTCTGTGATATTTTGTGTACAATAAAAGCTGATTTGGTAACTTATAAACATATCAAAAACCATCCTAGGTTGTTTATATTAATATGGACCCAAATATATATACACACAGGCATTTAGTCACTAACTATTGTAAAGATTATCCAACAAGTCTGTGGTCATTTGTACTTTACCAAGGGCTATGCCAAGAGGCATTTGTGGTATAAGATTTAGAGAGGCATCGACTGAGAGTCTGTCGTCACAGTAGATGGGTTTAGTTGATGGTGTCTTCAGTTTGATGCACTTGTAGATCCTAGATTTATGTTTTTATATTATCAGTTTGTTAATAATTTATTTCACATTTTATTTCATCTGCAAATTTTGCTGTTTCTTTATATTTTACTGCTGAATACTGTATTTTGATAGTCAAGATAATTCAACAAAAATTAATTCATTTTGAATGTAGAAGTAATACTTTTGAAAACATTGGACTTAAAAGTTAAATCACTAAAGTCAATTAGTGAAATATCTTAAACCAACGAATAGAAATAAATAAATAAACAAAAGAAGGATGCATTTTTGACAAAAAGGATATTCAATACTTCTTCCAGTATGTATTTCTGAGTAGGACATTATTTTGTGAAATAATAATTAAGGAATTGCACAAAAAGTTTCACAAACAGAACACATTCCTTGATGATTTGTTTAAGGAAGTAATTGAGGAAGATGTGTTACTTATAAAATACGCTGTGATATGAAATGATTACAGTTAAATGATTGTATATTAATTCTTATTATAATTGCTGTAGTTTTTATCTTTTGATCAGTAATGTTCTATACTCATCCCAACAGAAAGCATCTGTTTATAATTCCTAACAACTTCTATCTGTAGTAACTAACATTTGTCACACCAGCTAGATTGGTCCAGATCCACATTTTTGTACTTTTCTAGTCTCTATACAACAGGTTCATTTATCTTCTCACATACACACACATACACACACACACACACATACACACACACACATACACACACACATATATATATATTTATGTTATCTTGTTTGAGGACAGTTGGAACATTCTATCCTTTTATCACTGTTTCTATTGATGTCAAATAAAACTTCATTTTAACTTTAGCTAGACTTCTATGCAAAACTCTACACATTTGTACTGACACACAAAAACCAATGTAATTATGTTGTATATGTTGTTTATATTGCACAACGTTTTTGCAGTTTGTTTTTTACTTTAGATGGACCAAAGTGAAATTGATTTAATGCCAAATTACTTCTTTTTTTAAAGTAAATGTTTATATTTCACAAATGTTTGAGCAGAGAAATATGTTGATTGATTATACACAAATAGCATTATTTCCGTTCAGTATGTTCAATGTATGTGTGTAAAATTTTGATTCAGTTAAAGTTTTGTGAAAATTGTACTGTATGGATGGAAGATTGAACATGTTAAAGTTATTTGCATGTGGTGTATAAGTAATAGGTCAAAGATATATTTATTTTTGCACATACCTTATTATGTTGGTTTGACAAATGCAAAAATAAGAACCAGCAAATGTGTGTGAGAGAGAGAGAGAGAGAGGGGGGGAGAGTTCTGAGATAGTTTTTCATGAAAGGCATTAAAGCTTAAAATTGTGGGATGAATCATTCAGTATATCATAATTTAACATGCATGTATTTAATTGCTAGACTGCCTTGAGATTTAATGATGTGTCAAAATTCTAAACTGCTGCTGAAATTTGTATGCTTACAGAATGATATTGATTGATTTTAGTATATTGAAACTGACCATATTTTGAAATATAATGCAGTGAACATGTCCCCCACACAGGGCACAGATTTACACAGTCTGACCTATCCCAAGACATTATATATATACTGAACAAATATTGCAACCATTTTAAAATTCGTATTGAAAACTGATTTTAACCTTTCAGAGTATCAAGTAACACTACTGAGAATAGGATCATTTTTTAAAGTTTCAAATAAAAATCAGTCACAGGTAAAATGACAGGTTGAGACACGAGTTTTCAATGTTTAGCTGTATGTAAAGTTTAATCACCTCCTTGTGATTTAAAATAAAGTTAAACGATATTTGCCTTTGTCTGGAAATCTAAGCTCAGGTATTTAAATGTTTTACAAAGCTTTAGGTGTATTACACAGAAGGTTCAAGGTACCTTGGATTACAACTTACTGTGAAAGTTGAATTGTTTAATGTTTTAGTAATTGCTTTATTTTTTTTACTACCTTAATTATTATTTTTGAAATTCTTTAATTTTCTTTTATGAATCTATCCAGCTTTGGTATATTTCAGGAAGGTGTTAAGATCTTTTCTACACTTTTTTGGGTGTAGGTTTGTTGTAGTTCAATTTCTAATATGCCAAGAGAAATATTATATACTTATATTGGTCCAACTGGTCAAAAGCATTGATCAATACATAGATTTATATTATATATTTGTATTGCTATTTATTGAAGAATTGGCATGGCAGTCAAGCCACAGCATCATAATGTTGATTATTATTAGTCTCAATTGAATAAAGAAAACAATTGTTTTAAAGTATATATTGTGTTTGTTAATGGTTTGTTTTTTTTTTCTACAGAGATCAACATTGATTTACAAGATACATCATGTGCAGTAACATGCCCAAAATGTTCCTAACACAAAATATAAGGGCATTTTCCTAGTATTTATGTACCTTAATTTTTTTAGGTTACATATTGATAGATAAACTAATTTGAATAATTGTAATGTTATCTGCATCAATTTCATGTATTTTCCTTTCATTATAATTGAACTATGTTTGAATAACAACAAAGCTGTTATATTTTGCATCCGTATCTTCGTTCATTGACACCATAGGAATTAATACTACTAAAAATAACGCTTAATAATTTCTTGATAAAATATAGATTTCAGTCAAACTTTTGAAGGTATTAGAAAATATAGTTAATATTTGCGACAGTAAGTCACTGTGTGTTCCTGTGCATTGATATTGGAGGATCTTATAAAACAATGGACAAATTTAAATCTGGCTTGTGTAGAATAACAATAATTTGCTAAGCTACATTTTGTCTAGAGTATTCTGATGAATTTTAGATACAGTTTGGCTTGGTGCAAACATAGTCAAACAAACAGATGGCTATAATCCATGTTGTTACACATGAGAATGAAAAGGAGTCAAAAGTCTGAGACAAAATGGACACTGTAGGAGATATCTGAATGTGAAACTTTGCTGATATAAATTGTTAGTTCTATTGTTTGGTATTTAATTTACTTGGTTTTCTTTATTGTAACTTATATTCATTTGAAGTTTATTACTTTCCTGAGCTAATTAAATTGATGATAGTATTTGCTACATTACATTGATTTTTAAATATAATGTTTTTGGACTTTGTGGCTGAATTTTTGGATCATCCTGCTTGAAACCATTCTCTCACTTTTGGTCAGCACAGATTCGAGCCCCAATGGATTCTACGCTGACTTTGAAAGAATGTTTGCTTGTATAAGACTATTGATCTTTTTCCCGGGTACATTGTAACTGGACTGTCCTCCGCCATTAAAAACTGGCCACCAACACACTGTGTTAGGCAGAAAACAGCATTCTAAACAATCCATGACACCTGTACAAACAAACACACACACACACACATATATATATATATATATATATATATATATATATATATATATATATATAAATTATTGAAAGTCCAAACGTAAAGAAATTAAATATAAAAATACAGGATGCCACACTACAAAACAGTTTTTAGTTTTATTAACTTACATTGTGACACGTGTTTCGCGTTACAAATAGTCATCAACAAAAATGTATTGAATATATATCATGAATCTCATAGTGGTAAAGTAAATACATATATAAGAAGTTGATGAAGTAGATAAGATAACACTAATGTGGGAAGATTAATGCAAAGAATAAACAAATTAGTTAATCTGATAAGAAGGCTACTCCTTTGCATAAGATTATATGAAATGTGTGGGTTAGGTTCTGTTAAGTAATGGTTTGAATTTATCAAGAAAATATTGCTCTTTGAGTGTAATATTCGAATAGTCGTCTGTTTGATATATTGGCATGATTTTGAAATTCCCTTTACTACACTGATATATATATATATATATATATATACATGCACGTATGTAAGGTAAGTTATATGTATTAAATCAGGATTAGATTGGATTATTGTGGAAAGAAATACAACTTGCGTAAATAATCATTTTGTAAATATTAAAACAAATCTTATTTACTGATCTTTTCCCTTTAGAAATGAAGCGATGAAACGTAAAATCGACCTAACCAGAATGGATTAACACCTTTGGAATAAAAAAGTATGGACTATTTAAGTCAAATGTTTAAATGTGTAAATTATTATTCTGATCTTTAATCTGGGATTACATGGAATTATGATAATCTTATCCGGTACAATGAAGTGACCTAAGATTTGTTTCAGTACAGTAATTATATAACTTGACCCTATTACCAGCGATAGATGAAGTCTTATTAACAAAAATGATCGTTTTGAGCATTTGTTTTGGCCTTTTGTTGTTGCCAAACTATAACTTTGCTATTATGTTTAAGGCTGTTTTTTAAATATCAATGTACCATATCATTTTATTTACTAATTACTCATAAAGATTTTGATATATTTGAACCTTGTGAGTGAGATTCCTGGAAATGTTTAAAATTTGAACCAACCATTAAAGATAACATGTCCTCTTAAAAGTGAAATATAATTTACTTTAGTCATTTTACTTATAATAGACATGATGTGATATTAGAATGAAACTACAACAAACGTGATTATTTTGACTTTCCTTTTTTTTGCAACTTTCTACCTTTAAGTCATTTTCTTCATAACGAGTGTATGGTATTTATGTTTCCCAAATGACAAGATATGCAGGACCTATTCAACATTCGATCATAGGAATAAGCCGTTATCAGAAAGATATGAGAAATTGTGTTTAAAATTTAGCAAATTTTACAGTCAGTGTAATGACTTCATTTTCAGTTACTATGATTACTGACTTAAATGTTCAGTTATTTGTTCGGACCTATTGTTTTATCGTCTTTATCATAAGTGACTAAAATGTCGAGTTACTTGTCGGGAAGTAGGTCCTATTGTTTTATCGTCTTTATCATAAGTGACTAAAATGTCGAGTTACTTGTCGGGAAGTAGGTCCTATTGTTTTATCGTCTTTATCATCAGTGACTAAAATGTTGTGTTTCTTGTTCGGTAGTATTGCTTTAATGTCTTTACCATTAGTGACTGAGATGTTGAGTTACTTGTTCTGAAGTATTGTTTTATCGTCTTTACCATTAGTGACTGAAATTTAGGATTGTTTTTAATTTTTTGAAAAAGCATGAAATATATGTGCCATGGATCATGGAAAAAATTCTGTATTGCACATTTATTTTTTCCAAAAAATGAAAAACAATCCTTATATTATATATATTACAATTTTCTGTGAAACTAGTCAGCTGGTCATGAAATTCATTCTATATAATTGACTTTGCAGTAGGAGTTTTTCATATGACGTAACAGCTAAACAGAGGTGTGAGACGAGAAGTAGTTCCCTTTTCTGCCCGGAAATATTAAATAAAATTAAGGTTTATTTTCTTATTTTCATATCATTTTGAAAGAAACTAGTGATATGGAAAATTTTGAATGCTTATTGTCAGATTTGGTTCGAGGTTATTAATATTCGACTGCTTGGTTAACTGTGTAAGAAGAGAATTGAAAATGCACATAGCCGCAACCATAGCCATGCTGTCGAATGACAACTGGTTTATTTACAACAAATTTGCGTTTGAATTCTGATATATTACAAGTTGATGGAACATCAACTCAGTTATGTTATGCTAAGTTGTTTATTGGGAACAAGTCAAAGCACATTTTGCCTTATGACGTTAATAACACATTATATTGACGCAAAATTACACATGTATGTGGATTTCAGTAACTTAAACTCAGCTTCAAGATTGAAATTTCCAAATCGCACTTTTTTTCGTTTATTTTTGCTTTTTAAAATGACAAAAATATAGTAACAATTCGCTGAAAAATATAGGTCTACAAGACTTGTTGAAATATATGCTATTAAAGGTCAGTTCGGCGTCCTGTATGAATTTTAAGATACTATAAATTTGTTTTAGAATGTTACTTTTAAACCAATTTTTACCATTATACTCTGGACTGTTAATAATTCTTGTGCACGATTAATATGCAAATGAGTTTTATTCAAGTTTCCCTTACTGTGTATTGGCAAGATCTGTCATAGAAGTTGCGCCATTCCTCATCCTCGTGATCTTAACTGATGAGAAACTCGCGACAGTCTTTGAAGTTGGGAAAATGTTTTACATGTACACGTATTGACCTAAAGATTTAAGGCTTCTAATAGGAAGTATAGCGTAAGGGTATAATACTGCACTGCCGCTTAGAAATTTAATATCGATGAAACGATGTTAATAAGCCATGATTTTATAATCATATCGCTGATCTTTGTAGTTGTTGCATAATAAATAAGCCATCAGTACTCACGTTTGGCCAAATGTCTGACCCGATTTTAGTTACTTTTTTGTAAAACATAATTTTACCGAATTAAAAATTACGTATACTGAATGTATTATACCTCATTAAAATTTACGAACTCAATTCGTATCTTTGATTATTAATGGGATATACCATAGAAAGTTTGAGTGTGACTTACGAGAAGGGAGACAGCTAATGTTCGTTCATTTCAAATGAAAGTAGACATTTTATTTGACATTTTTTACAAATCAGCTGGGTAGCGTGATGATTGATTTGTACATAACTTACTTAAGTATTTCACACGATTTGATTTCACATGATGCGAGTGACGAATTGTTTCTGACAGGAATATTCGGTGAAGACAAACAAATCAACCTGTTTATCAGAGATGCTTGACAAAGTTGCTCTAGGCCTAACTCTCTTTTTACTTTTCAACAGACAAGTTACAATTGTAACTAAGAAGCGAACTCTTATTTCTTTGGTCTGTGGTTCTGGTCTCCACATATAGTCTTGTGTTTCCGATTTCTGTCTGGGATTTGTTTTTGCTTTGTGGTAATGTATGGTTTTTAAGATTAAATAAATAGATATAAATATATTCTATTCTCTTCTGTATTGATTCGTTCATGTATTTCTTCGCCAAAAAGAAAAGCGGTTAACACTCGGGTTACGTGACTACAAACATTGACAGCTGCGTTACACCGCTCTATATAATTGCAATGAAGGTAATTGCAGTCAGTATATAAATATTTTGAGTTACTTTTTTGGAAGTATTGTTTTATTGTCTTTATCATAAGTGACTAAAATGTTGTGTTACTTGTTCGAAAGTATTGTTTTAATGTCTTTACCATTAGTGACTGAAATGAATGAAATGTTGAGTAACTTGTTCGGAAGTATTGTTAATTTGTTCATATCACTAGTGACTGAAATGTTGAGTTACTTGTTCGGAAGTATTGTTAATATGTTCATATCACTAGTGACTGAAATGTTGAGTTACTTGTTCGGAAGTATTGTTAATTTGTTCATATCACTAGTGACTGAAATGTTGAGTTACTTGTTCGGAAGTATTGTTAATTTGTTCATATCACTAGTGACTGAAATGTTGAGTTACTTGGTTCGGAAGTATTGTTAATTTGTTCATATCACTAGTGACTGAAATGTTGAGTTACTTGTTCGGAAGTATTGTTAATTTGTTCATATCACTAGTGACTGAAATGTTGAGTTACTTGTTCGGAAGTATTGTTAATTTGTTCATATCACTACTGACTGAAATGTTGAGTTACTTGTTCGGAAGTATTGTTAATTTGTTCATATCACTAGTGACTGAAATGTTGAGTTACTTGTTCGGAAGTATTGTTAATTTGTTCATATCACTAGTGACTGAAATGTTGAGTTACTTGTTCGGAAGTATTGTTAATATGTTCATATCACTAGTGACTGAAATGTTGAGTTACTTGTTCGGAAGTATTGTTAATTTGTTCATATCACTAGTGACTGAAATGTTGAGTTACTTGTTCGGAAGTATTGTTTAATTTGTTCATATCATTACTGACTGAAATGTTGAGTTACTTGTTCGGAAGTATTGTTAATATGTTCATATCACTAGTGACTGAAATGTTGAGTTACTTGTTCGGAAGTATTGTTAATATGTTCATATCACTAGTGACTGAAATGTTGAGTTACTTGTTCGGAAGTATTGTTAATTTGTTCATATCACTAGTGACTGAAATGTTGAGTAACTTGTTCGGAAGTATTGTTTTACAATCGCCAATCCCTGTTATGATTTCCATTCACATTTACATCCAGTTGCATTTTCCCATTTCTTTTTGATTGGGATTTAAATTTGGACTTGACTGATCTGACCAGATAGGGACACTGCTCTTTTGTAGCACCTGATCCTACATCGTGACGTTTTGTGTTTGATCAATATGCAGTTGATATGTATATTATTCTACGGATTTCAGCTCTGTGTCTGTACGTTTACAATTTTAACCATTTTTACAAATGGGGCGTTGAAATCATTGCTAACTTGTATTTTTTGTCTTCCACTTAATTCTTCCTCTCCTCGTGAAGAATAAAGCTTCTGTATAAATATCAGCTAAATCTAATTTTGGAATTTTATTAACCCAAATCATAATAAATAAAATCCTGGTTTATATCGCGATGTACCCGTTAATTTATATAGTATACATTGGAAGATGAACAATCAGTATTGTAGTACGACAATGAATTGACATCAAACTATCATTCCTTCTATACCGACTATTGTCACATCAAATGGCGGGGTAGAGTAACATTTTGATTATCATACGGATGATTCTACTCTTTAGTTATAACAAGCAGCACGGGACTAACATTTTGTTCCTCACTAAGTATTATCTTGTGTGCGGCGACAAGTAGGAACGATAACTCTAGTCACTAATTTTGATGTTATGCTTTATTACCTAAAATGTCAAGAAAGAGTTCACAAGAAGCCAACAACAGATATATGGATTTTAATTTTTTATAATATGCTTTTGTTAGCCTCCCATACCTTTTGACCAAAGTAAAAATTTTATCATGTTTAGTCTGATAATCACATGCTAGATGATTTGTTTACAATGCACAGTAGAGGAGTTGTTCAGATATAATAGATGCACAAGAACTTAGTTCAAACTATGAAAGAGAATTTATCTATAGTTCGTGTAATTACTATTTCTTCATAATGATGTCTAATTAACTTAGATAAATTTATTTCAAATATCAGAGAAAATGTTGAAAGTTTGTTGGACTTTCACCCAGTTACTAGATACAGGGTGTGACCGGTCGACAGGGGATGCTTACTCCTCCATGGCACCTGATCACATTTCTTGGTTTCCAAAGGTCCGTTTTTGTCCATTTTTACCGGATTTGTATCTATGTCCTGGACATTCTATTGATTTATACTTTGGTATCTGAGTTTTTTTTTATATAATATATGGACATGATAATGATGAAATCCACAAACAAAATCACTGAATAAATGCAACTATTGCAAACACAAAACTGATTTTTCCATACCAGATCCATCCAAAATATGAAGGGTTTTGCAAGACAATATCTAAACAAGAGACTCAAAATCTGATGTACAAATTCTTATTTGTAACTATGGATACTAACACTATGTTGTCCACAATAAAGTGATGATCCCACACCCAGAATACTCCCTACCATTGAAAGATTTTAAAATTCATAATAACAGTAAAGTGGTTTGCTTAAATTCAATTTGTAAAGCAATTATTGATTTCCGGATTGCAGATGTAAAGATTTCACAATGACAAACCACTTAGGAAATCAATTTACATGTATTATGTAAATGTTAAAACATAATACCAAATATGCTCAAAAGAGGCGAAAACAAATGTTATAACATAATACCAAATATGCTCAAAAGTGGCAAAAACAAATGTTATAACATAATACCAAATATGCTCAAAAGAGGCCAAAACAAATGTTATAACATAATACCAAATATGCTCAAAAGTGGCAAAAACAAATGTTATAACATAATACCAAATATGCTCAAAAGTGACAAAACAAATGTTATAACATAATACCAAATATGCTCAAAAGTGGCAAAACAAATGTTATAACATAATACCAACTATGCTCAAAACAGGCCAAAACAAATGGTAAGACGATAGTTTCTGTAAATCAGAATTCATCCGTTGAACTCGAGTCTAAAGTAGACATAGATTTAGGAAACAATAATTTGTATCATACAAAGTGAAATTGAGGAAGTACCAGTCGATAATTAAAACTCAAGTCCATTATAACACGACGAATTAGATGTGTAAATGATCTCAACATGAACAATTGTCAATCACACATGGGATAAGACCAGGTGTCCGACTAAATGTATTCCCGAAATCCTGTTTCAGCATTTCCGTCAAACTCCCTGTAACGCAGTCCTGAAAGAAGTCTACAGACAAAACACGGACTATTGCTATTTTCTTCAGAACCCTACACCGAAATATCAATTGCATCTAGTTTTAGGAGACAATCCACGCATATTTATTGACAATTGACAAGTTCTAACTGAAAACTTTTGAGCATTATTTTGACCTGTTTTGTTTCATTATTTCCATAGTGTAACATTGATACGACCGTCTTTAGCATTGTTTTGACCTGTTTTGTTTCAATACTGTACCATTGATAAGACCGTCTTGAGCATGTTTCAGTATACTAACATCGATACGGTCGTTTTGAGTATTGTTTTGACCGGTTTTGTTTCATTATTTCAATAGTTTAACATTGATACGACCGTCTTTAGCATTGTTTTGACCTGTTTTGTTTTAATACTGTACCATTGATAAGACCGTCTTGAGCATGTTTCAGTATACTAACATCGATACGGTCGTTTTAAGTATTGTTTTGACCGGTTTTGTTTCATTATTTCAATAGTTTAACATTGATACGACCGTCTTGAGCATTGTTTTGACCTGTTTTATTTCAATAGTCTAACATTGATATGACTGTCTTGAGCATTGTTTTGATCGGTTTTGTTTCATTATTTCAATAGTGTAACATTGATACGACCGTCTTTAGCATTGTTTTGACCTGTTTTGTTTCATTATTTCAATATTGTAACATTGATACGACCGTCTTGAACATTGTTTTGACCTGTTTTATTTCAATAGTTTAACATTGATACGACCGTCTTGAGCATTGTTTTAATCTGTTTTGTTTCATTTTATTGATACGACCGTCTTTAGCATTGTTTTGACCGGTTTTATTTCAATACTCGAACATTGATATGACTGTCTTTAGCATTATTTTGACCTGTTTTGTTTCAGTATTGTAACGATATGACTGTCTTGAGCATTGTTTTGACCTGTTTTGTTTCAGTATTGTAACATTGATATGACTGTCTTGAGCATTATTTTGGCCTGTTTTGTTTCAGTATTGTAACATTGATATGACTGTCTTGAGCATTGTTTTGACCTGTTTTGTTTGAATACTCTAACATTGATATTAAGCTTATAATATTTTTGTCCTGATCCTAATTCCGAAAAAAAAATAACATCCATAACATTGTATCTTTCCGAATTTTGAATTTACAAGATTGTAAAAGTGTCTGTATGACATCTATCAAATCAAGTCCTACACATAGGCGTCGGAGCCGGGGGGCCTGGGGGGCTTAGCCCCCCCCCCCCACTTTTTTTGCAAAGATAGGCATAGGTGTTGAAAATTGGGGCTTAGCCCCCAAGACGTTTCTGGCGTGTGTGTGTTTTAAGTTGGTTTAGCCCCCCCCCCCCCCCCCCCCGCTTCTGGCGTGTGTGTGTTTTAAGTTGGTTTAGCCCCCCCACTTTCAATTTGCTTCCGACGCCTATGCTACAGGTATCAATATTAGACATAGAATTATAATTCTTGTATTCATAGATATCTGATTTTCTATCTGGTTTGTTATTTTTTACCGTTACACAGAAAATAAAGTCGCTTTGTAACTACTGCGTCAATGCCCGTCATCAAAGGTTCGAGATCCTATCATAACAAAATACTATATAGTAACAACCTTTATTCACTGTATTACGTTAAACAACTTTGATCCATTATAATAACAAGTTTTATAACCTTTATCTGTGAGAAACATTCACTATTGTAAGTCATCTTATGTTTATTTCTCTGTTTGTTTATTGTTGTTTAACGTCTCACTCAAGAATATTTCACTTATATGGAGACGTCACCAAATGCTTGTGAACGGCTTTAAATTTTGGCCTATGCTCTGCACTTAAGGCCATCTACTGTGTGTGACACGGAACCCCGGTTTTTACTCTCTTATCCGAAGGACAGGAAACCAACCTGCCCCTTCTGGACTCGAACTCACGACCTCACGATCAAGATTCGAGCGCACTTCCGACTGAGCCAGGCCGGCTATCTTATGTTTGTGAAACCAAACAAAGTGGCTCGTGTTTAAAGGGGCATAACTCCGAATTCCATGTTAAATCGACATCAGGTTTGTATTCAGATTTTATGTTGATCCTTCTAAGAAGATGTCACTATATTTTCAGTAATAACAGATACGTATACTTAATCTTACATGTACTTCAAGGGGCAGTCTGTCTCTCTCTCTCTCTCTCTCTCTCTCTCTCTCTCTCTCTCTCTCTCTCTCTCTCTCTCTCTCTGTTATAAGTATTTCTATTTTTTTCTACTTTTACTACATGTACTTGATGTACAATAACAAATAAGAGCTATACACAGGCATAAAATGTCTTATATTTCTATATATTTTATAAAAATAAGGTCGGATTGGGTATGGTATTCATATACAAATAGTAAGGTTGAGTTAATTAATTGCATTACTGAAAAATGACCAAACCTGGGTTTCTCAAGCAATTTTCACAAAATATATACGGTAATAATTTAAGAATTTTCTCTCTTCTTTTGTTGTTGTGTATCAATCTAAGTAATAACAAGAGGCCAACGGCCTCATAGCTCGATGACAAAAGAAACAAGAAGCATTTTTAAATCTGGAGGGGAAAAATTTGAATTAACATTATAATATAGAATATATCAAGATCATAGTATAATAAAACCCTTTACACCTCTCTTGCTAAAACCTCACTTTTGGACTTTAGACATAGTACATGTTCAGTAACATACGAGATTCGTGAACAGTGATGGACTGATATCACCATCCAACTTGATATAAATGTTGGTGTTGAATTATGTGCTCTGTCTTTCCTTAACATTACTTGGCAGTCAAATACACATCTCTTCCAGTGAAGAAACGTTACTTTGCAGTCAAACACACACCTCTTCCAGTGAAGAAACGTTACTTGGCAGTCAAATACACACCTCTTCCAGTGAAGAAACGTTACTTGGCAGTCAAATACACACCTCTTCCAGTGAAGAAACGTTACTTGGCAGTCAAATACACACCTCTTCCAGTGAAGAAACGTTACTTGGCATTCAAATACACACTTCTTCAAGGGAAGAAACGTTTTGTTTTAATAAAAGACACCTTTATTGAGTATACAAAGCTGTTACAGCATTGTAATAATGAGACCATACAGACTCAGCTTGTCTAAAGCTCTGAGTTATACTGACTTTGTAAAAAAGCAATTCAGCTTTTGGGTGAACACGAGTTGTTTGTAGTTCAAACATTGCATAACATTTGCCAAATATATTGTGACTATAATATGAAACAATATCAAATGACAAGAAAAGTGTGGCGACGATGAATAAGCCGAGTGGCACTATAAGTATTGTCAACAATATCATTATGTAATGAAAAATTAGATGTTCAAAGGTTATTAATGAAACTAAAATAAAGTCCTGTGGCTTTTGCCTAAAATGGACACGGTAAGCCGACTTCAAGATGATTTGTGGGAAGTAGCATAGCAAAAAATGTTGGTGTTGAATTATGTGCACATTACTTGTGTATAACACATCTCTTCCAGTGAAGAAACGTTAGGCAAAACACACACCTCTTCCAGTGAAGAAACGTTACTTGGCAGTCAAATACATTATGTGAAGAAACGTTACTTGAAAAATCTTCAGTGATTACTTGTCAAATCACACCTCTTCCAGTGTTATTGGCATTCATGGGAAGAAACTTTTGTTTTAAAAAAGACACCTTTATTGACAGCATTGTAATAATGAGACCATACAGACTCAGCTTGTCTAAAGCTCTGAGTTATACTGACTTTGTAAAAAAGCAATTCAGCTTTTGGGTGAACACGAGTTGTTTGTAGTTCAAAGTCTAAAAGCATTGCATAACATTTGCCAAATATATTGTGACTATAATATGCAATATCTGAAAATGGGCGACGATGAATAAGCGGTGTAATGGCAATTTCGTTGTCAGACGTAGAATTTAGTTTTTAATACAGATGAAAAATTAGATGTTCAAAGGAAGTAGAAACAAAATAGTGGCAAAATGGACACGGTGATGGTTTCTCGACTTCAAGATGATTTGTGGGAAGTAGCATAGCAAAAAAAAAAAAAAGGTAAACGATAAGGATTATGGTTCTGCTTTAAATAAATTACTAGTTAGATCAATAATAAATCTAGTATACATCTCCTGCAATCTATGATTATTTGATTTAATTACAACGGACAACAATTTTGAATCGCTTAAGAAAACAAACGAATTCGAAAATTTATATAAGAGTTTTCTCCCATATCCTATTGCAAATCATATAGATTAGCGAGTTACACTGCGATTACAGGGACTGCAATACAGCAGTGGAAAATATTTAGTAATATGAAAGGCAATTGTAGATTAATATAATTCGACATTTTATGTACCTGAATGTTTTATTGTATCCTTATATTGGTCTTTTAGTGAGAATATATCTTGAACAGAACGGTGGGCACAGTCTTTTTTAAAACTTGCCACACCTTTCCCAATGCGACACCAACGTTAATCATATCATACAGAAGACCGATACTCTCAGTTGGCTAAGTATTTGGTCACTTTCGATTTTAAAAGTATAGTGCGTGACCACAGAATCCTTGCTCGAACCACTGTTTCAAAATTAAGCATGTGACACGCCAGTGGGAGACAGAACATTTAATACAGGTGACCAGATTTAAACCCGATTTGTATACTGATCATTTGTCTCGAAGTGAAGACGATTTTCTTTTATAACTATGCAGTAAATGTAATTATATTTATCAAATAAAATGTAACTTTCAATCCATAGCTTTACCATGTGACAATTACCAACGCAACCTCCAAATAAGATGGACATTTCACTACACGTGTAGCAGGGGTGGGGTTTTAGCTCTCTCATCCCACTATAAATCCGCCTCACACATTGCAATTATTCAAAATACGCAGTCTGTGTCAAACATATTTTCCCATTACTAATTTGATAACGAAAGGTCAGAACAGCTAAAGCAAATATGCACCTAATGTATTCGGTTTCAAATTATTTTGCGTTTAGTCACGCAAGCCTTTTAATATCATTTTCCATAAACAAGACTTATATTTAAAATGTCAATATATTTTTCGTACACTCAAGCGTATAAATCCCCAGCTTAAACTTAAAAAAAAACCTAAACTTAATGTTTCCACATACCTGCATATATTTACATCATATATCCTTCAATGTCTTTGTCTAGAAATAAACAATGCTTATGAAAATCTGGAACCTAAATTGGGTTTGTGAGAAAGTTTGCCAATTTATTTGCGGAAGGCAGGTGGTGTCTTATATGTGTATATTGTAGCCACATAATAATCTTGTCGCAACTTAATGGGTTTAAAAAGTGTTGAGTGTGGTATAAACAACATCCACATCCATGCCTATGAACGAGAGAGAGAGAGAGAGAGAGAGAGAGAGAGAGAGAGAGAGAGAGAGAGAGAGAGAGAGAGAGAGAGAGAGAGAGAGAGAGAGAGAGCTGAGAGGGAGGATGTTATGGTCGTATTCCAGTTCTAATAATATTGTGAATTACATTTCCCTTGCATTACAATCAAATACTACTTTTCGCGGTCTTCTATTCTATTCTTTTACTAGTATATCAGTTTGATATTAGAATTCTAATCAGAAACAAAACTAAAACATCACTCTTTAAAATGTAAATTATAGAGATTTCTAGTGTCAATAATAACAACGTCTGTTGAAACAACAAACATACACGAAAAATAGGTCTATATATATGTAAAGTGTGCGAATACGGACCTGTAAAGGATCTAGGGTACTGTTTAAGAGTTGACACCCCTGCCTACCGATCACACCCGCTGCATCCAAATGAATATAAATATTGCTTTTATTTCATAAGTTTGAAAAGTATTAGATTTTGGATACAATTGTTTGAATATCGATTGGGAATTCTGGCATGTTATTAGATACATATTTGTTGAATTGTCAATTAGAAATTCCGGCAATGTTTTAAACTATTTTATCCACCAAAGTATTGTATTTTTTTCACTAGAGTGCCTAAAGTTTCCGATAGCGTTGTGTTTGCGCTGGTACTTTTTATATCTTTCTGTTTCGGTAAGTAAATGTTTTGTTTAGAGAGCATAAGGTTATGAGATTTTAATGCAGGCAGAATATATTTCAAAAGTATAAATGATCGCGTCTTTGCTAAGAGGATTTTATAAGGAAGAAGATTTTGTATAAGGATCATACAGGTCATGTTTCACGCGTGCTTGGAACGTTGAAAAATTATTTCAATTTGACTATACACGATATACAAGTCATGTGTGAAGATATGCGTTTAAGCAACCACACCCTAAATATAGATAAAGATGGCATGACGCCGCCTTTGGATGATCAAACTATTTCTGGTAGAAGTTTATAAACGAGTATTTCTATCAGGTACATTACAAGTGTCATCTATGTAAAATATCTTTATTTTTTAATTAATCAAAGTGTGGTCCGTTTGTTTTTAAATGACGGATTCTGTGTCACACCACCGTATTCCAATTAATGTTCAATCAATTCAAACAGAAAACTATAAATAAAACTCAAAGAAAAAATAGGTAATATAATCGATCATTATTCTGCGTACAGCGTTACTACGAAGAACTTGTCAATAACCAAAGGTTACTCGACTTGCCGACAGTCGTGTATACAATGCTTTTACTATAGGGCTCCAGGAAGCAATCATCGTATTTATGGTGTTCCATTAAAAGCTATATATATCCATATTTATATTTTCTCGTTTCAGTACTGTGTTTAACACAACAGGGAATTAAAGAGAAGTCTCGCGCCAAACTCACAGCATTATAGTAATTTAAAGACTTTTAATAATATTACGACCTTTTGGATAACATTTAAACAAATTGTTAAGGTGGATTTCAATGTCGCCGAATATTAAGGTGCAGAAATTTTTATCTGTCAACTCCGCGATAATTGTCCTTCAGATTGATCTATCAGTTTGGCTTATATCCAGGTTAGCCTTTGTTAAAAATCATTTGAACTGACGATACAAACTTGTCGTAAACAACCCTATAAGCTATTTTCTGGCACTGGTTTGATTAAGTTGGTTCACCTGACTACGAACAATGGATTAATTTAATTAAGACATTTACCAGTGTGTGAGCACGGATGACAAACATACTTTGTTTTCCACAGGTCCTTTTTATATTCAAGAGTGGATCCATACCAGTGCTGCGAAGACTACGTATAACTGTGTACAAAGTGTTCATTAATGATTTATTCGGAAGTTTTCGCCGAGATCATTAGACGAGCATAAGTTATTAGAGAGACAGATCTAGACCAGACGATTGAGGTTGGAATTAGTATCACTGTGAACGAACAAATGATGTAGTTGGATATATGTAATGTTATTGCTGAAAGACCAGACTTCAAAATTCAGACAAAATATTTTTTCTTGTTTCATTTGTTATGAAAGAAAAACAATTTAACATAACAAAAGATCAAAACAGATCAAAGGATGTCAAGTATTATAGCTGAAATGAATAAGGAACAATCCAGGAGTTCTACTCCGGATAAAATTCCGGAAGCTTCAGATACATTTCGAAGAGTGTTGGAACAATTAAACATATCTGACGACAGTCCGTTAAATACTAGAGGTTTAGATTTTCTAGATGGGGTGGCCCAAAGACGGCATTCACGTGTTGATAGTACGAGTGATGAAGATGAGACGTTAACATCATCTCAAACTTCAACGCCACCTGTTCGACGTGCTAGTTTATGCTACGGCCAACTGCCCTCCACGAAATTAGGAAAACCCAGAATCCCGAGACAGAGACGCAAATCTGTGCAATGGGTAGACGAACATTTCATAGTGCCAGTGGCGCACGAACCCAGGGCGGAAGAAAAACACGTTGCAAGAATATTTATAAAAACATTACCAAAATCTATACTAAAAAATTCGCATGAAAATATTGTTGTGACGTCGGAATGATTATGACGTAAGTTTGCTAGACATTATTTAACACATTGTTCTACCAATGACTAAAAGTTGTGTGTGGAACAAAATTATAATATTAAACAAATATATCAATGCATTTTACAATAACAACTCGATATGTCGAAAGGCCGGAAGTGTGCGAGCCATTCCGACACCCACCAACGATATATAGTCCGTTTATTTTGAGATACATTATAGGCATTTTCATACATTTTTATATTCGTAAAAGAAGGTATGACTATAGGAAGCAGCGTACTTGTCTAACGTCACGTCAATCGGATCAGCAATTTTCATATTTGAAAACAGTAATGATACAAAAAGGAAGTGACGTGTTGTATGTTACACTGTAGTATACCGGGAATTTGAATTACGGAACGTGAAAAAAATGTTTTGTAGCCATCAGTTTTAACAGCTTTTATTTACTTTAAATGGAAAGCGGCATTGATGATTCAATATTTTGAATGACCAAATAAGTCCAAGTTGCTGATAGAAAAGTTTGTATGTGTCACGTCGGTTGAGACTTGTATTCGGGATAATATAATTTACGATGTGTGTGAAGTCAGCGAAGTTTGTGATTTTTAACAGCGATTATCAGTCACTTTATAGTTTTATATTTCTTTTGTTGATCTCCAGTGGATAAGAACGCTTTTTCTGATGTCGAGAGAGAGTTCGATAACGCAAAAAATATATACAATTAATTCATACGTATATCATGTTCCCACTTTTTGATTTACCAAGGGTTTCCCTAAAACAATTATCATGTTCCCACCTTTTGGTAAAACCCCTGGTAAATCAAAAAGTGGGAATATGATACACAAAACAGACACACACAAACACACACACACAGATATATATATATATATATATATATATATATATATATATATATATATATATATATATATATATATATATATATATATATATCACTGAAGCAGAAAAGAAGTGAATCCTTTGCAATGAAACGTCAGAGTAAGTCTTGATGTATGTGTTTGATGATGTTGACTCTTGATGGCGGTGATTGTTTATTTTAGGTTTAAAGCAAATACATCAAGTTATTTCCATGATGTATTATTATTGACCTGAAATTGATGATGGATTTTTTCCCAGTAAGAGACACATTTTATGTTCGTGAAGATAGAAATCTGTAGATTTAAAAAATATGTACCTAGTTTTATGTTTAATGTGGATACCACTATTGATGACACGTGTAATGTAGGGGTGGTTTTAAGTAAATAAGTGCAATAAGTCTTGGATATTTAGCTGTGGATAAAAAGTTAACCATGAAATATAAGCATGTGTGTACTTGCCATTTACATGTCATGAGTGTTTGTAAAATGTAATATATATCGTTTATATATATGAGGTGTAACAATAAATATGTTAATATTTCTATACATAAAGTTACTAAGCCATTCAAAAGACGTCAGATTCGTTCGCAGGTATTTTGAAGTCTTATAATCTATGCTTTACCCACTTTCTATAACATGCTGTTATGTACTTATGTAGAACATTATGCATATCATTACCTACTCAGTGAGTTATTAGGCAAGGCTTTGTCATGGCAAATGTCTCGAAAAATAGAAATTGCTTGATCTTTATCCCTACCAATAGATCATCGTTCTGTACCTAAATACAATTTAAATCCCGGTGTAGTATGTGTATACATAGTATTGTTGAATACCGAATGGAAAATATACCTGCGTTCGAACCATGTAATTGATTAGGAATGTTAGCCAAAAGAGCTTCAAAGATTTAATTTTATCTAGGTTTTTGCAAATCGATATTGTTGAAAACTCTTGTATGTGTAACGTGTATTTTTTGTACTAATCATATATATTCATTAAACATTATCTTATTCTGATCAGAAGTTTTCTTATTTTTTGGGGAAGAAAACTGATTTTCCTTATAAAATTGACAAAGTTTTACATAATTGTCAGTTATAATTCAAAACAACTATTTATTAGTTTGTCCTATTTAAAACGTTCTGGCCAATAACAAGACATTCATTGCAATCTTGTAGCTCTTGTCATTGTGTTCTTACAATTATGAATGAAATGTTTCTTTATCCAAATAATTCTTCTATATTATCTTCAAAATGAAATCGATTGTATACATTATATCTCTGTTTAGGTGTATTTTCTGGACTAAGTACAAACTTATTTTTAACTTTCTTTACTTATTGTACAGTGGTACTTCAGTGACTAGTTCTAACCGGTTGGATTATTTCTGGAAGCTTAAATCTTTTCACTATTACCTTTACCTGATTGTAATTCTTTTTTCTGTTTCGTAATGTAACAAAAACCAACGGCTTTAAATATATGATTAAAATATTAAATTCTTATGACTCACTATGATTAAAGCGCTCGATATTCCTCTTAAAGGTATTTCTAATAACATCAAAGGACTGGAATTAATACGAATAACGGTATATGTTGAGGACACAATTTTTAAGCCTGTTTGATAAACTGCTGTCCTGTTACACACATACATACATACATACATACATACATACATACATACATACACACACACACACATACACACATACATACATACATACATACATACATGCATACATACATACATACATACATACATACATACATACATACATACATACATACATACTTACATACATACATACTTGGACAAAATTAGTGTTATATACAATTTCTCAATGAAGAATTGGAAGGCTCAAGAACAACGTATACCCAATAGCAATCATTTCACAATCCTACCTAAATCCATACTAAAACCCCAAATATCACAGACAAATATATATTAGTTTTTTATATACTTTTTGACCTTGTCTTAGGGAGTGTAAGTCCGGTAATATGTACGGTTTCGTGTCTGGTTGCTTTGAATTATATAAATAAAGCGCTTAAATGAACGTTGTTCATGTACACAAAGGAATCGGGTACCCATATAAAGTTATATTGCTATTTACTGTACCTCACGTAAATTGCAGCTAAAAATAGGCTCTGAGATAATGGACATCATTTATTAAATTTTGATATGCATCTTTATTGACAAAACTTCAATACGAAAACTTAGTTATAAATACTGGGTATGTAGTAAACATCCTACTTGATGGTTTAAGTTTAAATTGTATCTTTTATAGACTCATTCCATGGTCGTGGTTACAACAAATACGTTTAAAGGAACCAATTATTTCCGTAACGCTATTTGGTCGTATCTTTACTTCAATCTTTGTTGCTTGAACTTGTTATGATATTATTTTTTTTTTACAAATTCCGGATTTACTGGTGGGGGCTAAGATTCTCTGGGCATATATTAGCTCTGTTATCGAGATCGTACCGATTTCAGTAAGTGATCGATAGTTCATGTATTAATAAGATCATCTTTATGGTAAAAAATGTCGGTAGTAGAACAAAAGGAATATAATATCAAGACAGCCTGATGAATGTTAAGAAGTAATGTCTGAATAAAACTTTTGTTTTTATCAATAATAAAGTATCTTTTTAACGTAATGATTTGATAATGACAATTCTTTTAGGATTGCTAGCAAACTTGTAATTAAAGACCCTGAAATTAGGTGTAAGCCTAAAATGCCAATTTTTTGTTTTTATTTTTGAAATGTAACCCCATTGATGTCAACGTTCAGGAAATTCTATGGTCGGTATGAGAGTATTGTTTGCAATTACTTTGTTCCCTAAATGAAATGCCTTACAGTTACCTGTTGGATAGCGGTAATTGAGTGATCGGTATTTATGTGAGGTGGATTTGTGTCTCACTTATTTCCTTTGGTTTTGACCGTGGAGTCAGGGCGGGTGTGCCCGGTCAACAGGGGATGCTTACTCCTCCATAACACCTGATCCAACCTCTGGGAATCCAGAATAGCACATAATAAACATAAATCTAAACAAAATACATGACGAGTCATAACTGCACACAACGTCTGGAAGAAACAAGATCTACAATGAACACTGATCTTGGTCGTCGTAAATTTAGTTGCTCAAGATACAGTGAATATTTTCATGGGAGTTGTATTGTACGATTTGTAGTTCACAATCTTCTGTAGGAGATTTATTTAAACGGAAATAAAGGAGTCGTATATGAATTGACTAAATAGTTTGTTGTTAAGTTGTCAAATTATCTCTTCACGTAATTAGTAAAGAATAACCCTCATACGAACATTATCTCGTGTGCAGTACTGGAATTATACTCAGTTTGAGTGGCTCTGTGATCATTAGCTTATTATAGTTAGCATTAGCTTCGATCAATGATTTTCAGTTGTCCTTTTGTGTCAAAACGTTATATTCAGTGCCCTATAATGTGTTATACACCTTTATACCCGACATCATTGTAATTGATATAAACGGCTGAAGTAGTAGTTATTATAGATCTATAGAAGGTAAGGGCTTGCATAGTTTTAAACAGAAGATTTCATATTCATAACGTACTCTCTACACAACACTTATCGATCACTGAAACTGACATGCGGCCAAAATTTTACAATAAATTTTAATAATTTTAGCAATATTAAAATGAAGCAAAACAAAAGCTATAACATGGAATGTGAGACAATGTTAACAGGCTGTCCCGTCATGGTATCGTGTTTAGTTTCCGGATAGACATAATCTAGTAATGTCTTAAAAAGTTCGGTGAAATTTTGCTTTCCTGTAGCAATAATGGAAATATATAGCCTACTGTATTTCGTTTGCAAACGACAAAAGGATACAAAGGAATGTACTCAAAAGTGATATTTGAAAATAATCTTTCAATAATTATTATGTATCAATTTGTACAGAAACAAATAAAACAGTTGATGCAAATATGATTTGTAGATTAGTTTTATTATAATATAATATTTCAACGTCATTTTCGAAAAACAAGGCTGAAAATGAAATTATAGATTTTTGTCAATCAAGTGAAAATGATATATTTACTGTGAGGCTCGGAAAACAGCGTTATATGATCGATTAACACTTAAAGATGAAGACAACCCACTGGACAAAAATACGAAAAAACAAGTGTTGCAACTGACAATAAGAGGATGAAATGTGTATTGCAATTGAATAGGAAACTGATTACTTATAACCACAGTCTTGATAACATTATCTAATTTAAGCATTCAGTACAAAATCAATCTATTTGAATAGAGAGCCCAGATTGAGCAATTTGCCGAAAACTAATCAACTCCGTCAAGTGGTAGTTGCCGTTAGTTACAGATCATACAATTGAAATTGACTACAATTTTGAATGTCTGTTATAGATAGTGATGCGCCGAATAATGAATCAAGGAAAACAATCTTCACGTGTCAAATGTAGCGTTACCAATATTTGTAAATCCATGATTTTAATGTCCGTAAGTAAGCAAACTGAGAAAACCATACATCAACAAGATTCTAGGAATTGATTAATATTGGAAGATGAAACAGGATGAATTTATGTTTTGGTTTTCTGTTAGTTAGATACATATAGAAGATGCAATGCATATATATAAGATAACCAATTTTTTTTTTTACAGTGGTTACTCTTAAATGGGAGCCGGCCAGGCTCAGTCGATAGCGCGCTCGACTCTGGATCGTGAGGTCGTGAATTCGAGTCCCGCCGGCGCCAGGTTGGTTTCCTGTCTTTCGGATGAGACACTAAAAACTGGAGGTCCCGTGTCACAGTAGGTGTTAAAGAAGGCTCACTGCTCAATGGCCGTAAGTGCCGATAATAGGCTAAAATTTAAAGCCCTTCACCGGCATTTGGTGACGTCTCCGTATGAGTGAAATATTCTTGAGTGGGACGTAAAACAACAATAAACAAACAAACTCTTAGACGGATTTCGGATGTACTTTGAGAGCTATTTTTGGCCTTGTATGACACCACTTTCTCTTTGGAAAATACACATTAAATTGTAGCTCAACTGATGAAGTCTAATTGACAGAAACGATATCGTCTTGAGAATTATAACTTTGGTATTATACTTATACAATATATAATGCAATAAATATAAATATAACATATGCTTAACCACATTATCATATTTTGTCCAACAACACTCCAATTGTACATTGTACAATTGATGTAGTTGATAAAAACATGCTGGAATTTCTAATAGACAATATATTTGTAATGTTCGGAGATGTGGACTTTCAACAAATGGTCGGCTTTCCTATGGGAACCAATTGTGCCCCTTTTTGACTGACCTATTCCTTTATTCACACGAAGTAGACTTCATTCAGAAAATGAAGAAAAAGCTAGCAATGTTCTTTAATTTGACATTTAGATATATGGACGACATTTTGTCAATTAATAATAGCAATTTTCATACACATGTCAGCGAACTAGAAATTAAAGACACAACAGAATCAAGCACACACGCTTCATACTTAGTCATTTTACTTACTATAGACACAGACGGGATATTAACAACTAAGTTATACGACTAACGCGACGACTTCGACTTTCCCATCGTAAAATTTCCACACTTAAGTAGTAATATTCCTCTATCGCCGGCATATGGAGTTTATATTTCACAAATGATCCGATATGCCAGGGCGTGTTCAACATATGAACATATTATATGCAGAGTGATCCGATATGCCAGGGCGTGTTCAACATATGAACATTTCATATGCAGAGGTAAACTACTCACTGGCAAATTATTGACACAGGGATATCGATTCTCTTTTGTTGTCTATAGTCCTCAAATTTTACGGTCGGTATAATAGTTTTGTTTGCGATTACTCTATTTCACTAAATGAAATGTCTTCAATAGTTGTTGTTGAGACGTTTTTTACAAATTTGATGAAGATTCTATCCCCACGTATTTCATTTGGATTTGACTGTGGACTCACGGCGGGTGTGACCGGTCAACAGGGGATACTTACTCCTTCATGGCACCTGATCCCATCTCTTGATCTCCAGAGGTCCGTGTTTAACCAATTTTTACCAGATCAGTATCTATATCCTGGACATTCTAAAGATTTATACTTTGGTATCTGAGAATTGATATTAAAAGATTCTCGTGCACCCTTACAAAAAAGTCAAGTAAATAAATAGATAAACAGATAAACACACACACACGCGCACACGCACACACACACACACACACACACACACACACACTGTTTTATTGCAGTTGCAACAGAACCATGCAACATTCCTTCGTTTGAATTTGTCATGATATGTTCTACTCCGTATCTGTAAACGATCAGATGATAGTTATGCTATTAACATGGTGTAAAAACACATTGATTCTTTATAGTAAATACAGAACAAAAACCGAAAAGACCAATGAAACAAAATCCAATTATATACTGTCCAGTGAACCTTTTGTACATAATTAATTTAAAATCGGGGTATTTGTTATATTTGTTTTAATACGACTAAGCACAGAATTGTGTGATTTAACTTACCGACGATTACACTGTTTTAACACGTGAGTACATTGTGTATTGACATAGTGAAAACTTAATATTTAGCTCAGGACTTTTATTGTACACTCGTCAAATCAATTCTCATTGTGTAATATCCGTCTGTGAATTGCTCTGTGTCGTAACACATCTCCCACGACTACACAGACATACAGGCGACTATCAGCTCACGGTAGTGAATGGCATCACATCTATTTCATATTCTATTGGAATTCTTATTTTGTAAGAAAGTTTTAATGCTCACAATTAAATATTGCAAATATTTTACATAGTATGAAATCACTTGGATACAGATATTATTTTCTTACTCTATACTTCATGTTATTTGTTCTGATAAGAAACAATTTTTGCTTTACCTTACATTTCAAACATATTCAGAGATCATGCCAATATTCATTTTAACCATACATTTGAAACATTTCAAATACCATGCCAATATAATGCTTAAAGACACATTTTTAACGATGTTTGGGATCATGTCAATATTCATGTTTAACCACACAGTTCTGAACATTTCAGATTCCATGTTAATATTCAAACATTTTAGATATCATTTCACCTCCCTTTCCATATATTTTAATATTCATGCTTGACATTAGATTTCCTTCATTGTCATCTTGATTTTGTAAATTATAAAACATGGGATACTGTACTCATAAAAAGTTAGATTGATAGAATTACTAACACACATGTAAGACAAATTATTTTATATAACTGCTAACACAAATAACTTCAAATTATAATTTCTATATTTGGTCTTATCTGTCTAATTCTGTCTTGATCAAAGTCAATCAATTCTCATTTCTATATTTAGCCCTATCTGTCAAATCATAATGTGACTGGGGATAATGAAGGTCCCAATTGAATTCTAATGAAGTATATTTCATATAGCTATACACCTAGCATCGCATCAAAGCTATTCAATTACAAACATGTTTTGCAGTGCCTAGACATCAACCATCTTCTACACAACACTGTCACATGTTCATGTGCTTCATCTCCTTTCAAATACAATCCTATCAGGCATGTCATTACCGACAACGTTAATATTGTTGAAAATGAAAGCCTCAAAAATCTTATTTTAAGGTGCCCTAAATACCGCGAAGCCCATTCCTTTAATTGGTGTCAGAATTTCAGTTTAGTTATAGCCCTATCTGTCAAATCGTAATGTGACTGGGGATAATGAAGGTCCCAATTGAATTCTAATGAAGTATATTTCATATAGCTATACACCTAGCATCGCATCAAAGCTATTCAATTACAAACAGGTTTTGCAGTGCCTAGACATCAACCATCTTCTACACAACACTGTCACATGTTCATGTGCTTCATCTCCTTTCAAATACAATCCTATCGGGCATGTCATTACCGACAACGTTTCTATTGTTGAAAATGAAAGCCTCAAAAATCTTATTTAAGGTGCCCTAAATACCGCGAAGCCCGTTCCTTTAATTGGTGTCAGAATTTCAGTTTAGTTATGGATTCTGTCGAAAATTATGCCAGACGATGGGCCAAACATGAAGACGTAGAACCAGACACATTGTCTGAATGGCTGAAAGCCATACGATGATTGATTAAATCTCGTATTCGAAAACTTAAAGGGACTATGAAAACACGTTTTCCCTCTGTATTTAATGATCCAGAAGTAGTAACTGAACTGGATAGATTACATGACCAATATGTACCGGTGCCAGCAGACAAAGCCTCAAATAATATATTTTTTATTTGTAAGGCACATTACTATAATTGTTTATTAGAAGAACTTGGGTTTAATACGAATTATGGAAATCCTACATACACACGTAGCTCACTTTCAAAGGATGAGATCCTTCAAAATCACGTGTCCGTATTACGCTCATTTGATATACCTACAACGGATACCGATTTCGAGCTACCACATAAATATTGGATACCTAAACTTCATAAAACCCCATATAAGCAAAGATACATAGCAGGATCCAGCAAATGTTCTACCAAACCTTTATCTTTACTCCTTACCAAGATATTGACAGTCGTTAAGGAGAAACTTCAACAATACTGTACAGTTGCTTATTACAGAATCGGTGTAAATCAGATGTTTATATTTAAAAATTCTAAACAGCTTTTAGAAAATTTGAAGGCACACATTTTTTCTCGAATTCACAGTATCAAACCTATGACTTCTCTACTCTTTACACTACTATTCCACATAAAAAAAATTAAAAGAAAGACTTTTCAGCATCATAGACAACTGTTTTTTCACTAAAGGTGGTACCCGAAAATTTAAATATCTAGTGATTGGATATCAGGATACTTATTTCGTCAAAAACCACTCTGATTCTACACATAGATATACTGAAGTTGATATAAAAAACATGCTGGAATTTCTAATAGACAATATATTTGTAATGTTCGGAGACGTGGTCTTTCAACAAACTGTCGGCATTCCTATGGGAACCAATTGTGCTCCTTTATTGGTCGACCTGTTCCTTTATTCATACGAAGCAGAATTCATTCAGAAACTGCTGAATCAAATGAAGAAAAAGTTAGCGGTGTCCTTTAATATGACATTTAGATATATCAACGACGTTTTGTCAATTAATAATGACAATATTCATACATATGTCAATGCGATATATCCCAGCGAACTAGAAATTAAAGATACAACAGAATCAAGTACACACGCGCTTCATACTTAGACATTTTACTTAATATATAAACACAGACGGGAAATTAGCAACTAAGCTATACGACAAACGCTTTCCCATCGCAAATTTTCCACATTTAAGTAGTAATATCCCTCAGTCACCTGCATATGGAGTTTATATTTCACAAATGATCCGATATGCCAGGGCGTGTACAACATATGAAGATTTCATATACAGAGGTAAACTACTCACTGAAAAATTATTGACACAGGGATATAGAAAACCACGTTTAATGTCAACGTTCCGCAAATTTTACGGTCGGTATAATAGTCTTGTTTGCGACTACTCTGTTTCACTAAGTGAAATGTTGAGTTGCCTTTTCGTTGGCGGTTGTTGAGACGTCTGTACCAATTGTGACGAGGATACACTCCTCACATGTTTCATTGGACTTGACTGTGGGCTCACGGCGGTTGTGACCGGTCGACAGGGGATGCTTACTCCTCCATGGCACCTGATCCCACCTCTTGGTTTCCAGAGGTCCGTGTTTGTCCATTTTTACCGGATTTGTATCTATGTCCTGGACATTCTATTGATTTATACTTTGGTATCTGAAATTTTTATACAGTTAATAAATGTATTTTATATTCTTCCGCGTGTCTCGCCAATATAAAACACATATCTCGTTACATTAAGTGTCCAATTTACATAATTTGTCATATTCCGATGTAGAGCCATGGGTTTGTGAACGTAAATAATCAAAAGTATTGACAACGAACTTACTTTTACTTTAACAATGGACCGAGGTCAAACACTGAATTGTTTCTTTTTCTGGTATATAATAGACTATAACAGTGCATATGATATTTTACAAATTTTAATATTCTCAGATGTTTCCTAAAGTATCTTATTTATATGTAAAATAATCACATCTGCAAATAAAATATTTGCGCAAATGTTATTGGTTTTATCTGACTAAATGAGTGTGTTGTTACAGCGTTTTAGAAACTGCTCTTTTTATAGATAATGATATAGTATACCGAGGATGATGTTATCTCTGATTGCGATATAAAAATACTAATGACAACCAACATTATGCTCAAACGAAAGATTGACCATCAAAAGAATCACATAGAGGTTTCCGTGAAATGCAGCTTTTAATGGAAATAATCGATTTGATATTCTTCAAAGCTATCTTTGAATATTTGATATTTCATAATATCTTTTTGATTTTCTTTAAAGAAATACGGTCGATGTTGGCAAATATGTAACTTTATTTATCGTGACATCTAGCTTTAGATTTTCAAACAGAATATCTAGATTCAAAATACGGTAACCAAATGAATATCTACCTGTCTAAATACTTACACGATTTCGGATTTTTGGGTAATATAAACCTTTCCGACCGTCTTTGTGGGTGACATATATTAGCATATTGTTCCATTATTTGTTTACTTGTCCTTAAAGATAATGTAAACTTTTCCTATCGTCTTTGTGGATGACATCTATGAGCATCTTATTCTACCATAACAGTTATTTATCTGACCTGAATGGTCATGTCAACTTTTCCTATCGTTTTTGTGCAGGTCATCTATGGACATCTTGTTCCACTACTTGTTCATCTGACATTTAGTAGTGTGAACCTTTCTATCGTGTTCGTAGAGATCACCTATGGACATCTACTTACAAACATTCGTCCATAGATTGGCATGTGTAGTGTATACATTTTTATTACATAATTATTATCTTATTTTCTAATATTTGATTGACTTTTATGTTTTTAACCTCGTTCAATCGGTATATTTACCTTGGTAAATCGCTCGGTAGGTTAATATTGCAACCACAACACTGAATTCGTACCCCCAAAATAACTCAAGAGTAATTCTGAAACATTTCGCACAATCAATGTTAATTGTAGCCGGCCGTGGCTTTTCGTTTTATTTATCGTGCCTGTTGATAATCTTATACTAAAGTAATACTTCGTACTGATAGCACCATTTCAATTCTATGTTCTTTAAAAGCTAAGATAGTCATCATTTTACAGCGGTTACCGTTAGTCACTAAGATAGTCATCATTTTACAGTGGTTACAGTTAGTCGCTAAGATAGTCATCATGTTACAGTGGTTACTGTTAGTCACTAAGATAGTCATCATTTTACAGTGGTTACTGTTAGTCACTAAGATAGTCATCATTTTACAGTGGTTACTGTTAGTCGCTAAGATAGTCATCATTTTACAGCGGTTACCGTTAGTCACTAAAATAGTCATCATTTTACAGTGGTTACTCTTAGTCACTAAGATAGTCATCATTTTACAGTGGTTACCGTAATCACTAGGATAGTCATCATTTTACAGCGGTTACCATAATCACTAGGATAGTCATCATTTTACAGCGGTTACCGTTAGTCACTAAGAAAGTCATCATTTTACAGTGGTTACTGTTAGTCACTAAGATAGTCATCATTTTACAGTGGTTACTGTTAGTCTCTAAGATAGTCATCATTTTACAGCGGTTACCGTTAGTCACTAAAATAGTCATCATTTTACAGCGGTTACCGTTAGTCACTAATATAGTCATCATTTTACAGTGGTTACTGTTAGTCACTGAGATAGTCATCATTTTACGGTGGTTACTATTAGTCAGTAAGATAGTCATCATTTTACGGTGGTTACTGTTAGTCACTAAGATAGTCATCATTTTACAGTGGTTACTGTTAGTCACTAAGATAGCCATCATTTTACAGCGGTTACTGTAGTCGCTAAGATAATCATCATTTTACAGTGGTTACTGTTAGTCGGTTTTGACTTTACACTTAGATTTATTATTAACCTTGTGTGATGCCACTTTCTCTTTGGAAACTATACATGCATGGTAAATGTATGCTCAGCTGATAAAGTCTAATCGACAGTATCGATTGTTTTAAGTCTTTGGTCCGATTTGTTTCCAACCTATAACTTTGGTATTGTGTGTATACTATTTATCATCAAATGTTTTTACTTAACACAGCCTCATCGACTTGAACAAGGTAAATGACTATAAAGTCTGTAATTCGACTTTTTCTGGCATTATATAGATTATGTTGATAAAAAATGTCAAGACTGTCACTGTTTTTATTTGAATTAAATTGTCAAACTTTTGTAATTTCAGAATACGAGGTGAACAAATTAAGACTCAACTAGTAAAAAGTATTGACGAAACCATAAATCAATCTTCATTTTTATTCTAAAAGTAATTTTCTCAAGGGATCAAATTAAGAGAAATTTTCCCATGTTGTCTGACACCTCTTCCTCAGCGATTCGTTTAGATCAGTCACTGCGAAAATACAATAGAAATCTCGACCGCACATTCCAGAAAAAATTATTGAAATTTCATTGTTAACTTTAGATATTTTAAATGTTTGGGCTTCGAAGTATTTGATAATTGACACAGTATCGGCGATTAGATATATCTGTTTTGCCACTCGCTGCCGATGATATATCAGATTTTGTAACACAGGCACAGGATAACCCATAATTGTTCATTGAATAATTTGTATTATGACAACATGGTACAGATGCGATGTCTCATAAATTAAACCAAAATGTCATAATATGATAATATGCCATGTCTCATAATATGCCATGTCTCATAATATGCCATGTCTTATAATATGCCATGTCTCATAATATGCCATGTCTCATAATATGCCATGTCTCATTATATGCCATGTCTCATAATATGCCATGTCTCATTATATGCCATGTCTCATTATATGCCATGTCTCATAATATGCCATGTCTCATTATATGCCATGTCTCATAATATGCCATGTCTCATTATATGCCATGTCTCATAATATGCCATGTCTCATAATATGCCATGTCTCATTATATGCCATGTCTCATTATATGCCATGTCTCATAATATGCCATGTCTCATTATATGCCATGTCTTATTATATGCCATGTCTCATAATATGCCATGTCTCATTATATGCCATGTCTTATAATATACCATGTCTCATAATATGCCATGTCTCATTATATGCCATGTCTCATAATATGCCATGTCTCATAATATGTCATGTCTCATTATATGTCATGTCTCATAATATGCCATGTCTCATAATATGCCATGTCTCATTATATGCCATGTCTCATTATATGCCATGTCTCATTATATGCCATGTCTCATAACATGCCATGTCTGGTAAATTGTTTCTGACATAGAGAGACAAGTAACAATCATCTGTCCTTCAGTTTTCAGGGTCTAAATCAAGCTCCGTTGCTAGTTGACAAAAGGGAATGAAGTCAAGCTTGCGATTAAGTCTGCAAGACATGCTTCTTTCTTGAAGAAAATATGCTAAACCTGGTACAATGCACGCTCTGAAATTGTTGTCTACCTTCTCGATCAACGGAAAGACACGTACCGGAATCGCTTTTAAGACTAACAATGTTGAAGCAGTGCATGTGAAATCAAAATCCAAAACGGATTACTTAAAAACCCGAAGAACTGCTATTCTAAATAAAATGAGAGATGAATGTGTGAACCATGGGAGAAAGTTATTTTTCGCGGATTAATATTCTTGTTCTTCACCATAACTGAAGTCGTTTCACAAGTCTTCAATCTATATTGTAGTAGTATACTAAGAGCTATGTTCTCTTTTTGCACATATACACAGTGACATTCGTTTGCATCTAATTAAGTCAGCTTTCATTTAACAGAGGAGCAGACGTGAGGAAAATGCTGATGTAAATATTCGTTATTGTGTACAGTCCATAACGATTAACAGTAGATCGTTGTTGAATTTCTTTTTGATATTAGCATATCGAAATTAGAAGTGTTCTCAATGTCACATTCACCAACTCTGTGCCTCAAAGTGTTAATTGATAGTCATAGTTTTCGTATTCAATTATTGTCATCAGTGAAATTGACGGGCGTCAACTGGGAGTGCCTGTTGAAGGCCATCAAAAGCATATTTAAAGGTCCATTACCTCTCAAACTGAACTACATGAAATATCGTAAAAAGTTTTCCGATTCACACCTTTTACAATTTAAAGACATACTAATCAAAACAAGTGCACACATACACTGCAATTAGTCAGAAAATGATAAAAAGCATGATATAAACACCCCTAATTAGCGATCGTACGTGTACCACTCACTGCTGTTACATCGATACGGAAAGCATGTCAAACATGAATATACGTCAAATTGTGGGAAGTATTTTACCGAAAAGTGCAATTATTATTTTTTTTAAATAAAAATATTGTATTTCTATACATACACTTTTACCACTTTCAAGTTAAATAGATAAAAACAAAAAAAAGTATTGGTATTCTCCGACCAGTCTGAGACTCAACGATTGAAAAGCTATGTTATATAAATAACCTTGTCAGATTGAGGGGAAATTAAAAAATGGGTGGCAAATTATTAATTTGTTTTCAGCTTCACTCTGAGTATTCCAACGCTCTATTTCTGTTCCTAAACGCATTGCACAATTTCTTTATCGATTCTATCTCCATTCATTTTCTGTCCTCTGTGTTTTGTTTATTCGCTACCTGTATGGGAACGTGTTTACTTCTTTGTGGAATGTTGGTAAACTCGGACCCATCTCAATTCGTGCCCATCTCAAATCGTATCCTCTTTGGCTAAATCATGCCTACTGCTGACTGACTCATAACCAAAACAATTGGAAGAGTAGTACCCATCGTTTTACTAATTTGTACACAATAACGTAAGAACATTATGGTTAGACCGATGACTTACTAAAAAAGTAGTTCTCAAACACATAGAAGAACTACCCGGGTAACAGAAAGAATCAACTCCAAAAAGGTCTATTTACCAATACCAGTAAGAAACATTACCCGTTTTCCAGATAACTTTTTTACGGATAAAGAAAAGGCACGAAAATATTTTTCACTATAATAATTGACCCAGATACATTTTCTATCATAGAAAAAAAGTTAAACAATTAGCAACTAAGCTATACGATAAACGCGACGATTTCGACTTTCCCATCGTAAATTTTCCACATTTAAGTAGTAATATCCCTCAGTCACCCGCATATGGAGATTATATATCACAAATGATCCGATATGCCAGGGCGTGCACAACATATGAAGATTTCATATACAGAGGTAAACTACTCACTGACAAATTATTGACACAGGGATATCGAAAACCACGTTTAATGTCAACGTTCCGCAAATTTTACGGTCGGTATAATAGTCTTGTTTGCGACTACTCTGTTTCACTAAGTGAAATGTTGAAATGTTTGATTGGACTTGACTTTGGACTCACGACGGGTGTGACCGGCCGACAGGGGATGCTTACTCCTCCATGGCACCTGATCCCACCTCTTGGTTTCCAGAGGTCCGTGTTTGTCCATTTTTACCGGATTTGTATCTATGTCCTGGACATTCTATTGATTTATACTTTGGTATCTGAAATTTTTATATTAATAATGACATAAGATTTTTTGCTATACGAAATGTTTGCGAATATGTCAAGATAAACTGGGTTTTATGTCAAAGGCATATGGCATAGCAGTGTAATTAATTAAGTAATTATAATTCAAAGAC
This sequence comes from Atrina japonica, assembly GCA_030159075.1. Lineage (NCBI taxonomy): Eukaryota > Metazoa > Mollusca > Bivalvia > Pterioida > Pinnidae > Atrina > Atrina japonica. The sequence continues at coordinate 178,221 of BROG01000031.1, read as the reverse complement.
TACTTCCAATATCCCTATAAGACGGTTTACCACGCAATCCTACTAATAGTAATGTTCCTTTAAGGTTCCTCTAGAACAACTACTAATTGACACGACAATTTTCTGTCCTGTCATATAAACAAATGAAAAATCAGACATAGTGATTCCTAAATTTGCCATGATTCTGCAAACAAACAGTATAGGGAGTCCCATCGTCGTAAAACCACGGTCCGGGATCGCTGTGCTCTTTCCTATATGTGGTTTCATGTGTCTGAAATCACTCGTACATATTTTTCATTATTCATGATGCCCAGACAATGCGAGTAAACGGTGCTCCGCATTCGTCTGCTAATCAGATCGAGGCTATTAAACAATTTCAGAATTATATTAGATCAACGGACTTCGGTTGGATAAAGTAAACACATTTGCTCCTTTATAAATGTACATTAGCTACGAGTGATTTCGGGTACATGAAACCGCGGATAGGCAAGTGCATAACGATTCCGGACCGTGGTTTTACGATTATTAGCACGCCCATCTATATAAACATCTATGCATTTTTGGGGTTCTAAATTTCTTTGTTTTCGAAACCAAAATTAAATCGCCATAAGCTAAAAAATTGTAACCACCCCTTTACTTTATATCCATATAACCTGGCGGGATGTAGTCACGTGAACCCTTTTTTGACCTGGACACGTTCAAATTTTAGGTAATAAAGAATAACAACATTAAATTTACAGTGACAAGAAAATTCGTCCTTTCTTGTTATCCTACCTACGAGTATCCAGTGGGGAATAATTTTTTTCCCACAAATATTGTCATAACCGAAAATTGAGTAGAATCATACTCAAGATAATCAAAAGGTTAATTCATCTGTCACGTTTTGTGAATTGGACAATACCTCTGTCAGCGAGGTACTTCTGAAGCCAATTCATTTCAACAGATAGTTGTATGTCATTTTAATACCAAACGGCATTATGGTAATTACCCTGTTGTTAATATATGTATACCTTAATAAATAATTCTACAATCCAAAAGGCGATGGGCACGAATGAGATAATCGATGGGCACGAGTCAGCTAAAACATAGGTAGGAGTCAACCAATACACTTAGGTACGTGTTGTGATGGATACGAGATGACAATAACATTTGTATTTATTGTCGTTACGAGTAAAGTTTTTGATCCTCAAACTCAAATTGCTAGAAAACAGTGAAGCACTTAGAAGCGTAATTAAAGGGAAGGAAATAACTTTATGTAAGAATTTTGCAAAGAACATTATCATTCAAAACAAAATTAACAACCTTGCTGAGCGTAAACCGCCGGTCATGGTCCATTGATTGTTGTCTGATGATGTTTACGTACGAGACGTTAGAGACGTTAGTATAAGTGTGAACTCTTCACCTACGTATCTCATTATATTCTATTATTTTAATCTATTTTTGGTTGATTATTTATCCACACAGTGTCAATTCCCTGCGACGAACATTGCCTTTACTATCTATCTATCTATCTATCTATCTATCTATCTATCTATCTATCTATCTATCTATCAATCTATCTATCTATCTATCTATCTATCTATCTATCTATCTATCAATAATTAATAAATTTGTATCCAAGCTCGTATGGCGAAGGAACCGTCTGCTGCAAATGACCGCATTTATACAGACACACAATTTGTACATCAAGGGAATCCATTTTGTTCTTCCATGAAGCATAGTTCACAAACGTATGTTATTAAGTTATGTAGAAATACAATTACGTCCATGACTACATAAAGATAATACCATTTTTGTAGATGCCGGTTGTGAAATATTGTAGATACCAGTCGGGAAATAGTGTAGATACAAGTCAAGAAATATTTTAGATACCTGTAGGGAATATTGTAAATATTAATCAAGATATATTGTAGATACAAGTTGAGAAATATTGTAGATACAAGTCATGAAATATTGTAGTTACCAGTTGAGAAATATTGTAGATACCTGTAGTGAATATTGTAGATACAAGTCGTGAATAATGTAAACAACAATGGAAAATGTTGTAGATACCAGTTGAGAAATATCGTAAATATCAGTGGTGGATATTGTATATACAGGTCGGGAAATATTGAGGACATCAGTCGTCAATATTGTATACACAAGTAGGGAAATATTTGTAGATACCGGTAGTAAATATCATAGATATCAGTCGTGAAATATTGTAGATCATACCAGTCGTGGAATATTGTATATACAAGTAAATATTATAGATACCAGTCGTGAAATATTGTAGATACAAGTCGTGGAATATTGTAGATCATACCAGTCCTGGAATATTGTATATACAAGTAAATATTATAGATATCAGTCGTGCAATATTATAGATCATACCAGTCCTGGAATATTGTATATACAAGTAAATATTATAGATACCAGTCGTGAAATATTGTAGATACAAGTCGTGAATATTGTAGATCATACCAGTCGTGGAATATTGTATATACAAGTAAATATTATAGATACCAGTCGTGAAATATTGTAGATACAAGTCGTGGAATATTGTAGATTATACCAGTCGTGGAATATTGTATATACAAGTAAATATTATAGATACCAGTCGTGAAATATGTAGATTAAGGTCTGGAAATAATGTAGATGCCAGTTTTAAGAAATTGTATATACATACATTAGATATTAATATATACAAAAGCTCAGATACCAAAGTATAAATTCTTAGGATGTCCAAGTTATATGTACACATCTGATAAAAAATGGTCAAACACGGACATCTGGAAATCAAGAGGTGGAATCATGTGCCATGGAGGAGTAAGCGTCCCTTGTCGACCGGTCACACCCGCCGTGAGTCCACAAATCTGTGAAATACAACTGTTAAATATGTAAGGAATGAATCCACGTGACAATTGGTCCAGATGTCTAACTTATCATAGAATGCTTCGGCTAGCCTTGAAAAGACCGAGTTTGAGAGAGTCAAATGTGTGAGAGGACAGAAGATAAACATATCAATGTGACAAATGTTGACTGTTTTAGGACAGCTAAACCAATTTGAATCATTTTCAGAACAATATTTCTAGATAGCTTTAACAATCATATCAGGCTCTTTTATTTCTACTTTATACCTTTGTGACTAACACACATCTTGAATATATGTTTAATGTCTAAATGTCTAATATTAAAAAAAGATATTCATATCAATAAAATGTTTAGAATTACCAGATAAAGTGACTTTCAAATTGGCTGGTAATACACATTGTCTTTGACAGATGACTCTTTGAAATTACAAATATTGTGGTGAAAATTGATTTTGGCACAAGAAACCTGAATAATATATAATTCAAAAATGACAAACCCACTGATTTCAGAAATAAAGACAGTTTCCAAAACGGTCCAAGTTCTCCTATTTAGAATTCAATTTGCAACCAGAGAAAATTTGCATCTAAAGTAAATGTCATGACAAACGTTTTATGCCACAAAAATCAATAATGTTATTTCAAAGGATCGTGCGAATCTTGATTGTTATATCTACGTATCCTATCAGAATGACTAAAATTATTGTAACTTTTCTGCTCTGCTGAAACGTTATAATGAAATAAATTGGAATATCACATAACGTCTGAATTGTAATTTAGGGAAATTAAAGAAAATCTTATAATCACACACACACACACACACACACACACACACACACACACACACACACACACACACACACACACATATATATATATATATATATATATATATATATATATATATATATATATATATATATATATATATACATGTATATATATAATATATGTTGCATGTATATAATTATATATCAGTATTTTTGTAAAGCAATTTTTCTCTTGTTATATTGGGACATAAAAGATTTTTCATGACATTTATGTTTATGTAGAATTCCAATCCTATTGATCTCATTTTTAATGCAATAACATTATGATTTGATATATTGTATGGCAACATAATGTAACGTGTAGATTAGAAACCTAAGTGGAATCGTACAGATGAAACTGAATTCAAGGTCCGGTCAATATATACAGAATATCGGACATGCACTACCTGTGCTACCAAATTCAACAAATAAACCAATCTCTCTCTCTCTCTCTCTCTCTCTCTCTCTCTCTCTCTCTCTCTCTCTCTCTCTCTCTCTCTCTCTCTCTCTCTCTCTCTCTCTCTCACACACCAACACACAATAAATTCAAAATGATCAAGTCGAGTTATATGATAGATAAATTTTGAATTTAGAAGATTCAATGGCCACACATTTTTTATGGACAGTCTAAATAAGATATATATTTATAGAGAATTGCCAAATAGATAGAAGAAGTGCATTAGCCGAATGATATAGCCAAAGTGTTTAACGTGGAGTTGTCCAGGCTCGCACGTCTGAATACCTATAAGAGGTAAGCAGAAGAGTGTGCATTTACCCAACATTAAGGTCAGTTAAATGCTAATACATGCGTTTAATTAAGTGAAAATGTATTTTGTTTTACTTTGAGAAGTATTTGGGGAGCCTAAAGCTTATTTAAGGGAACGATGCTAATCTGCTTAATTTAGGGCCAAACTAGGTATATTGTGTGTGGTGCAGGCTAGGTGTGGTACTGGTGTTAGTGATTTGACCAAGGGGTAAAACTTTATTTACAGTAGACCGAGGGAATTTGGGGACTGGTGACTGATCGACTATTAACTATCATAACCTATTTACAGGAACGATTTAAGGTATTGAAAATGTGACAAAACTATTAAAGAAACAATATGTACAACAAGATATGTCAACAAACAAAGGAAATATATATATATATATATATATATATATATATATATATATATATATATATATATATATATATATATATATATATATATTAGAAATAAAAAGTCCTTGGTACAGTAGAAATAGTAGAAAAAATATTATTCAGAACGACACATTCCTTTGATCACAGTAAATATAATTATTCTTCTGTTAGCGCTTTCAGCCATATCGGCTCTTCAGATAACGTTCAGTGGTAGCTAATGCAGTTGGAAAATGTTAAAAAGTCATGTCCTGTTTAGTTTCGGATTAAAACGTTTGATAAAATAGTCTTCTTTGGCTTTTCTTAAATTTTCGTCCTCTGACCAAATTTTAAAGAAAGGAAACATTTCGAATTTTCCTTTTCCACATATCTCGAAATGTTTACTACACGGGGGAGTACCTCGTTGAAGGGTCCCTTATCTGCTGCCTAGGAACCCTTACTCGATCAAACAGTTTGGTTCCGGTTTGTCCTATATTGTTTCCTTTACACTCGGGGCATGTTGCACAGTATATTAAGTTAGATGTTTGCAGTTCATATTAGCATTAAGTTTGAATGTTGGCCGTTCTTGAAAGTTATTTTCCCGCCTTCAACAATATAGGCACATGTTCCGCACCGAGGATCTCCGCATTTTGTCACCCGGTGGATATCGATGTCCGATGTAAATTTGGCTCTTGTTAACAGTTTTTTCAAGTTAGGAGCTTGTCTTCTACTGTTAATTAGCTGTGTTTCTTGAAATAGTTCACTCATTTTAGTGGACTAATGGAGAATCGGAAGATATCTTTTTGCAGTGGTAACTATGTTATGATTCCTTGGATAATGTGTTATCACAAATGGAATGTTTTTATATTGGTTAACATTTGTTTCATGATCATGTGTTCTTCGTAATACTGTATATGGGATATTTTTCGCTTTTGTGATCGCTGCGTCGACGATATTTTCTGAATACTGCTGTCTTCTTAGATATGTTTTCAGTTCTTGTAATCTTCGTTAGCGCAATGTTATATCAATCACAATGATACAGATATAAAAATCTCAGATACCAAAGTATAAATCAATAGGATGTCCAGGACATAAATACAAATCCGGTAAAAATGGACAAACACGGACCTCTGGAAACCAAGAGGTGGGATCAGGTTCCATGGAGGAGTAAGCATCCCCTGTCGACCGGTCACACCCGCCGTGAGTCCACAGTCAAGTCCAATGAAACACGTGAGGAGTGTATCCTCGTCACAATTGGTACAGACGTCTCAACAACCGCCAACGAAAAGGCAACTCAACATTTCACTTAGTGAAACAGAGTAGTCGCAAACAAGACTATTATACCGACCATTAAATTTGCGGAACGTTGACATTAAAACGCGGTTTTCGATATCCCTGTGTCAATAATTTGTCAGTGAGTAGTTTACCTCTGTATATGAAATCTTCATATGTTGTGCACGCCCTGGCATATCGGATCATTTGTGAAATATAAACTCCATATGCAGGTGACTGAGGGATATTACTACTTAAATGTGGAAAATTTACGATGGGAAAGCCGAAATCGTCGCGTTTATCGTATAGCTTGGTTGCTAATTTCCCGTCTGTGTTGATATTAAGTAAAATGTCTAAGTATGAAGCGTGTGTACTTGATTCTGTTGTATCTTTAATTTCTAGTTCGCTGGGATATATCGCATTGACATATGTATGAAAAATTGTCATTATTAATTGACAAAACGTCGTCGATATATCTAAATGTCAAATTAAAGGACACCGCTAACTTTTTCTTCTTCTTTTGATTCAGCAGTTTTCTGAATGAAGTCTGCTTCGTATGAATAAAAGGAACAGGTCGGCCAATAAAGGAGCACAATTGGTTCCCATAGGAATGCCGACAGTTTGTTGAAAGACCACGTCTCCGAACATTACAAATATATTGTCTATTAGAAATTCCAGCATGTTTTTTATATCAACTTCAGTATACTTATGTGTAGAATCAGAGTGGTGTTTGACGAAATAAGTATCCTGATAGCCAATCACTAGATATTTAAATTTTCGGGTACCACCTTTAGTGAAAAAGCAGTTGTCTATGATGCTAAAAAGCCTTTCTTTTAATTTTTTATGTGGAATGGTAGTGTAAAGAGTTGAGAAATCATAAGTTTTGATACTGTGAATTCGAGAAAAATTATGTGCCTTCAAATTTTCTAAAAGCTGTTTAGAATTTTTAAGTACCCACATCTCTGATTTACACCGCTTCTGGAATAAGCAACTGTACAGTATTTTTGAAGTTTCTCCTTAACAGCTGTCAATATCTTGGTAAGAAGTAAAGATAAAGGTTTGGTAGAACATTTGCTGGATCCTGCTATGTATCTTTGCTTATATGGGTTTTTATGAAGTTTAGGTATCCGGTATAAATGTGGTAGCTCGAAATCGTCTTGCCATATTTAAAGGAATGTTCCGTTTTGTGTGCGACGGGTGGCAAGAGTGAAAATTAAGATATTGGTGTGTATCTGTATCCTTACAATATAAATCTGTTATATTTTCATCTTCCTTAATGATTAAAATGTCTAAAAACGGAAGTCTGGTTTCACTGAATTCCATCGTGAATTTTATCGATTCCTGCAGATTGTTTATGAATTCGTGAAATTTCACCAGATCTTCGCGGCATCTATTCCCAAAAATGAAGCAGTCGTCTAAATATCGCTTCCAGTTTTCCTTTATGTAATTTTCAAATGTTTGATCGAAAGATAGATCTAAAGTAGTATAAAGTTTTTCCTCTAGATAACCCATCACAAGTGTAGCATATGTTGGTGCTATTTTGGTGACAATTGCTGTTCCTTTTATTTGTAGGTAAAATTGGTTATCAAAGAAGAAAAAATTATTTTCTAGTACCAGTGTAAGACCTTCAAGGATACATTCTTTAGAAAAACGAGGTGGACTTTGTTCCGAATGTCTTTCTATCCAAAAAAAGTTTGCACTGATTCCTAAATTATGCGGGATATTTGTATATAAACTGCTGACATCGAAACTTACAAGGATTGCTCCTTTGTGTACTTTTTCCGGGATATAGTTCCGGAAGTCCATATCATCGCGGATAAAACTAGGTACCAGGTTTGCACAATGGTTTAAGTATGATGTCCAAAAAATTGCTTAAACGTTGTGTGCTCGAAGAAGGTTCTGCTATTATTGGGCGTAACTTGTGATTACTTGGTTTCGGCAATTTTACATATGTTGAATTCTGTCCTTTCATATTATTTTGAATTTCTTTTGAGTTGTGAATTTTCGGTAATCTCTCTCTCTCTCTCTCTCTCTCTCTCTCTCTCTCTCTCTCTCTCTCTCTATATATATATATATATATATATATATATATATATATATATATATATATATATATATATATAACAAATAACACACACATACACTTACACGCAACAAGCACGAAACACACAGGCACAAGCGGAATACGAAAGATATACTTGTATATAACGACCTACTTAGAGACACAAGAAAATTGGTCTTTATGGGGAGGTGGTCTTTATACAGAGGGTAATTTGTACACAGATAGTACTATTTGAGACAGCAAAAATGTTCACTGATAAAGATGATGATTAACTTAATTCACAAGTTCAGGACTTAGTTTATGTGAAATACATGTAAAATACAATTTGGGCACAACACATTATCACTGTATATTTCAATCACGTTGGCAGGACCGATACCGAAATAGCTATTCAATTATAATAATTCTTCAATAATAGTAATCGTTTATGCTAATTAATAAACAAGGTTTTCTACTGTATAAAGAAACAAAGATTTTGTCAACTTATTTGATGCTGTTGTTGTAGTAGTTGTTGTAATTGTAGAAGAGTCTGTGGAAACCATCTGACAATTATTTTTGAATTGTCGGTATTGATATCTTTATTGTCGAGCAAACTTTATGTTGGAAGTGATTTGTAACTCACCAACCCCTAAAACACAATGGTCTCTTCAGTAAATCAATGACTTAGAACAACCCAAATGTGTCTTGAGGGGATAAAAGGTTAAACAAAGTATTTTGTGCAGTATTCAGTCATTGCAGTAATAGTATTTGTTTTAGACTCGATCTCCAAGTTTTTTTTATTGTATCAAAACTACAGAAATTTGGAATATTTTTGTCTTATTGGGTATTCATGATACTCAAAATAATTCAGAAATTGGTTCAATTTCAGAAATATTAAGTATGAAATTTATTCATTTGTAAAAAGACTTGAAAATCAAAGTCATAGCAGACGCCATCTTGATTTGAGTTTTGAATAATAGTTAGACACTGATCAAATTCTGAAATGTCTACTGCATCAACGGAATGCACGCAACTATACACAAATGTCTGTTATGTAATGGTAACAGTGTGGCGTCATTTCAGCTCAGGATCTACGTTACATAACTGTTGACAGTAACACATGCGGCTGGCGATGGGTCGAAACGAACAGAATGAATATTCAGCCATTACTCATCCCCTTTTGTTGAACTAGACACTCACGTGTTCTATTTTAATATTATTCTAACATTCATATTTACTATGTTTTCATTGGTTATAAAGGAACTGTAAATCTGGATATATCGGAGAGTTTGGAATTTTCAGGGCTTTACATGTATCTATCCCTCTATTTCTCGGTGTTATTTTTCAATCCTATAAAACGATAGACGCATTTTCCAGCTTTCCAAGTCAATATTTATCTTGTAAAGGTAAAGCTCGGTGTGTAAATTATACTCGAAGCTACAATTAGGGGCTAAATAACACGAACAATTGTCTACAAAATATGCGACATATTATAAAATATACATAAAGGTATCAGTTATTTAAGATGGAACTACAATTACCCGCACTTTGCATCTTTATGTAATTGAAATGGAAATGTCAAGAGGGTGACTAACATAGTGGTGATAATGGTGATAATCATAGTGATGGTACTGACGACGACCACCACGTCGATGATTTACAACTGATTTGACTGCTGTTGAAAATGATTAATTTACAATGACGAATTTTTAATTTTTTTATTTGAATGTTGTTTTACGCCATACTCTACAATTTTTCAGTTATATGATGGCGGAAAACTTTAATTGTGGAGTAGAGAACCCGGTTGCAATGTACCCGGAGAGAGAGACCACCGGCCTTTCGCAATACGAATGCTGATACATATGTCTTCTGCAGACAACAAGAGGAAGGACATATGTTTAATGTAAAGTTTCAGTTTAGTCTGTATTTAACAATGTCAGCAGAAATAAAATAATGAAGGCAACCTATACAGGCACATATACAAACTTACTTCTATTATATACAATACGGTACTTACGTTTACACAGGAACATATATACAAATTTACTTCTATCATATACAATACGATACTTACGTATATACAGGCACATATAATACAGAATTATTTCTATAATATACAGTACGGTACCTACGTATATACAGGCACATATAATACAGAATTATTTCTATTATATACAATACGATACTTACGTATATACAGGCACATATAATACAGAATTATTTCTATTATATACAATACGATACTTACGTATATACAGGCACATATGATACAGAATTATTTCTATTATATACAGTACGGTACCTACGTATATACAGGCACATATAATACAGAATTATTTCTATTATATACAATACGATACTTACGTATATACAGGCACATATAATACAGAATTATTTCTATAATATACAGTACGGTACTTACGTCTGTATATACACAAATATACAATACTTAAGTTTATACAGGCAAATATAATACAAATTTACTTCTATTATATACAGTACGGTACTTAAGTTTATACAGGCACGTATAAAACAAATTTACTTCTATTATATACAGTACGGTACTTAAGTCTAAACAGGCACATATAATACAAATTTACTTCTATTATATACAGTACGGTACTTAAGTCTATACAGGCAAATATAATACAAATTTACTTTTATTATATACAATACATTACTTAAGTCTATACAGGCACATATAATACAAATTTACTTCTATTATTATACGGTACTTACTGTCTGTATAGAATCAGATATTCAATACTTACGTCTGTATAGATATAAATTTAAAATACTTACGTCATCAAGGATATAATATTCAATACATACGTCAGTATAAAAATATACAATACTTACGTCTGTATATATAAAAATTAACAATACTTACGTCATCATGGATATAAAATACAATACCTACGTCAGTTAAGAGAATATACAATTTACAATACTTACGTCATCATGGATATACTATAAAATACCTACGCTAGTATAAATATAATTATACAATACTTACGTCAGTATAGATATAAATATACAATACTTACGTCAGTATAGATATAAATATACAATACTTACTTCAGTATAGATATAATTATACAATACTTACGTCAGTATAGATATAATTATACAATACATACGTCAGTATAGATATTAATATACAATACTTACGTCAGTATAGATATAAACATACAATACTTACGTCAGTATAGATATAAATATACAGCTTGTGCTACATACATCTGTATAGACACAAATTAAATATTTGTTTTATATGCATAAGCTTACGTCAGCAAGATATATATCCAGACTAATACAGCTTTTTGTGATAATGGGCATTTAAGTGGATTTAAAATGTCAGTTGCTTCTGTCAATCTCGCAATATATCGACAATACATCCGACAGTATCCAAAAGGGAGATCGAGATATTTATTTTTAACTTGAACACAAACTGGTTTTTGCTTCATTTGTGTAGAACTACGATACAGAATCAATATAAGTGCAGCTTCATGTAGGTACATGTATTGTGTTATTATGTAACACCACTAAGTCTGATCATTTCATAGATGTTGGCATATAAAATAAGGCGAAGTAATTAAAAAGTCACAATTGAAATGTTCTAAATTTTCTGTTAAAATGATAATCATTACATTAAAACTTTCATAATTTTCTTGTCCAAGCTAGACACTTTATTCTTGGGTGTCAAGGGTTACTGCGTGGACAGTAAAAAGGTAATGGAGGGTTCCAAACCACAGATCGTTTATCCGCCTAAAGTTACCGCGTCAATGTTAGAAAATACCTCTGCGAGGATAGTGCAGTGGATCCGCCACAGCAATATACTAAATTGGTGGCCCTAGGCCACGAAGCAATATGTACAAGTATGTCTATATGATTGCTTGTGCGTATAAAATCGACTTCACGTAGATATCGATGTTCTGTAGTTCATGAAGTGCATTGTGTTGTATTATAGATTTTGTCTACATATACATGTATTTAGTTTACAATTCAAACTAAGTTCACACGGGACTATACATGTGCATAATTATATTTGGTTTGAAAAGATTATACCCCAAAACAAGAGAACAAGATGAAATCATTTTTAACTAAGAAATTTATAAATATTCATATAATTATATGTTGGGGGGATATCGAAAAGTTAATCTTAACGTAGCTAGAACGTATAGCATTGTAAGGATCACAGAGTAACCTCCCTGTAACTTAATCTATTGATGTGGTTGTTGTTGAATATAAGTATCACTAATACCAAAGTATAAATCTTCAGGATGTCCAGGACATACATACAAATCAGGTAAATATTGGATAAACACAGACCTATGGAAATCCAGAGATGGGATCAGTTGCCATGGAGGAGTAAGCATCGCCTGTTGACCGGTCACACCCGCCGTGAGTCCAGTCAAATTCAAATGAAATACGTTAGGATCAAATCGTTACAATTGGTACAGGCGTCTCAACAACTTCTACCGAACAGAATACTCAACAATACATTTAGTGAAACAGAGTAATCGCAAATAAGGTCATTATACCGACCTTATAGTTTGCGAAAAGTTGACATTAATCTTGATTCTCGATAAATCAAAGTTGTCAATCACAAAGATACATAGTGTAAAAGAATGTGTTATTTGCAAAAATCCAGTACGTGTCTAGCATTAAAACTCAACCATGATGTATGATTATATCTGATGTACATCCATCTAAAATCACTGATCACAAACACACACACACACACACACATACACACACACACAAACACATACACATACAAATACAAATACACACACACACACACACACACTCTCTCTCTCTCTCTCTCTCTCTCTCTCATGCAATCTTTATAGTTTTTAACATTTAAGAGAATTCATACGAACATAAAATTAGCTTAGAATCCATTTTATTTTTATGTAATTCATACAGACTAAAATATATCGACTTTTCCTAATAACACTGTCATCTTGAGAATCACTTAATTTAATCACTCGTGTAAAATCCATAACGCTTGAAAATATGTAAAATGACTCGTCAGCTACTTGAATTTTATTGCTTTTGATGTTAAAATATTGTGGGCATGCATGCATGTTGCACTTTCTTTATTAATCACAATTTCCCAGTATCCTTAATGTGGACGTTTTTGTGGCATATATACTTTTATCATTACGTGTACATTATGCACTGAAATTTGGAGTCACGTCAAATTTCCCATGTTGGACGATTACCAAAGATAAATTTAATGTATGTCTGTGAGGACTTATTTTTGATAGATTTGGATGTCTGATATGAAAACACGTACATCCATGTATGCTTCATTTCAATACATATACATGTAATGTATTTCCGTCTCACTTTGTTGTTATTTTAAAAACGTTTTACTTTTAGAAAAGTGTCTGATGTCAATTTAATATATTTAAAATCTCTTCAATATGCTGATCATGATATAATGGAATTATTATTTACATATTTGGTCTTTGAATTCTACTTATGCTCAGAATAAACCTGATGATGTTAATTCCCAAAACAGTTTCTAACAATTAACTTTGATTTGTATAATAAAGGTATACACCGACGTGCTATTCAAAGATGAAAATGGATTTTTATGTACGATAGAAATAAATCACTTTATTTATTAAAGACCCGTATCGACCCACTGGTTAATTTCAATAAACGACTTACTGCGTAGTTGCAGAATTAATACTGTAATGGAATCCCACAAATTGTTAATTTTTTATAGGCATGCGCGTTAGTACTTATAATTCAAGGCTATCCGTATCACTTCCTCGTATCGCATTACAAATTGCTTTCAGGGACGCTTTATCAACAAACAAAAATGTCCTTCTAATTCATTGTGAGTGTACAATGTTTTGTTCTTTACGTTATTTGCGTAAATTGTAGTCGATCTCACACCTCTGATTGTCTATGCATCGTAGTTATAAGGTGACTGTCCGGTATCAGTGATAATATGAAATATCACAGATAAAGATATAAAAAAGACACAGATCTTTAGGATGTGTAGGATATAGACACAAATCTAGTAAAATGGACAAACACGGACTTCTGCAAACCAAGAGATGGGATCAGGTACCAGGAGTAATCATCCCTTGTCGACCGGTCACACCCTCCGTGAGTCCACAGTCAATCCAAATGAAATACATGAGGACTGAATCCTCGTCACAATTGGTATGACGTTTCAACAACCGCTAACGAAAAGGCAACTCAACATTTCACTTAGTGGAACAGAGTAATCGCAAACAGGGCCGTGCAATTAGCGGAATGTTGACATCAAATGCGGTTTTCGATATCCCTGTGTCAATAATTAGTCAGTCAGTAATTTACAAGTGTATAAGAAATGTTCATATGCTGAACACGCGCTGGCATATTGGATCACATTTATGCTTTGGACAGATGACTGGGTCGATATGTTCGATATTATGTTGACTTGGTAGACAGCTTTATTGACATGTTGAATCTCACGTTTACTCGACAAACAGCTATGTCGACATGTTTGATATGTGATTTATTAGACACCTTGTTAACATGTTTGATATCATGTTGACTCCACATACAGGTATGCCGATGCGATTCATATAATATTGACTCGACAAAAAGCTATACCCCTTATCCTAACTCGACAGACAGTTATGTCGACATTTTGATGTCATGTTGACTCAACAGACTTGTGCTTTGTCTATATGACGGGTATTTAATGATTTGTTAGACGGCTATGTCGACAAATTTGATGTCATGTTGACTCGATAACAGCTATGCTGACATGTTTGTGCAACTCGGTAGAGTTATATCGACAAGTTTAATATCATGTTGATTCGTCAGAAAGCTATGTCGACATGTTTGAATATCTGTTAGTTTGATATGTAATTTCGTCGACGGTGAAATTATGTTGTCCATTGAACTATAAAGTGGCCAGTTTTATGATGACCTGATCATATCATGTTGGCATATTAGTATTAGGCCTTTTTGCGTTCACGTGAAACATCCTGTCTATGTCGACCCCATTGACGATCATATTTCATGCTAGTATGTTGAGTTCACTATTATGTCGACATGTTGGCTATTGTGTTGACATTGTAATTACGTTTTCAGCTTTTAAGTTATTTGAAAATATTATAATTATTATTATTATTATTATTATTATTATTATCCTACAAAATAACAATATTGTCTGTACTGTAGTATGAAAAAAATTGTGTATCTGCGTTTAGACGGCATAGCATTTAACAGGTCGACGAATGTATCTACATGTATTCCCAACGTGTCACTTGATTGCAGTTTTTGTATCAGCATTCATATTATTTTAAAGTTTTTTATCTGTTCTGCTTTTGAACTTTCGTATTCATGGCGTGAAAATCCCTCGATTTAACATATATGTTCAAGCGCATGTCTTTTAAGTATGTTGAAAGATATTTATCTTCGTTAAATTAGCATAGGAATGATTTGTTTGCGTGGATTTAAGATGCATCCAGTGAACTTATCTATTCTGTTATCCTGCCAATTTTGTTACACACATACTTTATTATCTAAGTGATAGCACCATGATATATCTTGTACAACATGTGTCAAACTCCTACTTTAAACCTGAAAAATAAAACACTTCACAATTTTAAATATTAACTGTACTACGACACACACACACACACACACACACACACGCGCGCGCGTGTTTGTGTGTGTGTGTGTTTGAACACATACCATTTTTCTCAAATCCATAGTATCAAAACAAACAACTGTTCTACTCATTACACATTTTCAACATTTTTTTGTCACTAAAAGTGGTACCCGAATATATAAGTATCTAGTCATTGGTTATAATTATACTTATTTCGTCCAACACCACTCTGATTCTACACAGAAATAGACTGAAGTTGATATAATAGGATGCTTGAATGTTTAATATACAAGATATTTGTAATGTTTTGGAGGCCATGTCTTTCAGCAAACTGTCGGCATTTCCATGGGGACCAATTGTATCCCTTAATTGGCTGACCTGTCCATTTATTCATACGAAGCAGACTCCATTCCAAATTTTCTGAATCAAAAGAAGATTAACTTGATATTTAGATTCATCGACGACATTTTGTCAATTAATAATCACAATTGTCATATATATGTCAACGTGAAAAATCGCAACGAACAAAGAATTAAAGACACATTTGGACATTTTACTTACTATAGACAACGGCAGCAAATTAACATCCAAACTACCTTAAACGCGACGATTTCGGCTTTCCCATCGTAAATTTCCATATTTAAGTAGAAATATACCACAATCACCTGCATACAGTGTTTATATCTCACAATTGATCCGATATATCAGACCATGTTCGATGTATGAACATTTCACAAACAGAGGTAAACTAATTACTGACAAGTTATTGACACAGGGATATAAAAAATCTTGTTTGTTGTCAACGTTCCGCAAATATATGGTCGGTATGATAGTTTGCGATTACAATCGCGATGCAATTACACAACTGTGACGAGGATTTGTTCCTCACTTATTTCCTTTGCATTTGACTGAGGACTCACGGCGGGTGTAACCGGTCAACAAATGATAAATACCCCTCCATGGCACCTAACCCTACCTCTAAATTTTCAAAGGTTCGTGTTTGTTCAAATAATGTATGTAATGAAATATGATTACCTTTTACGTGATACCTCGGATACAGCAAAAACCGACGTTCCATGTCGCTGTAGGTGCCTGCACATTAAAAATCAGTCACTGCCCAATGGCCGTAAGTGCCGAACATAGGCCAAAATTAAAAGCCCTTTCACCACAATTTGGTGACGTCTCCATATGAGTGATAGATTCTTGAGGGGACGTTAAACAAAAATACAACAACAACAACGTGATATCTTTTTATACATAATGTGAGCTGTCAATTTTGTAACCTGATGATTTATGTATATTTTATCAAATACCTTCTATAATATGCTAACTTTAATACTTTTATAACCTCGCTTGTAGAATTTGCACTCTCGTACAGTGTAAAAATTGGGGTTCGAATCAGACGAGAACAATTTTAACATCTTAAGCGTATGAATTAGCTGGAACCTCCTTGAAGATAAAGTGGTTTCAAGAATAATACCATTTTATCATGTTTTGGTAAATGTGTCATTTACATATAAGAAGGAATTTCATGGCAGGTCACATTTACCTGGTGACCAAACTGAGGATTTATTTCAGTATATATTTTATATAAAATCACATATATTATCAAAATGTTAACAGAGTTCTTTCTGAGGCAACGTTGATCAAACTTATCCAACAAAATAATCTATGAAGTAAAAGTATTTAAATGTTTCATTGAGTATTTTTAAAATGTCAAAGTTTTCTGTTTTCAGGAATTTGTCATTTTAACAGATAATTCAGTTCTTTATGTCACAATTCCTTATTTACATTAAAAAAGTGACACTGCAACTTTGTATCCGGCAGAGCTCACCAGTACTATATAAGGACCCTAGGGACGTGTCTGAAACGAAAACCACACAAACACTGGAAGTTTAAAACATTAAAGTTAAATGTCGACAATTGTATTGAAATTATGCAAAATGTGGTTTTATTTGAATTAAAAAAAATAAAAAGTCTTGTCCCTTTTGTCACCCTGTTTTAGATGAAGGAAATTACCAATAAAACAAACATTCACTCTCAAATATATTTTGATCACCTCGACTAACTTCTTGTAAATTCCATGCTTAGCTTTTAGATATAGGCTGGATCTGGTAAGCATCTATATGCATAATTTGTTGGGTCGCCGTGGTCGAGTGGTTAGAGCATCGCGTTTGAACCATGTAGTCTCTTACTTCTGGTCAGGTTCGAGCTGATTTTTGTGATAATGTTTACCAGGTGTCTTGCTGAAGATCGGTGGTCTCTTCCCTCGTATATGACAACCGGCTTCTCTCATCCACCACTAAAACTTGTCACCACAATATAACAGAAAAGTTGTTGAGTGTGGCGGACAACGCTGTTTAAAATTCAAAATATCAAACTCAAAGTTGTTGTTCTTGTGCTTGGTGCATTTCCACAACACTTTATAGTACATGTAACCGTTATTTAAACAAATAAACATCTTACTGGGACAAGCTGTACCCGTATTTGTCACATTGATACAATAAATGGTCAATATTTATTCTCTGATGTAAAAATCAACAATAAACCATTTGTCATGTAACTACGAATAAAATCGGATTTGGTTAAATTTAAATTGTATATCATGTGTCCAAAACGGACCATTTATGTTATGACATTGGTATTCTTTAATCGTTCTCCACAGACTGTCCAATGTATATCCTTATATCAGTAATTACTTAAATGATATATAAAAATGTTGTGTTTACTTATCAAAAAAATCACGAATTGACAAATTATCGTTTCAACAGATAAGTATGTGTTTATAGAAAGAGATGTAAAATTTATGCAAACCTATCATAATGCAAGATTCGGTGCACTGACATATAGTTTATACTCCATTATTGATAGCACCATGTAAACAAATGTGTAGGAATATATTTTAATAGATTACCTAGCCTTGAAGTTGAGAATCATGTTACTCATTTAGTGCGATAGATGTTTACTATTGAAAGAAAAACTGTAACATCTAATAGCTATTATTAGGCTATTACAGAAAAAAAACATGGGTTAATTTTCTGACCTATTGGGACTCTTCGTCAGAAAAACATTAATATCTTGACAAGGAAAACACTGTCATACATCAGTTAGTAATCTGACCGACAGAAACAAATGTCACTTTGGTTTATATATTATTTTACAGACAGGGAATCGTAACATCTAATGGCATATTTTTTTTTGTGCAGACTGAAATGTTGTTTTTTTAACCATATTTTGTGTTGATCAATATATCTACAGATAACAGAAACATATTTACAGCTATTCGAACGAATGTCTAGAAAAAAATCTTCCTTTTTCGTTTCAGAACAAACTGAACGTGTGCCAAGAACCATTTTCATTTTTAGACCAAATTGTACTTGCGTATTTAACCAATATTTTCACTGTTTTAAATCAAATGGTATGTGTGTCGATCCCCACCATTTTCCTCTATTTTAGAACAAAATGTAATGGACCACTATACCCCATTGTTTGTTTGAGACCATATTGTAAGTGTACAATGAGCCACTCTACCCCATTGTTTGTTTTAGACCATATTGTAAGTGTACAATGAGCCACTCTACCCCATTGTTTGTTTTAGACCATATTGTAAGTGTACAATGAGCCACTCTACCCCATTGTTTGTTTTAGACCATATTGTAAGTGTACAATGAGCCACTCTACCCCGTTGTTTGTTTTAGACCATATTGTAAGTGTACAATGAGCCACTTTACCCCATTGTTTGTTTTAGACCATATTGTAAGTGTACAATGAGCCACTCTACCCCATTGTTTGTTTGAGACCAAATTGTAAGTGTACAATGAGCCACTCTACCCCATTGTTTGTTTTAGACCATATTGTAAGTGTACAATGAGCCACTCTACCCTGTTGTTTGTTTTAGACCATATTGTAAGTGTACAATGAATCACTTTGCCCCGTTCTTCATTGAAACCATATTGTAAGTGTACAATGAGCCACTCTACCCCGTTGTTTGTTTGAGACCAAATTGTAAGTGTACAATGAGCCACTCTACCCCATTGTTTGTTTTAGACCATATTGTAAGTGTACAATGAGCCACTCTACCCCATTGTTTGTTTTAGACCATATTGTAAGTGTACAATGAGCCACTCTACCCCATTGTTTGTTTTAGACCATATTGTAAGTGTACAATGAGCCACTCTACCCCATTGTTTGTTTTAGACCATATTGTAAGTGTACAATGAGCCACTCTACCCCATTGTTTGTTTTAGACCATATTGTAAGTGTACAATGAGCCACTCTACCCCATTGTTTGTTTTAGACCATATTGTAAGTGTACAATGAGCCACTCTACCCCATTGTTTGTTTTAGACCATATTGTAAGTGTACAATGAGCCACTCTACCCCATTGTTTGTTTTAGACCATATTGTAAGTGTACAATGAGCCACTCTACCCCATTGTTTGTTTTAGACCAAATTGTAAGTGTACAATGAGCCACTCTACCCCGTTGTTGTTTTAGACCATATTGTAAGTGTACAATGAGCCACTCTACCCCATTGTTTGTTTTAGACCATATTGTAAGTGTACAATGAGCCACTCTACCCCATTGTTTGTTTTAGACCATATTGTAAGTGTACAATGAACCACTCTACCCCATTGTTTGTTTTAGACAACATTGTATTTGTACAATGAACCACCTCACCCCATTGTTGTTTTACACCATATTGTAATTCTACAATGAATCACTTTGCCCCGTTCTTCTTTCAGACCATATTGTGAGTGTACAATGACCCACTTTAACCCGTTGTTGTTTTACACCATAGTGTAGGTGTACAATGAACCACTATACCCCGTTGTTGTTTTATATCACATTGTAAGTGTACAATGACCCACTTTAACCCGTTGTTGTTTTACACCATAGTGTAGGTGTACAATGAACCACTATACCCCGTTGTTGTTTTATATCACATTGTAAGTGTACAATGACCCACTTTAACCCGTTGTTGTTTTACACCATAGTGTAGGTGTACAATGAACCACTATACCCCGTTGTTGTTTTATATCACATTGTAAGTGTACAATGGACCACTTTACCCCGTAGTTGTTTTAGATTACATTGTAAGAGTAACCACTATACCCTGTTGTTGTTTTAGACCACATTGTATTTGTACAATGAACCACTTTACCCCGCTGTTGTTTTAGACCATATTGTAATTCTACAATAATTCACTTTGCCCCGTTGTTGTTTTATACCATATTATTAGTGTAGAATGAGCCACTTTAAAATGCTGTTGTTTCAGACCACATTGAAAGTGTACAATGAACCAATTAACCCCGTTGTTGTTTTAGACCATATTGTAATTCTACAATGAACCACTTTGCCCCGTTCTTTTTGGAGACCATATTGTAAGTGTACAATGAACCACTATACCCCGTTGTTGTTTCAGACCACATTGTAAGTATACAATGAACCACTTTACCCCGTTGTTGTTTTAGACCACATTGTGAGTGTACCCCGTTGTTGTGTTTTAGACCACATTGTGAGTGTACAATCAAACACTCTACCCTGTTGTCTTATTAGACCATATTGTAGGTGTACAATGAACCACTTGACCTCGTTGTTGTTTTAAACCACATTGTATGTGTACAATGAACCACTTTACCCCGTTGATGTTTTAAACCACATTGATATTGTACAATAAACCACTATACCCCGTTGCTTTAAACCACATTGTAAGTGTACAATGAACCACTTTACCCCGTTGTTGTTTCAAACGACATTGTAAGTGTACATTGAACCACTTTAACCCGCTGTTTTAGACTACATTGTAAGTGTACAATGAACCACTATACCCCGTTGTTTGTTTTAGACCATATTGTAAGTGTACAATGAACCACTCTACCCCGTTGTTGTTTTAGACCACATTGTAAGTGTACAATGAACCACTCTACCCCGTTGTCTTATTAGACCATATTGTAGGTGTTCAATAAACCACTATACCACGTTGTTGTTTCAGATCCCATTGTAAGTGTACAATGAGCCACTCTACCCCATTGTTTGTTTGAGACCATATTGTAAGTGTACAATGAACCACTATACCCCGTTGTTGTTTTAGACCATATTGTAAGTGTACAATGAGCCACTCTACCCCATTGTTTGTTTTAGACCATATTGTAAGTGTACAATGAACCACTCTACCCCATTGTTTGTTTTAGACCATATTGTAAGTGTACATTGTTTGAGACCACTACTGAAACCCCATTGTTTTGTTTTAGACCATATTGTAAGTGTACAATGAGCCACTCTACCCCATTGTTTGTTTTAGACCATATTGTAAGTGTACAATGAACCACTCTACCCCATTGTTTGTTTTAGACCATATTGTAAGTGTACAATGAACCACTATACCCCGTTGTTGTTTTAGACCATATTGTAAGTGTACAATGAGCCACTCTACCCCATTGTTTGTTTGAGACCATATTGTAAGTGTACAATGAACCACTATACCCCGTTGTTGTTTTAGACCATATTGTAAGTGTACAATGAGCCACTCTACCCCATTGTTTGTTTTAGACCATATTGTAAGTGTACAATGAGCCACTCTACCCCATTGTTTGTTTTAGACCATATTGTAAGTGTACAATGAACCACTATACCTCGTTGTTGTTTTAGACTATGTAAGTGTACAATGAACCACTATACCTCGTTGTTGTTTTAGACTATGTAAGTGTACAATGAACCACTATACCCCGTTGTTGTTTTAGACCATATTGTAAGTGTACAATGAACCACTCTACCCCATTGTTTGTTTGAGACCATATTGTAAGTGTACAATGAACCACTCTACCCCATTGTTTGTTTTAGACCATATTGTAAGTGTACAATGAGCCACTCTACCCCATTGTTTGTTTTAGACAACATTGTAAGTGTACAATGAACCACTATACCCCGTTGTTGTTTTAGACCATATTGTAAGTGTACAATGAGCCACTCTACCCCATTGTTTGTTTTTAGACCATATTGTAAGTGTACAATGAGCCACTCTACCCCATTGTTTGTTTTAGACCATATTGTAAGTGTACAATGAGCCACTCTACCCCATTGTTTGTTTGAGACCATATTGTAAGTGTACAATGAACCACTATACCCCGTTGTTGTTTTAGACTACATTGTAAGTGTACAATGAACCACTTTACCCCGTTGTTTTTAGACGATATTGTAGGTGTACAATGAACCATTATACCCCGTTGTTGGTTTAGACCATATTGTAATTGTACAATGAGCCACTTTACCGCATTTTTTGTTTTAGACCATATTGAAAGTGTATATGAGCCAGTATATCCCATTGTTTGTTTTAGACCATATTGTAAGTGTACAATGAACCACTTTACCCCGTTGTTATTTTAGACCACATTGTAGGTTTACAATGAACCTCTATACCACTATACCACTTTACCTCATTGTTGTTTTAGACCACTTTTTAAGTGTACAATTAACCACAATACCTATAACTAAGTAGGTAGGTAGGTAGGTAGGTAGGTAGGTATAGGTCTACCGAGGTAAATTGAAACATGTGTACAAATACAACGGGTCACTTAAGTATTAGAGATGCAGTAATGCATGGTGTTCGTGCAAAGTAATATGGTTTACCTGTACAACCTTCTTTTGGAACGTAGACCGCTTGTTTTGGTTTCTGACTGAAATAGGATGTGCCACTTCACCTTGGTAGACATATAGGTATATGTGTATGTTTGCAAAATAAATGCCAACACCTCAAATTAAACTATTCTCATTTTACCCAATTTATTTATATCGTGTTAGAGTTTGTAATACCTCAATAAGAAACCTAAAGCAGAGGCAAAGACCAAAGAAGATAACACATGCTTTATTCTGTCATATATCACAATGATATTTATAACCAAACGCTAATCTTATAACTGCTAATATATGATTCTTATAATTGAATGTGACAAAGCATTTTACAATCTGCATGACTAGAACTCTACGTTGTCGCTATTAATATGCAAAATATAACGCAAAAAAATGATGACATTTACACACAATATTTCGGCAGCTCAGCCAATAAGGATAATTTTGTAAAAATGTCAAGACTTTAAAGTTTGTCTAATTCAAGCCTGGTTATGTCAAGATATGGATTTTCTCATTATAACTAATCTATTGCTTTCATTTGCTCGCAATCACAATTACTCTGCACTTGTAAATATTTTCAATAAATAAACTTCAATCCAAAATATTTTAGTAAAATTAATGGCAGCTAAACTTTGATTTTATGATCAAGGCTTGTAACGTCGTGAATGTAAAAACATTTCTAAACACCCATGTTATGTGATACGGCCTATGTTGCCCAGTTAAGATCCGAAGGCATCGATTTCTGTTAATCGTTAAATTGAATTACAAGTCTCAAAAGGTAACGTTCATGTTTAAATATAAGAAGATACAAATAATTCCATAAAGTGCATACAATGTTAAGAGTTGATTATGATCCCTACAGTATGGCGTCACCTGATACAGGTCGAATTCATTTGCAAATACAGTTAAGTGTTGACGTCCTGTATTCATAGTTTAGTTTAAGATAAATATGTTGTTTATGTTTATCAGGGTAATCGGTCTTAGTAGTAACCAGAACAATAACGGATGGCTCAGCCTTGAGATCAACAAAATGTGAAATTATAAATAAATTACTTCAGAAAGATGTTTATTGGTATTTAAAATCCAGTATGATAAAAGATTTAGGACATTAAATTGATGGGTGATATGTATGTTTATATTCCCCTACACTCATATTTCCCTAAGACTGCGCCTGTATGTCCAATTCGTGCAAACTTTTATATCATCCTACAACAAATGTAATACAATTGTATATATTGGTCGAAAAAGTCAAAAGTATGATTAAGATCAGCCTTTGAAATAGATTTGAGAAAGTAATCAAATAAAACGTCAACTCTTTATATACGATACAAGTCAACATGTGTTAAGTGTTAGAACTTCTTCTCCATTCTTTTGTAGGTTTTATATTTTTGTAATAGCCAGTTTCTTTGTTTTCCAGTTAAATGCTACGCATTACATTGCAATATCGCAAACAATAATTTACTGCAAAATAAACGGTAACCGCAATTCAATCTCTTATTATTCCCTATAAGTTTCTGTTCCTACAAATCTTTAGCAAAGATAATGGATTTCAATATTACCTCGCAAATGATGAGTGGAAAGGTAGCGACTACAGGTGACTTCATTCAAAATACTATTAAGGTAACGTTGTGAATCAGACATACACACAATGCAATCTTAAATCTTATTATCTATAAATATGTACTAAAATAGAATTAATGTGTAATCCAATACAATGATTGCGCAGATATGTGACACCTTAAATCTTTATAAAACAGTCCACTGGCTTAAAATATCTGCAAGTCTGTACAAATAGGATGTGCATCTTATCTATATAAACTATAAGACAGTTTAGTGTCGTAATAGTTGTAACGTTATACTTGATATCATGCTGATAATTAGTTTATGTCAAGCGCTAATGTAAACATATATTTACTGTTCATTTTATAATAATCTACAAATAACTATCAGATAAATGTACTATACGTACATATTTGTAGGTATACCGAATTGTTTGTCATAAAGTACACTACAATCTACCCAAAATGGTTACTTTACAATGAAAATACATTTATAAAGATAAAACGCAGTTGTAAAAAAACACAAAACTAAACATTTACTGAACTCGGAGTGGATTGTAAATTTGTGCTTACTACAGTTTAGCTAAATATAATTTTCATCGGAGTAGTGTAGCAGGGGCAACATCGTCAGTTAACACGATTTTAATAATGATAAGATTTGAAGATCTTCATGGAACATTCTCTTCTACCTCCATGAAATATTCACTCATTATCTGGTTATATTGAGTATCTTCGGCGAAGATCGTATAAATTTAGCTATCTAAGGTCAATACAAAGTAATTTCGGGCTAAAAAGTTTTAATAAAAATCTCTTAATACTGACAGACATTCTGTAAGTTAGGTGATTAATTATTCATTATGTTAACTAGTTGTTCTTTTCTCTGTATTTTAAGACCTGTATTTGATTTTACGAAAAAAAAATGTTTTATGAAATTTGAAAATCGATGGATTTCTAGACTTACGGGTACGTACATATATAAAATCCACCAACAAAAAGAATTTGTTCATCTACATATCACACCATTCATGTGAGAATCCATATACATCCAATTTAAACGACTTTGTACATAAAATATCACAAACTTCATTCGAAAATCCAGGTAAATTCACTAATGTAAAAAAATCACATTCAAAATGCAATAAAATCATTCTTTACTTATCCGATGGAATGAATCATTCAGATCTCTTTTTAATGTTATCTTTATTATGGCATATACCAGAGGCCCAAATATAGGGTTTTTATATCTTGATATAAAATACATCCCATGGATAAACAGATAAAATCTAGTATTAATTCGGAAATATACATTGCATTGCTCACAAGAGAAGAAATATTTGAACACTACTAGTGGACAGAAGACATATTTTTCGATGGGTCATAGACCACGCTTGTTGCTATACTATGTCGTCTGCGAGTGACTCTTTCGTCTGGCTTCGGGATTTCTCTATTTCCAAAAAAATATCTTCCCGCCCCTCTTCTATGCGGATTTAATTTTGCAGCATGCTCCGTAACCGAAAATCTCCTAAATAAATCTATATCCATACATTTGTCTCTCTCCTCATCACTATAATCTTCGTCCCCTTCCTCTGAGTTCAATCTATCCTGCCTCTTCTGTTCCCTCATATCTGTATACACCTGCTGCATTGCCTCTCGGAAGGCATCCGACCCTTTTGACACCTGTGTTGAACTTCCTCTGACTGGAGATACTGACCTAGCGCGTGGTCTTTCAGTGTCAACAATCCCAGGGCGTCCACGTCCGTCTACATTATTCATTTTGAACACATTGAATAGAACAATTTACAGTTTCAGTAACCTGAATATATTTGTGATTTATGTCTAGATTATGAGAGATTCTGTGATCTCCTACATAATATCCATGATTTTGAGTCAATCCTGCATTTTACACGACATTCACGTTGCATAATCCTCGTTCTCTTGTCTGTTACCAAACGTTCAATATCAATCTACTGTTTTCTGTAGTTTTGTATGAAATCAACGGAGTTGATGTGTCGAAAATAGCAACAACTATTCCTATCTGCACATAGCTTTGGTAATGATTTTCAAGTTCGTATCAAAATCCAAATACATAATATAGCGATACATTTTCTTCGTGCTAAAGGAGCATTTGTGTGATTTAAATTTCTTAAAAAAGATCCGATCTAACTCCTAGATAGACAGTGTTTGAAAATCATATACCATATCAATGATTTACCCCGCGTCAGAATGGCATTGGTTTTACAGGAATAATGCTATTTATCCTGGTTCGCTGACTCGATCATCTAATAAATATAGCCATTTTTCTTTTCATGCACACACGCATTTATCAATAAACAAGCGACTGAAAAACTGTGAATTTATCGCAATAAAAGCTTTACCTAATTCAATGTACTGTATGAATTGGATCTCGTGACTGCTTTCTATGTAGATCCCAATTGGTTTTTCAATATATAATACAGCATTAATCGTGACAGCCGTAATAAAAGAAGAGTGATTTTGCTGAAGGAGAAAAGTATTATGGATAATTTTACAATGCGACAAGAAAAGGTGAAAGCATGAAATAACAGGATTTGAAGTTTATTTATTCGCGATATAAGGTAATATGAATATAACTATCCGCGTAATATTACAAAACCTCGACATTTAAAAAATGGCATTTAATTGCCAGCATTAAGGTTCTCTCTTTGGTGTATAAAAGTGTTTATAGTATATGTGTACGGGATGATATATCATGAAGTCAACGGTATAAATCTGTCCGTATGATCACCATACAATTGCTAGGGTGTCCCGTTTACATGAATGGTAACACACACACACACGCACGCACGCACGAACGAACGCACGCACACGCAAACTCACACACATACCCACGCCACACACACCCACACACATACACACGCATACATACATACATACATACATACATACATACATACATACATACATACATACGCAAGCACACACTCACATATAACATACCTGCATCCGTCAATCGATCAATCTATCCATTCATCCATCTATCTATCTATCCCGTTGAACCGTAGTTAATTTTGTGAGTAGGTATACCAGTTTACTTGCGGAAAATTTTCGCTCTATTTCCGAGAACAATATAAAAATATCAGATACCGAAGTATAAATCTTTAAGTTGTCCAGGGTATAAATAGAAATCTGTTAAAAATGGACAAACATATACATCTGGAAACCAAGAGGTGGAATCGGGTGCCATGGAGGAGTAAGAATCCCCTGTCTACCGGTCACACCCGCCGTGAATCCAAAGTCAAGTCCAAATTAATAAGTGAAGATCGAATCTTCGTCACAATCGGTACAGACGTCTCAGCAACCGCCAACGAAAAGGCAACACAACATTTCACTTACTGACACAGTGTAATCGCAAACAAGCCTATTATACCGACCGTAAAATTTGCGGAACGTTGACATCAAACGCGATTTTCGATATTAGTGTGTCATTAATTTGCCAGTGAGTAGTTTACATCTGTACATGAAATGTCATATGTTTAACACGTCTTGGCATATCGGATCATTTGTGAAATATAAACTCCATATGCGAGTGACTGTGGGATATTACTGCGTAAATGTAGAAAATTTACGATGGGAAAGCCGAAATCGTCGCGTTTGTCGTCTAGCTTAGTTGCCAATTTCCCGTCTGTGTCTATAGAAAGTAAAATGTCTAAGTATGAAGAGTGTGTGCTCGATTCTGTTGTATCTTTAATTTCTAGTTAGCTGGGATATATTGCATTGACATATGTATGCAAATTGTCATTATAAATTGACAAAACGTCATCGATATATCTAAATGTCAAATCAAAAAACGCCGCTAGCTTTTTCTTCTTTTGATTTAGCAGTTTCTGAATGAAGTCTGCTTCGTATCAGTAAACGTACAGGTCGGCCAATAAAGGGGCACAATTGGTTCCCATAGGAATGCTGACAGTTTGTTGAAAGACCACGTCTCCGAACATTACAAATATATTGTCTATTAGAAATTCCAGCATGTTTTTATATCAATTTCAATGTATTTATTTGTAGAATCAGAGTGTTGTTTGACAAAATATATAAGTATCATGATAACCAATCACTAGATATTTAAATTTTTGGGTACCCCCTTTAGGAAAAATTAAAAGTTGTCTGTGATGCAAAAAAGTCTTTCTGCTAATTGTTTATGTGGAGTTGTTATGTAAAGAGTAGAGAAGTAAACAGTTGTCTATGATGCTAAACAGTTCAATGACTCGGGGTTTTCTTCATTACTAAAAAACATAACTAAAATATGATGTTGAAAAAGCATACACCAGGTATCAAAACAGAGAAATGTTATTTGATGTAGCTGTTGATGTCAGCTAGTTCTACACCTGCTTTACATAACATGCAGTATAGCTAAATATTGTGTATGAATTTAATATAATTAATTATAAAGCAAAATATGATTTTTATGATTTTTACCAGCGTATTAGGTTTGGAAAAAGGGGTCTTGATGAAAATTTAAGATGCTAATTCCAGTCACATTAACTTCATAAGTAGTTCTTATTGTATATTCCTTTTATATAAACACATCCCTTCCTTGTGAAAAGGTGCACTAAGTTTAGACCTGGGTTTTGATACGCAGTAATAGGTGCCAGTGCTTCATTTCATGAAAGCTAGTAATTCGGTAATGGGTAAATTTTGTATGAATTTTGAATGGAAAATTTACCAGTTACCGATTTCGACCTACAGCCCAGGTTTGGAAAACATTCTATAGTAAATGATGATACTTATCATCTTTACATCAAATGGTGTTGATTTAAACTTTATTCCTCGAAGGTAAATTAACCAGGATAATATCGTCAACGTTAAAATAGATCAGATAAAACTAAATACCCGGAAAATTGGTTGGTTGAAACGGAACTGCTAATTTGATTGTAACCTGGTGTCTGATTGGTTTATATTGTATGAATGAACATATTTTTACGAGTTGATGGGGCATCAACGCAGTTATGTTATGCTAAGTTGTTTATTGGGAACAAGTCAAAGCACATTTTGCAGTATGGGGTTAATAACACATTATATTGACGCAAAATTACACATGTATATGCATTTCAGCAACATAAACTCAACTTCAAGATTGAAATTTCCAAATGACACTTTTATTCGTATTTTTACTTTTTAGAATTCCGAAATATAGGTCTACAAGAATTGTTGAAATATATGCTTAAAAATATCTGGTCATCGATTTGAGGTTAATAATGGGGGTAACCCGATACTCTACTCAACTCTCCTGACCATTTCATTTTGTCTATGAGAGTGCGTATAATTGAAAAAATATACCACTGGACCAAAAATCTCATCTTCATTACCCCCTTCCGTAGACAACGCGAAGAATTTTGG
Organism: Atrina japonica; assembly: GCA_030159075.1. Lineage (NCBI taxonomy): Eukaryota > Metazoa > Mollusca > Bivalvia > Pterioida > Pinnidae > Atrina > Atrina japonica. The sequence continues at coordinate 147,958 of BROG01000031.1, read as the reverse complement.
ACTAAACAGCTTGCCACTGCATGGATGTAACGATGATACTCAAAGTGTAGGAAATCTATCAAGTCCACTTTGTAGTGATGTTAATGTGATGGAACTTTTTAATTCTAAAGTAAGACATAAGCGAAGTCACGGACATCGTTCATACAACAGACTCAATATACATTTTGTCACTTTTTCATCTCTTTTATCTTTTACCTTACGTTAAAAATGAGCCTTCGTCAGCAAACTTTATTCCGTTCCTTTTACACTACTTACTGACCTTTTTCAGGAAGTAAGAATGAACCCCTACACGGATTCTTAAATCCCAGAATACACACTGAACTACATTATAATGGACATTTCTTATCACAGACTGTTCAAGTCTACACGCGTTACAAACGATGACTGTTCTGAACAGAAACGTTTTTTCCTTAAATTTAGATGTACAAATAAAGGTATAGACGCTTTAAACTTTAAACTGGCAATGTTCTAAATCACAAAAACGTTCAGTCCTGTGTTCCGCCATATTTTAAACTGAAGACCACGTCTTGCATTTCATATAGGTATACACCTAGCATCCCATCCAAGCTATTCAATTACAATATAAAAAAATCAGATACCAAAGTATAAATCAATAGAATGTCCAGGACATAGATACAAATCCGGTAAAAATGGACAAACGCGGACCTCTGGAAACCAAGAGGTGGGATCAGGTGCCATGGAGGAGTAAGCATCCCCTGTCGACCGGTCACACCCGCCGTGAGTCCACAGTCAAGTCCAATGAAACACGTGAGGAGTGTATCCTCGTAAAAATTAAAGATACAACAGAATCAAGCACACACGCTTCATACATAGACATTTTACTTACTATAGACACAGACGGGAAATTGGCAACTAAGCTATACTACAAACGCGACGATTTCGGCTTTCCCATCGTAAATTTTCCACATCTAAGTAGTAACATCCCAGTCACCTGCATATGGAGTTTATATTTCACAAATATCCAATATGCCAGGGTGTGTTCAACATATGAATATTTCAGATGTAAACTACTCACCGACAAATTATTGACACAGGGATATCGAAAACCGCGTTTGATGTCAACGTTCCGCAAATTTCACGGTCGGTATAATAGGCTGGTTTGCGATTACTCTGTTTCACTGGGTGAAATGTTGAGTTGCCTTTTCGTTGGCGGTTGCTGAGACGTCTATACCAATTGTGACGAGGATTCGTTCCTCACGTATTTCATTTGGACTTGACTGTGGGCTCACGGCGGGTGTGACCGGGGATGCTTACTCCTCCATGGCACCTGATCTCACCTCTTTGTTTCCAGATGTCCGTGCTTGTCCATTTTTGCCGAATTAGTATATGTGTCCTAGACATCCTAAAGATGTATACTTTGGTATCTGAGATGTTTTATACTATAAAAGGTCAGTTCAGCGTCCTTTATGAATTTTAAGATATTATAAATTTGCTTTGGAATGTTACTTTTCAATTATTTTTTACGATTATACTCTTGTGATAGAATTGACATTAAAAGCGATGGACTGGACTGTTAATAATCTTACGCACGATTAATATGCAAATGAGTTTTGGTCTGTCTGTTGAATTGGACATAGAAGTTGTGTCATTCCTCATACACGTGATCTTAACTCCCAGCAGTCTTTGAAGTTGGGGAAATGTTTTATTGACCTAGAGATTTAAGGCTACTAATAGGAAAGATAGCGTAAGGGTATAGTACTGCACTGGTGAATGGAAATTTAATATCGATGAAACGATGTCTATAAGTAGAAGATTTTATAATCATATCGCTGATCTATGTAGTTTGTTGCATAATAAATAAGACATCAGTACTCACCTTAGGCCAACTGCCTAACCCAATTTTAGTTACTTTTTTGTAGAAGCTAATTTTACCGAATTAATAAGTATTCACTATACTGAGTGTATTATACCCACTATACTGAGTGTATTATACCTCATTAAAACTAACGATTGCCATCAATTCGTATTAGTACTTTCAGTACTTTGATATTATTTTTATATTTACACACAATAAAATAATGTATTAAAATTTAAAATACTGATGAAAGAATGAAAATGCTGAATCAGCATAATTTTTACTGGTATCTTGATGTAATTAGAGCCAATTTTCTAAAAAGTATCTGAATTGTAATTTCACTGTCCATTTAATGCGAAGCTGCTGGGGGTTGAAATATGGCCATGTGACAGAAAAACAATATACAGTTGCACAAGTTTTGTGTTTATTTTCTGATTGCGGAAAGTACGCTGAACAGATCCATGTATAATTTATAGTTCAACACTCGTTCGAAAGATGAGAAATACAGGAATACATTAACATTTTCGCTTTCAGAAAAATATTTAGTTGTCTCTGATCTATAATAAAAACGAAACCGGAAGAGACCTAGCCTGACTTTCTGTGTACAAAACTGAGCTGGACCTTCGAAAAAGATATAAAATTGCCGCGGGAGTTAAATAATTTGTAATTGTTTCGATCTACTGACATTAGTTAGGATCTTGGTTTTATGTTCCACCAAATCATATCTTTTATTTTGCTTAGTGCACGTGCAACACATAAATAGATTTCCTGGGTTTACATTGAATTAAGAGATAGATTCAGGTGTATTTTTAATATGATATTATAAGAGAGAGAGAGAGAGAGAGAGAGAGAGAGAGAGAGAGAGAGAGAGAGAGAGAGAGAGAGAGAGAGTTCCTGGTATTATAAGCTTAGACTCCCGATTACTACATATTTAAAACATTTAGTATATTTAATTAACTGAAGGTTTAGTAAATTTTAGAACCATTAAAATTGAAGAATAATCATGAATTTCATGTACCTAATGCAAAATACGAAATCTTGGCTTATAATCACAGAATATTAAACATCTTATTAAAGTATCTGACTAAAGATAATACTTGAAAATAATTTCAAAATTTAGATAAAGGTTTGATGAATGGCAGTTAGAAATATAGTATATCATTATAGTAGGATTTAAAAATCTAGACATCTAACTAGATACATATAAATCAATTCCCAAAATTGTTGTTACTGGTGTTCATATAGTGAAAATGAATACCAAAGTTCCAGTGGATAATCGAGAGCCAAGTCCAGTAGAATACTGAAGGTTGGATATAAACATGGCTTCAACATGATCATGCGAATACTAAATGTGATAGAAATTGGTGTCTGGAAGATTCAGTGTCCTCTGCCAAATCCGTCGTAAATGTTACATGGAAACCTCTGCAGTTCGATGAAAAGACCAAACTTGGTGAAATTGTCAGCAGTTACTTTTTTAACTGATTGGTGAAAGGAAGTCGCTGTATATTAATCATGTTTCAAAATACTATATAACATTGCTGAGAGGGGCCATCATATTGTTTAACAAGATCTCCATATCGACCATTAAACTTCCTTAGTAACGACTTCAAGCGTTCAACAACGTAACCCTGTGTGAGTAGTTTATTAGCGAGTCGTTTGGCTCTAATGAATTTACAAAAACATATCAGTATCTCAAATATAGATATGTGTGTGTCTTATTCACACAATGACCAAGCTATTTAAAAACGGGAAATAAAAAATATACCTGACAGTAGCTTCATGAATAACTCACATCTACTGTAATTTAATATGTGAGCAATAAATCATATCAAGTGACATATTTACTGCACTTAAAGCAATCAAAACATAAATAACATTCAGTCGGTTTTAATACAATATTTTCACAGAGATTGTATATATAAAGAAACCAGACCGCAATACCGAACAACAATCAGTATAACGCTTGAATGTTTATTGCCTGTTATTCAATGAATAAAAACTCAAATATCTATATATGTATATTGAAAAGAAATTTTAATGTTTAAATGCAAATATCTAACAGCATGTGGTATGATTTTCATTTACAAATTTTAAATGCAATGAATAAATTATCAAAATAAAATAAAAATCAATAATAATGACAAAAGTGATAAAATTTACACATTGATACATCGGACACTTAAAACTTTTTAAAAACGTGAAAAGTGTAATCGTAAAGAAGGTTAGAATTTATCTATCTATCTATCTATCTATCTATCTATCTATCTGTCTGTCTGTCTACTTATCTATCACTTTACGCTGAATATAAAATATAATTAGATTATATTTAGAAATATTTGAAAATTTGGTGACCGAAGATTAAGCGTAGGCATTATTCTGCTGTTTGTTAATATGATAAATATAGAGATACTGGGAAAATGTTTCAAAATTGTCTTTATTAAATTCAACGCGCTGAATCGTTTGAAAAGAATAATCTATTTATATCATGTTATATCTATTAGGTATTACGATGTGAGTTTTTAACACTACACGAGAGAGACATTAAGCCAATACTTGCTTGTAAATAATCACTCCACGCGTACAAATATAGCCGCTATATACACAATAAGCTGTTCGTTACACTAAGGTTGTTTTGGGGTTGTGACTGTTTGTCCCCAATTGTATTTTCTTTTTCGGTGACTTTGTTGTGTTGTACACAGGTATCTGATTACCGTAAATATTAACAAGAGCATAATAAACGTATTCATATAAAGTACTATTCTACAATCATTTATTTACATACGAAGTAAACTGGGGCTTATCAATCATAACTCTGCCCCATGGATTATGATACAAACAATTCTGTTACCTTTGTACTGGAATGACCATGCCCAATATGATGTTTGTTTGTTTGTTTATTGTTGTTTAACGTCCCACTCAAGAATATTTCACTCATATGGAGACGTCACCAAATGCCGGTGAAGGGCTTCAAATTTTGGCCTATGCTCGGCACTTGAGGGTTCTTTAACGTGCCGACACCTACTGTGACACGGGGCCTCCAGTTTTTACTGTCTCATCCAAAAGACAGGAAACCAACCTGCCGACGGCGGGACTCGAACTCACGACCTCACGATCCAGAGTCGAGCGCGCTACCGACTGAGCCAGGCCGGCTCCCCAATATGATGAGAAATCAAGTTGTATTATTTGAGATTAAGTTAAATGTTTAAAGATGGGTATACTTGAATGATACATGTTACAATTCGATGTATGGCAACTCATTGCACAAGTCAGGTGACCTAACAGCATACCCATATAAGTCGGGTGACCTACGGCCACACATAGTAAGTCAAATGACCTAATAACACACCCGTTTAAGTCAGGTGACCTAATGTCACACCCAAGTTCAGGTATTTTAATGACAAACACATTTAAGTTAGGTGACATAATGACACACCTGAGTAAGTCAGGTGACATAATGACAAGCAAAATAAGTCGGGTGACCAAATGACACATCTGAGTAAGTCAAGTGACCTAATGACAACCAGAATGAGTTGGGTGACCTAATGACACACCTGGGTAAGTCAGGTGACATAATGACAATGTGATTTATTTACATAAAAAGTGAAACTAAACTAATGAAAATCAAAAATGAATACAAACACCTACACACCTACTAGCACACACATGTACACCTGGAGAGAAGGAAATTATGTGCAGTATATTGTCTTTCAAATCTTAGACAGCGTCTGTGTAACATGTCTTTTTGTGCTGCGTATCTTGAAGACTTTCAGCAAGAGTTTCGTATAGAAACTCATATTGTTCCTGAAAAACAAATATCAATAAAACTTACAGTATAATTCGAAATTGAATTTTGCAACAAAAACTTTATCATCTTTTTTGCACAATTCAGATTGATGGAACAGATCTAATGACTAATTCCTAATTATTGTTTTAATAATTAACATAAATTTGAGTAGTGCTAGGATTTTAATGTACCTTCTGTGCAAAAAAGGTAGGTAGTGCACACAATCCATGTGATAAAGCAAGGATTCTCATGTGTATTTTTTCGACATCAGATTCCTGTCATAACCTAAGATTTGCACTCCCACCTAGTTAAAACGATTTGTGCACAGGAAACCATGACGTAAGTCGAAGAAGGAACATGTAATTCATTGAATCTGGTGCTATCCTAAATCCGGAAATTCATGAATTGACTGATATATGACATAATGGACTTGTGTTTACCGAGGATACTATTTCAGGTTTTGACATCTCCATATCGGTGACGTATTACAACATTAAGAAATATTGCTTACCCATGATTGTATTACGTTTGTTCGCTGTCTTCGCATTGTAGAAATACACTTGATGACGTCAATACTCCCTTCATCATCAGCTTCATTTAACAGATAATCTAGGGAAATGAAGGTACCAGATCGCCCGATCCCAGCACTGGAACATAAGAGAAATGTAAATAATATATCAGGATGCTTGACAACACATCTGCTTGGTTAAATAAATAAAATTAGACGATTTAGACATTGCATTAACCCATTGATATATTTTAGCACTTTGCGTATATTTGGTGCAATATATAGAACTAATTGGCTATTTAACTTTTATCATATAGCAAAAAAGCAAAAAAACAAAAACAAAAACAAAAAACAAAAAACAAAGTGGGTGTGTGGATTTATTTTGGTGTGTGTATATGTGTGTGGTGTGTGTATGTGGTGTGTATGTGTAACGTGTGTGTGATGTGTGTTTTTGTATATGTGGTGTGTTTAGTGTGGGTGTATTTTTGGTATAAGTATGTGTTTATTTGTGGTTTTTTGTGTTGGTGTGTGTTTGAGGTGTGGGTGTGTTTATATGTGTATGTGTGTGGTATGTATGGTATGTGTCTGTGTATATGTGTGTGGTGTATTTGTGTATTTGTGGTGTGTGCATGCGTGTGTATGTGTGCATATGCGTGTGTTTGTGGTGTGTGTAAATGTGTATGTATATGTGTGGTGTGTAAATGTGTATGTATATATATATATATATATATATATATGTGTGTGTGTATGTGTGAATATGTGTATGTATGTATGTGGTGTGTGTTTTGAGGTGACTGAGTAAGTATGTGTGTGTCATAAGTACTTAAACTGACAGCTGTATTAATGGACTAACATTTTGACACGAAGTATCACTTATTGAATTCCGCATTTAAAGGGAAGGAAATCCTAAAAACATGTGAAGAACTTTTATTTATGTCACTCCGTACTCGATGCAAACACACGCTGATTTGGGGATTTCATTGCATTATATTTCAATTGTTGAACTTTTGGATGGCTATCGGATATTAATGATATAACAAAACTTTGATTGACAACATGGAATATACATTTCACTAAGTCGATAGGTTTCAAGCATATAAAGATCGGTTTACCAATGCTTTCCTGATATGAACGTTTAATATAATATATATTGCAAAAGGACTTAAAGAAGAGATATCATATACAACTTAGTAAAAGTATGTCTAAAATGGTATAAACATATAAATACATAATAAATAAATCAATCAATCAATCAATCAATTCAAGAATAATCTCAACCGCGGACTGGACGAACGTTTTGAGGTTTATATTAATGATACAACTGACTAGCCACTGCCTGGTTACACGACCCGTATAACGACCTAAATCAGGTCGTCACCATTAAAGTTATATAATAAGTAACATGGTTTGTGATAGTAGGATACGGGAATATATATGGTCAGTAAAAATACATATCTGGCGAAACGCATCCGAGTAAAATTGTGACAGCATCTCATTCAAAGCTTCCTGATAAAAATTCTCGAAGCTTTCTGTTCTTGCAATGTATTCTAAGTAATATCTATGGATGTTTGCCGCCTTTTGTTGCATTTTTAGTTGCTTTTTGGGCAATATCAGTATCAGCAAACCGTTTGACATTTGCCATGATTGTTTACGTCTCCCATTGAGATAACGCTGAACAGGCTCTGCAACGTACCTTTCCAGAAACGAAGTGGCCAGGTGTATGGCCAGTGTATTGAATGTGTTGGTACGTGGTCACTTACGACATATTCATGAAAATATATTAGGATATACATACCTGCAGTGTACAACGATTGGCATCTCGTTTATTGGATGCAGTATTACTGCTTTTCGGAACTGCAGGAGACTAGATTTACTTTTCGGAATACCTTTATCAGGCCATGCCGTAAAGTGGAATTGTGTAACTCTCTTCTTCTCATCACCCTACAAAACATATAGATTTATATAATTAGTTGACAATGGCATTGCGTTACACTTAAATTATTTCACAGTATGTTTACACGACTAACTAAACTATTTTTTCAATCAATTCAATAATATTTTAAAATATTTTAGAATAAAAAAAGTGTCCTCCAAACTTCAATGATGTATGTTATCCATGATTTGTAAAGCTGAATGCCTAATATATGGGACTTCTCGGGAATCATCAGCTGATTTGTCCACATTCTGAGAGTATACAGGAACATTATACTTTTGGTATTGAAGAAGTAAAAATAAAGAGAACGATCAGAAAACTGTCGTTAACAAATTCACAAATTTCTGTAAACACTTTCTAGATAAGTATGTTCATTAGATATAAAAACACAAGGTCTTTTCATTACTATTCCATGTTTTATAGTTATGTTTGTTCTGTCTCAAAAAGTATGCCCTGTTTTTGTAATTAAGTGCGATCTTAAACACTAATATAACAATTTTCATTGACGTTGTTCTTGTATATTGCTCTCGAACATCAAACAACAACTTGATTTGGAAGTGTTTAACAAAGCATAATGAGATAAATACGAAACTGGCAAGAGTTATCGTTCCTACTTGTCACCATACACACAAATATCCAGTGAGGGATCAAACTTTTTTTCCGTGCAGCTTCTCATATAGAAAAGAAAGTGAGTAGAATCATCCGTATGACAATCAAAATGTTACTCCACCCCTCCATTTTATATGAATTGGACAATATCAAAGTTGCATGTTTTTTACTTTTGCTTTAGACCAGTATATGTTTTGCAGTGTTGTTCAATTTAATAATTGAATTATTTCATCCATAGGTATGTAAGAAGCATGCAGCTATGACCAGTATATCATGACCTGTAGATTTTATGGTTTAATTATTAAGTCCTTTCATCCATAGTGTCCAAATAGCTTATTTTTACCATTGTACTTATGCTCTGTAGTGTTGAAAGATTTAATGATGTCATGACCAATATCGCATGTAAGGATTGCACTGATATTGAATGATAAGCCAGACTGAATGATAATTTCAATGTTCTTTACCGAACATCATAATTCCGTTTTGATAACTAGAAGTTGCAAAATGTTTAGCTCGGGTCTCATTATATGTGACTTCGTTCATAAGATTTTCTAAATAAAACGATCGTACTTCCGCTGAATGCCATACAGTGAATAATTGTAAAACTTGCTCAAGCATATATCATTTACAATAGCCCTTCTTTAAACATTTCTTTTTAAATTTATTTGGGACTACATTTCAACGAATGATTTAGACTAGCCATTACTATTGGTTGCTCATGAGACTATTCCCTATAGGGAGAAACAAATTGTTTATCACGAAAGATATAACATTACCAAGATACTTCAGTTACATCTTTGTTTACAGTAAATACATCTGTTACAACTCTAGTGTGAAGCAGTTATACTTTAAGAAGAATGTATCTGACATTTACTACAAAATATTATTAATAACTTACATCGATTCAAAATGCAATGTATATATTTGGATAATTAAATCACATCATACCACGCTCATTTCTATAATTCGTTTTGTAAAATCCTGAAGTTCCTGCGTTTCAACCATTTTCACTTGAATTTTTCCATGTTGTTTTGCTTCCTGTTCTGGCCAGTATCTTAAACACTTCGTCTGTAAAATATTTGTATATATTTTGACTTATATAAGATCTACTGTAAATTAAAAATGGAAATCAAAGGGTATATAGCATACACAATTATGTTCAAATGACCTACTGCTCTCCTCACAATCTGCGAATCTGAAAGTTCACATATATTTTGCTCTTACTCCACCATGGCACCTGATCCTAACTCTGGATTTCCAAAGGTCCTTGTTAGTCCAATGTCACAAGATTTGTATATGTATCCTGCACATCCTGTAGATTTATACTTTGGTGTCTGATATTCTATATAATTTCCATATTCCATTCAATGTGTTAATTAAAATTATCGGAATGGAAATCGGATTGCACAAGATATTTGGTTGAACAGAATACACATTTATACATGTTGTATTCCAGTAGTTTTGTTTAAGACCCATATATTTCACCGGACACTACCATTCTAATTTTATTTTGCTTACAAAAGTTATATCGTTTGGTGTATGCATATTACAAGCATTTTATATTATGTATCGATTTAAATGACCATAATCTTGGCTTGAGTTTACAATTATTGATCGGAATACAAGGTGTCCAATTAAGTATTTATGTCATTACGGACATGATTTATATTCGGTATTTGGGTTGGACAAATTTTTGGAATACAGGATATAAATGTCTATAAAATTATAGTAAAGTATGTTGGGACCAAATTATTTGATCGGGTTAAAGGGAATATTGGAATACTCAAAATACGGAATACTCAAGATACAGAATTGACAGATAATACTGTAGTATAGCCTACCCTAAAATATTTTGATCTTCTTGTAATTGTATATATTGAGATAGGGATATCCTATACATTTTGTTTTGTATGTCAATATGTTTGTAAATTGGTCCCTTATGGTACAGTATTACTTTGGCATGATAAAAGGTAGAGGTATATCCTATTCTGTTATATTGAGTATTATTTTGATAAACAAACACTGTAATATCATTAACATTTTATTAACGCATGTAATTGTTCTTGATGATAAACCACTAGCTTGTGAAAACTTCGTCGTTGATTTGTTTGCTAGATTTTGTTTTCTATGCTGAGTACAGGTGTAAATATTCAAAGTCCCAGATATATGTTGCACACTAGTGGGATTCCAAATTCCTATATACTAGACTGCAGATTCTGGATTTAAAGTGGGTGAATACGTTCTGATGACCTTACATCCTTTTGGATACCGTAGTAAATATAATAAACATCGTACCAAAAGAGAGAGAGAGAGAGATGGAGAGAGAGAGAGGGGGGGATGGAGACACAGAGAGAGAGAGACAGAGACAGAGAGAGAGACAGACAGAGAGAGAATGAAACAAATAAAGTCACAACATAATGTAGCTTTAACACTAAAAAGTAAAATATATTCTAATTTTAAAAAATAAGAAAAGAAAAGAAATTGAAGAACACCCATTCATCCTGGACGTAGAACCCTAGATCTCGTTTTTACTGCACCCAGAAATATTTGCCTTTATTATATTATTTCAAGGGAAATATTAAGAAAATGTTTATTATCTACTAATATCAAACTCATTCTACTCACCAAAACCAAGCACAAAAAGCTGAAATCAGCCTAACACAATATATTCCAAAGATAAATACACTACACGTGGTTAAGCTTTACTAACCCAATAACCCACCTAAAAGGTGAAGGTCACATATGATAATAATAATAAAGGTGAAGGTCACAAATAATAATAATAAAGGCTTCACAAGCTGAGATTGAGACAGATGCATAACGGAAATTGCATCGACCTAACTCATTTAATTGAACAGAATGAGACAGGGTTATCTCATGGGCATGTCATAACATACCTTTTTCTATACTCAACAGGAGAACTAAATCTTATTGTCGCTTACTGTAGCAGTATATACAGAATTATAATGTAGAGCTACCCACCACACCATTTTCAATCACATTTGTTAGCATCACAATTGTGTTGCTATTCAGCTGCCAAATCATTCGCCAGAAATCGGAAACAGTCTGGTCGGTAAATGGACCTGAAAAGAGTTTATCGTGATGAAATTACTTCTAACAAAAAATTCACGCAATTTTCTTGAATGACATTGGTAATTGCTTGTATAAGTAAATTTTGTTTGTCCCGGAAACTCCGGCATCAAAGGCAACATAATTTGCACCAGCTACAGAATTACCGTTTGTGATGTGTGTAGTTATAACGTTAAACGCCGTTTTAAAATTTCACATAAAATTTTGAATTTAGATATGCATACATTTGCAAATAAGTTTACTTAAAATCTACTTATATTTATATTCTTCTGTTATCTAACAAAACTCTCTGCATCATGAAAAAGTGACATAAAGGTATTTATATTATCGACTTGGCGATTGAAGAGAATCAATTGTACTCATTTTTATTGATAGTAATGCACTAGGATATTGCACTGTAGGAGTATCAAACCAATGGTGATGCCAGGAACGGTCCAATCATGACACCTTCAATTACACACAGAGTGTTACTGTTGACACATTAAATATTTACTGATGCTATGAAGATTGCAACTAGTTTTTCTGTTAATATTTATATTACCGGGTGTTGTTTAAGATATCAAGAATAAAATCATTACATATATGTAGGTCACATGCTCAACTACAGTAGAACTTCATTGAGTCTAATTTCTGTATGTTTCGAACTGCTGACAAAGTCCCGAATAATATTGTTATTTAATGCTACTTATAAACATTTCATAAGTCATGGTTTTATGAGTTGAATTTCTCGATGTCTTGAATAATTTTTGGGTCTGCATTTATAAAAACAACGAAAATTCCTATATAATTCGATTAAAAATTTGCATGTGTACAAAATCGCCCCAAGATAATTCTCCTGCTCATAAACACTCAATGCCTTAATTTCACGAAAATTAAGTTAATTTTAACAATAATCATCAATTATAATGACCGTGTAAAAATGGTTTTTAATCAGTCTTATATACCTTATTGAACTAAAGAAAGTATGATTCTAAGTTACCATCCATGAGTCGAAGTCCCGATGTTTCGAACTTTTCTAGGTGGTCCCTTGAACTTCGACTCATCGAATGTGATATCAAGAATATACCTAGGGTATTTCTGTCACATGCTCATTTATTTCATAGTTCAAAATACACCTAGAGTCCTTCTGGTTACATGTTCTACTGATTATTATGATATAAAAATACATCTAGGGTCTTTCTGGTGACACTGACAACCATAACATACATCTAGGGTCTTTCTGGTGACATTGACAACCATTACATACATCTAGGGTCTTTCTGGTGACATTGACAACCATTACATACATCTAGGGTCTTTCTGGTGACATTGACAACCATTACATACATCTAGGGTCTTTCTGGTTACATTGACAACCATTACATACATCTAGGGTCTTTCTGGTGACATTGACAACCATTACATACAAGAAGGTTTTTTCTGCTGACATTATAACCATTACATACATCTAGGGTCTTTCTTGTGACATTGACAACCATTACATACATCTGGGATCGTACTGGTGACATTGACAACCATTACATACATCTAGGGTCTTTCTGGTGACATTGACAACTATTACATACATCTAGGGTCTTTCTGGTGACATTGATAACCATTACATACATCTAGGGTCTTTCTTGTGACGCACTAAGGGTGTTTCTGGTCACATGTCCAACCATTACTTATGTTATCAAGAATACACCTAGGGTATTTCTAACCACATTTCCAGCCATTACTTATGATATCAAAAATACAATTAAGGTGTTTCCGCTCACAACCATTAATTATGATATCAAGAATACACCTTGAATGTTTATGGTCACATGTGCAACCATTACTTATGATATCTAGAATACACCTAGGGTGTTTCTAACCACATTTCCAGCCATTACTCATGATATCAAGAATACACCTAGGGTGTCTCTGGTCACATGTCCAACCATGTTACAATGATATCACGAATGACTAAGGGTGTTTCTGGTCACATGTTAAAGAAATACTTGTCTTATTGATGGGACTTAAAATAACGTATATGAAAATCTATTTGCTGTAATAGAATGTTCTAGCTGACATGAACATGTTTCTTTAATGATTTCTCGAACTATTGCCATTTCCACATTTACTTCAAAGGTCAATTCCAGGAACTAAACTTGAACTCTGTTGTCAAGATGAGTTTTCTGATCAGGTGCTTTTCCGGGAAGTACATTCGTCAAATTTCCCTTATTCTTTTATCAATTCACATGTAATTGCTTCCGCTTTTGTTCGACGCATTAGTTATTCCCAGCTTGCTCTCTAATTAAACTCTTGGGGTTGATATTTTCAAAAAACGAACGAGGAAGTTGAATAAAATGTTTAATTGATATCGTATCAATGTCTACATTGATTTCCGGATATAATAACAATCGTTACAAGTATCATAAATGCGGAACATAAAATGCCTAACGTGAGAACATGCACCATTTGCACATTGATAAGTGTGTAAGGATATATTGTATATGGATTTAATCTTAAATATGATATGTTTCATGTATAAAATGGTCCAATTAAGATTCCTTGATTGCATTGTTACCATATTCGTGGTAGACATATCATACCTTGTGCCGCCACATATCTGTTCCTACAGTTGTAGCCCTGAAGATAATCCAGAAATGTCAATGAAGTACTGAACAATATATAATTTGAAGTCAATATATAGCACTTAATATCTCTGATTTCTATATTTGAATTTACTTGCTGATAGAAGTTAAATATCATGCAACTATAATATAATAAATTATAAAAACACCAAAGTAGTAACCGTCAGGAGGTCTACAAGATAGTATACAAATATGGTGAATGGTTGACTGTCACAAACCCCCAGATCTTCCAAAAGTTAGAATTGGGATCAGGTGCAGTAGTTGGCGACATACGCCATGAATTCACAGTCAAATAAAAACAAGTAATGAATCTTCATTACAATCTTCTCTATAGACGAGTTAACAACTATTATCAAATAACAGACAATAAATCAGGCGGATTTTAAACGCGATTCCTCGAATCCTTATCAGTATGCAGATTGCCTTTTTACATGCGATGATCGTATGTGGAACCCACTGGTGTAGTAAAATCCATAACATTGCGAACTGAAGTCTTGTAAACCCCGTCTTGACCAGGACGAGTCTAAGTTTTCGGTAATAAAGCATAACATTCAAAATTACACTGACTAGGGCAATCGTTATTATTTGTCACCACACAGATGATAGTATCCAGTGAGGAATAAAACCCCGTAAGTCATAACTGAAAAGTTAGTAGATTCATCTGTATGATAATCAAAAGGTTACTCCGCTCCGTCATCTCATGTGAATCAGACAATAGATATAAACACCTCATGTATGTCAATAGGGAGGAATAATAGTGCTTAAATTAAGTGTAAATAGGTTATTACGATGTACTTGATATAACGCTATACATACAAGAGAACGACAATATTTTGGAAATGAATGTTGACTCTTATTTCCATTCTTATCCCTGTTGAAGGTAACAATCAAATCTTAAAATAAATAATTCACAACTTTTGTGGTGTTTTGAACCTACCTACCTACCGAATATGATTACATTTTTAAATACAATATGTAGTAAATCATTCATGCGGTAGTGAAATTATCGGATGGGAGGCGTAATTATTACAAAATGTAAGTAGCGTTGAGTTTTAAAGTTTAACTCACGTGTACGTAAGAAGCATTGATAAAGTCAGATTCTGAAGAACATTTGTCAACATCAAGAACAACACGGTTTATATTGTCTGTAAAACAAGTTTGAAAAATATAATATTTTGGACAAATACATTAAATCAATATACATCAATACCAGCAATAATTTGGGCATAAATAATCTTTAAAAATACATTGAACAATTCTATAGGTATTTCTAACGATGTTTCTATAGTAAGCCTTGGTGGAAATGTTCTAGCAGAAGTAGTCAAATTACATATGCGTATATGATCATCATAGGGTCATCATGACATACTGATGGAATACTTTTTTGGATCTGTTGGTGTCGCTCAATCTCAAGTGAACAATTAAAGCTAGCAATTCAATGCAATGATTCAATGAAAGTATCTGTAACTACATACACGTTTCCACCGTAACGTACTTAAAATATATAGAATAGAACAAATAAAACTGTGAACAATACAAAATACAGAAATCAAACAATAAAGTTGAAGTGCAATAAATTTATAACTTACAAGGATAGATATTTTTATATCTGTTAAGTCGTCGATTTAGTGGTTTTAGTGCGTCCGAATGTTCTTCAAGAAGACCATCTGGTAATGTCTAAATAAGATATAAAAGATATGAAATATATTATGTATAATTGTATTGTCTTTATAACAATAGCATGAAAATGAAAAACTGACAGGATGATGAATAATCTGAATTTTGATTTCTTTGCAATAAATGAATAGATAAAAAAGAATAAAAGCCTTTAGTATAAATATAATGGATTTGTGTTAAAGCATTTCACAATGCATTTGTGTGCAGTGGCTGTAATGTAAGTGCAGAGTTCAATTTATATGTATATTTGTATATACTCCTTCATGACACCTGATTTCATCTGTTGGTTTCAAGAGGTCCGTGTTTGTCCATTTTACCGGATTTGTATCTATGTCTTGGACATTCTATTGATTTATACTTTGGTATCTGATATTTTTTATATTTGTTTGTTCATGTGTTTATTTGTGTGCTAATATGTGTATGCTCTTGTTCTAATGTGTGTGCAATTTTGCGTATGTTCGTTCCTAAGCTAATATGTGTATTTGTATGCTAATGAGTGTGAGTGTATGGGTGTTTGTGTGCTTATATGTATATGTTCATGTGTTAATATGTGTGTTAAATGCTGAAATGCATATGTTCTTCATGATATTAACAAATTATATTATTTCCCTCTTTATTTTGCGGATAAATACCTTGTGTAAATATATATAATTTATATCAGCGGCAACATTGGCAGAAAGAGTTGCTGCTCCTTGTTATTACTGCTTGAGGTAATTATGTTTAGTTTGTTTATTGTTGTTTAACGTCCCACTCAAGAATATTTCAATCATATGGAGACATCAACAAATGCCGGTGAAGGGCTTTAAAATTTGGCCTATGCTCGGCACTTACGGCCATTGAGCAGTGAGGGTTCTTTAACGTGCCGACAACTACTGTGACACGGGATCTCCAGTTTTTACTGTCTCATCCGAAAGACAGGAAACCAATCTGTCGCCGGCGGGACTCGAACTCACGACCTCACGATCCAGAGTCGAGCGCGCTACCGACTGAGCCAGGCCGGCTCAATTATGTTTAGTATTGTACTTTCTTTGTTGTTATTTAATATTGTCTTTCTCATATTGTTCTAAAATAAGATTGTAAAGTAACTCATTAAATAAGTTCATGCTATATATTACACATTACAATAAGTATTTATTTATTTGTAATATTTCATTGATGATATCCAGTAATATATCACTGAATGATATTTATTTCGATTTAATAATCATGATGTCTTCAAACTTAATTTTATATGTTTGTTCTTGTTTAATGTACATTATGTCAATGTTCAATGTACTTATTGTAATTTTGTCTTTGTTTTAGATTAACCGTGTGAAAAATGTAAATAAAATATAGAAACAGAACCTGAGTAAAAGACTTTCACTTTGCTATATATATATATATATATATATATATATATAATGTTATGTTTTGGTGGTTGATTATTGTTTTAAAAGATATTGATTTCTCACTTTATATTCTTGTCGAATTTTCCCACTTTCCTTCATCTTCTTTATGAGTTCTAAAAACTGACCGACCGATATTTTGTTGTATAGAGAGGAGTAGTTGATGTACATATTGGACTCAGTAAGGTTAGCTGATTTAGCAAGTGTGTTGTCTGCACTTGCCGTCTCTGCATTCGATGTTGATTCTTCAGTAGTTTGATTGATGACTGCAAATATAACACAAAGTACCCGTAGTGCTTAAAATGCTAATTTACTTTCGATGATGTGGTTGACAGTAAATTGTAAATTTCCTAAGAGATTTGCCTTGATATGATGTGCACTATGAAAATGAAAAGAATCTGAATAATATTATATATGACGATCCTGTTCTCCAAAATAGATACATTGCTGACATTTGATGAATAGACCATTTTCGAGTTGTCTGATTCCATTCAGTTTCGTCACAATAGTTTGTACTTAGATTACGAGACGTCATCTGAAAGTTGTGCTTGTTTGATTCATTTTATGTAATATTTCCATTGACGATATTCAGCATTATCTTATTTCACTTCATCTGCAAGGAATTAATTTTAGTTAAATTATCTCTCTGGTTAATATAGAAGTGTTACCACTTTCCTGTATTCCAATTTTCATACCTGGTACCTATTTCTTCATGATATTGATACCCCTGGTCATAGAGGCGATAAACTGCTTATCCGGAATATAGTGATGCCCTACTTTGCTCTATGAAACCGCACTCTAGTATGATAAATCATGACGTAACAAGACAACTCGAAAAATGGTCTATTAAAATAAGACTTCCGGTTTTGTTGTAGTGACAAAATTTACTGATAATACAACTCACCTGAAACAGGTGAACTTACGGCACATAAAACAACAAGCATTGTCATTCCTAAATCATTTTTTACAAAATTTAACATAAAACTCAAAATTGTGTATTTGCTCATCAAACTCAAAATTTATGGTTTCACATTTTAGCAAGATAATTAATTTCGTCTTTCACAATTCCACAATTCCATCAGTATTATAAAATGAAATATTGGCTATTTGTGTGTAGTCTTTTGTATGGTCTGTGCCACCGTGCACTCGATGACCCCAAAACGGCTAAACTGCTAAAAATAGTTAAATGGGGTATTCCCCCCGGGTCGCTCCGCTAGTCTATTAATAGCCGCGAGTCCGATAGTTTCGCGAACGTCCGGGCGTCTATGTCATTTCGGGTAAATTTTGATTATGCCTTAAGAAAATGTTAACGACATAAAAAGAAGAAAGATGGGAGAGAAAATATGTAGCGTCAGCGTCAAATCATTTGACATTAATAAGATGATGATACAACCACCGAATAAAGGGAAAAACGGTTTTTTCCTCAATATCTTGTATCAGTATTCCAAAAACGTACGCCAACCTCTTAGACTGAAAACACCCGTTTTATTTTCGTACGGCGTGAATGCGAAATATAAGCCGTCTTACACATTACCGTTAAAATTAGACGAGGATGAAAACGAGGATCTTAAGGGGCTATTAGAACAATTAGAGAAGTTCGTCGGGGAGGAATCCGTCAAACACCAAAAAGCTTTTAAGAAACGGAAGGATCTCGATGACTTCCATATACTAAAAGGAGAAGATGCAGATACTATTTATCCTAAACTACGAGTGAGAGAGAGAAGGATCGCCACTAAATTCAGGATGGGTAAAGAAGTTCTAGATCCTAAGGATTACGTCGGGATATATTGCAAGGTCAACACCGTATTAACATTCGAATACGTTTTCGTAGGATCCCAAAACCAATCCGTCGGCATGTTTGCCGGACCCGTCATGATCAATGAAATGATCGAGGAAAGGCCTTATGAAGAAGAGTTGTCTGACATAGAGGACTCCGACAACGAAGATTGATTTTCTAATAAATAAACATATGTCTTTATAAAAAATGTCTCTCGACGAAATGTTTAACAGCGTTGGGTTGGGTGTTGAAAATATAACATCGTGTCACGTGCCCGTCTCTAGCAGACGTCCTAATCCGTGTTCTCATCCAACTCTCGCGAATTCCATTTTCTGTTATTTCCATCACAGAAAGATGAAGAACCGCGACTTTAAACCCTTGAAATTATGCGAAGGTTGTAAATGTTGGATATCCGATTCTTGCCCCCATACGTTATGTCCGGCGTGTGATAACCGGAAACAACGCGCGCATTACTATTATCTAAAATATAAAAAGTAATTTATATTACATCGTGTAATATAAATTATGAAAAATCCGCTAAGAAAACTCGGGTTATAGAAAAACTGAGATGGTGTCGAGTTTACAGAGTCTTTGTGTTCGTATTATAGATGATAAACAAATGTCCTATGCCCCATCGAGCCTCAGGATATTATACTATAGATCATGTATAGATATTATCGAACAGGAGAGGTATTCTTATCCATTTATTCAAGAGCTTTTCCCGTATATATGCGAGGAAAAAAAGCGCCTAATCATCATGCGTATTGGTCGTTATTTCGTGCTTACGGAGGAGAAGACGAATGGCAAGAAGATGTCGATTGGCGAAACAAATTTTATTGGTTTTGTTATTATCGAGCGAATAATTTATGGGATAGTAAACGACATTGGTATAATGATTATCAATGGCAATGTTATAACCGGGATGCAGGGTTAGGAGAGCCATGGGATAACCTTGGCGAGACGTGGGATAACACGGAGGAGTGCGGTTATACACGCGATTGGCGTAATAAATACGATTGGTATCATTATAATCTCGAGTTAAATAAGGACGAAGTTTGGAATCCCGACATCGGTTGGCGTCGAAGATTATTATTTGTTAATCCACAAAAAGACCCTTCTTGTTTCAATGAAAATTTTAATGCGTGGGTTGAATATAATAAATCATCTCACAATCCTGAGTCTTGGAATCCTAAAGTTAATTGGAATAATAAGCATGCGTGGATTGACTTTAACATTTTCTCTACAGAGCATGAACCCTGGGATCCTACTATTAACTGGGAATTTAAATCCGGCTGGGAGTTTTTTAACGCCGAGTACACCGACGAGCCGTGGGACCCTAATGTAAATTGGTATAATAAATGTGCTTGGTATCATTATGCCAACACCTTTGAGGACCCGTGGAATCCGTCTGTATTATGGTTTCCGGGTCGTGTTTATGATTGAAGAGCAGTGATGATGTATTTTCCTTTCCGTTAATTTATATTTTACACAAAATATAAATTATTCTATAAACTTGTAATCCATCGGCCGTTCTGTCCGCAAGATCAGTTTGGAGTATTCGCGCTGCAACAGCTCGCGCATGAGACGTTCCCTCTCCTCTTTTGGAATGGCGTTGTTTTCCTTCATACATTCGTTGAAGCTGAACTCGTCTTTGATGAAGAAGAGGGCGATCCACTTGATTTGCGATCTAAAATCCTTAGACGCGCTGTTGTAGCGTTGCGTCAAGATCCACACGGACTGGTCGGCGTGTCTCCCCGAAAATGCCAACATGGACAGGGCGTCCGCCTTCTTCTTGATCTGCTTCGTGGCCGAACAGTCGTCGATGATGTACAACGTGGACGTTCCCTCGTAAATGTTGTAAAAGTGACGCAACAACTCCTGTAATTGCTATTCCCCTGTACGCCCAGGGTCTTAAATATTTTTTCGAGTTGAAAAACGACCCCAGACTGATCGAAGAGCTGAACGAAGACCCGTTCCTAGACGCAGCCATCGGCGAAGTGTGCTGTAGTCTGTATCACAACTTCGGCGCCTACTTGGCACCTCTCAGCATAGCCGCCACGTCTAGCCGATATATAACGGGGTTTAAAAAATCGGAGGATATAGAAAAAGACGATGGAACCAGCAGAAGCCATAGCGATAAAGAACCCGAAACGTCAGGAAGCGGGGAAGAAGGAGGCGCAAAAGAGGTGGAGTCGTAAAGCCATTAGCCAGGATAGCAATGCTAATAGCAATGCTAATAGCCAGGATAGCAATGCTAATAGTCAGGATAACAATGCTAATAGCCAGGATAGCTGGAAATGGCTAGCGGGCGGCGGACTCGCGGTCGTCAGATTGTTGCTGATCTACACGAAAAAACAACCACCGCCGCCGCCTCCTCCTCCAGAACCTAAAGAATCGAAACCCAATCCCCACGAAATGTATTAAATATTTTTTTTCTACTAAATATGTGTAACGAGACACTGAGAACGTTCATGAACACGGCGGCGTTGATGGCGTCGGGGATCATCACCACGAGTTTATTCGTTGCCATGATCGCACAAGTAGTGGAAGCTAACGTCCACTACGTCCACGATTGTAGAGAAGAAGAAGAAGAGGTAAAACCCCGATAAATAATTTTTTCTCGTCTTTAAAATGAGCGAAAAAGATTTGATCAACACCGTGTATCACGCGGCCGTCAGTACTGGAATTGCCATCGGATACGCGCAACTTTCCAAGAAAATCTTAAAGATGCCTGCGCCCAAGATGGATCTAGACCCGAAGGACTTCGGGATGATCCTCCTGGAGTTTGCGCTCGCCGAGTACACCAAAGACATGTTGGTCAAGAAGGGCATCATCCCCGCCGATATCATGAAATAAACTAAACTCTATTAAAAATGGCAACGATCGCGATGATGATGGGCGGCGCATTAGTCAATGCTCTAGCCTTCTCGGGATCGCAATTTCTATTCTCGAATCACGAAGAACAGAAGAGACACGACGAGGCGATGGAAAAACTGACCAAGGCCAGAGACCAGTGGAATCACGAACGCACGAAGCGATTAGATTTTCTCAACGAGAGACTCAAGAAAGAAGGACATGCGCTGTACACCTACAAAGAAGTAAACGCCGCCATGTCACTCTACTCGCGGATGACGAACGAAGAGGCGATGGCTCCCGAACCGAAGTTGAGCGATTTCTATCAACCCTCGGAAGAGCAAAAAGACAAGGAAATCCTCTTCGTGGTGATCGGGACGGGACTCGTCTTCTACGGCGTTAAAAAATACGTCGCGTAAACTAAAAACATGGAAGAGATCTATTACAGCCCTAAAGGTTATTGGAAGGGGAAGACCGCCATCAAGAAATTAGCCAAGGCGGCCAACGTCAGCGAGACGGAAGCCTTCGATTTTTAAAAAAAACAAGACGTGTGGCAAATCTATCTCCCCGCTCCCGAGAAGATCGTGAGACCCCGATTCGAACGCGTGGCAGAAAACGACATTCACCAGGCCGATCTCTTGTATCTACCGCACGATAGGGTGGACGGGAAGACGTATAAATACGCGTTGACGGTGGTCGACGTGGGTACGCGGTACAAGGAGGCGGAAGCGCTGACCAAGAGAAGCAGCGAGGCCGTGGCGGACGCCTTCGAACGGATCTACGAACGACGATTTTCGTATCCCAAGTTGCTACAGGTCGATCCCGGTAAAGAATTCATGGGAAAGGTCCGCGCGCTCATGAAACGTCACGACACGAAAATAAGGACGGGACGGGTCGACGTCCATCGCGATCAGGCCATCGTCGAGCGATTCAACAAGACGTTGGGAGAACGGCTCTTCACCTATCAGTACCACCAAGAGATGAAGACCGATAAGATGGGAAAGGGGAAGACCACGAAGAAGGTGAACACGGAATGGTTGGAACGATATTCGGACGTCGTGAAAGCGATCAACGACGAGACGCAACCTCCCGAGACCATCGTGCCTCGCACTCCCGTCGAATCGCCGATAGGTCCGTTTAACAAGGTCCGATTTATCTATCTGCCCGCCGAGGCGAATAAAGACGATACCACGAGAAATTATCTTCTACAGAAGCGCAGGGCGACCGATCCCATCTGGAGCGTGGACAAACACGAGATCGATCGACAGTTTAATATACAGGGCATCGACGTCTATTACCTGAAAGACACTCCCGGTAGAAATCCTAAAACGCCAGAGAGAGGTTTCGTGCGAGAAGAGTTGTTGATCGTCGAGTAATAATTTATAATCCATAGGGATTATAAATTGTTTTAATCGAAGGCATAAGTGTGAATGCGATCCTCCCGAATGCGGAGTTTAGTGTCCAGGGGATCCAACGTCGTCTTTTCCTGTCGGATCCCGTAGATGATCTGTTTGAACGATCGAAGACTGTGCATCGGATGCGAAGTCCTGACGTCGTGAAAGAGAGCCTCCCTGTAGTCGTGGAAACCTATCTTATTTTTCAAGACGCATCGTCTCACACCTTTCGCTCGTTTGGTAACGCTATCGTCGTCCATCAACGTAGCGTACATCTTGGGTCTCAGACCAACGAATTCTTTGATGGGTTTCCGTTCGCATTCGTCTTTGAACTTGCCGATCACCTTCTTGTTCTTATCTTTATTCACAGGTACATGAGGATGATCGTCTTTGAAATTGGAAAAGTCGTATTCGTCTTCGTCTTCGAGCATGTCTCGGTAGACGTCCTCCGTCCGTATCTCCACCAGCAGCAGCGAGTCCGTATCGGTGTACAACAGATCGCAGTCGACGCCGTACCTGGCCTTCAAGTGCTTGTAATACCAACCGTACATAAGACGTTTGGACAGATCCAAGATCGTCATACCGCAGTAGATGGGTTTGTCCAATTTGACGGTGGTCGGTTTGAAGTGGAGGAAGACCATGCCGTCGTTGATCTTGGTCAACCCGTCGTAAGCGGGCGAGGCGATCATCTTTCGGATCTTTTTATCTCCGTCGTTGGCGGTGACGATCTTCAACTCTGTTCTATTCCGTTTGTTTTCCATGGTCTTTCCGAAGACGGCGTTGTTCATGAGCTTGAAGAAGTCCTTTTCGAAATCGTTTTTAGCGCATTGACGCAATCGAGTGTTTTTTTTCGACGTAACCCGCGAGCCACGGCTCTTCGTCGAATTGTAGAACTCTGTGCACTCTCGTCAGTGTCATGCCCAGCTCCAGATAAAGCTTTAACGTCTCGTAGTGCACGACGTAGTCCTTCTTGTCTCGGAGATTGGGAATGAGCTTCTTGGGACCCGCGTCGCGCATCTCGTACTCCTCCATCAGCGTTTTCTGATAGTCGGACAGATCGTTCGGATCGACCTGCATCGTCTCCGGAGCCAGCGGATAATTATTATGCTGCAATGCTTTCGGATACTCTAAATCGACTTCGAGAATGTAACCCTTTCCTTCCGGCGGATGGCACGGATCGGAGACGCCCTCGACCCATTCGAAGTTGCGACAAGGTAGGGGATGACTCATGGCTTCGCTGTAGAGCGCGTTGGCGTCCAGATACATGATGTACTTGGAGGGTCGATCGGGATCGTAATCTTTCAAGTACTTGTTGTTCGCCTTAGAATAACGTTGCGGGACGTAGGTGATCCCGCCTCTGATCCCCTTTTCCACGAACAGATGCATGTCGTAATCGGTGAACAGCTCCAACTCGATCTTAGAGGTGAGTAACGCCGCGTCCCAGGCCAAACCGGGGGCCGTGTAGTATTGAGCCGGATCCAACGCGTAGTGGTTCAGAGAGATGTTGCGGAACTCTTCGAACACGTCGGCCAGCAGGATCACGTCCGTCTTCAGATAGAGATCGTGGTAATCGCCCATGGTCTCGCATCCGCGTTCGCGCCAGACGGTCTGAGCGTGATCGTACTCCGCCGGAGAGATGTCAGTGTCCGACAACGTGCTGTAGAAGGCTTCCCTGGGCGGTAGGGACGTTTCCTCGAACCTGGCGAAAGAGTCCATGTACTCGTAGGGATAGACTCCCTTTCTCGTCAGGAGCGAGACGTCCTCCTCCTCGAATACGGATTTCGTGATGGGATAGTCCTTTAGATTTTTAAACCAGAGTCTCCAGACCGCACGACAAAAACTGGAAACTGTCGATGAATCGCAAAGAACCGACGGAGAAGCTGATGAACTTCTCCTGATTCATCGGAATGCAGTTGATGGACTTGTCCACCTCCATCTCGGATAATATCAGATGAGAATCGTATCCTCGCAGGTTGTGAAAGACGACGGGGATGTGCTTTGCCCTTCTCAACAACCTGTTGCACTTATTGTGCGCGGCACCCCGAAACTTGCCGGATGTGTGACAGTGATCCTTGACCTTGATGAGCTCGAATGTCCCGATCTCTTTCATGATGTTGTCGATCTCGGTGTTTATGGCGACGTGACGTTCGCGAGAGGACAGACTGGGCAGATTTTCCCGTTCCCGAATAAGTTTATTTCTTCGAGTCCACAGAGCTTTCCACTTGCTAAGATCCCCCGAGAATTCGTCTCCGCAGATGTAGCAGTGAGTCGCCTTCTCGAACTTCTTCTCGTCCTTCCGGCTCATGTGAAGCTCCTTTTTTGCAATGCCTTTAATCTTTTGTTCTTCTCGTTTCAGATTATCTAAGAAATGTTTCACGACGTCATCCCCGCGATAGAGTACGGGCTCTTCGATCTTCTCGACGCCCTTCTCCGATCTCCAGACGACGACGTAGCAGTATCCCGACGGAATGTGACGCGACGTCTTCGTCGTTTTATCTCCCGCCTCTTCGTTGAGGGGTGAAACGATGCACTCGAAGTCGGCGTAGATCGTGGCGTGGACGGGTTGTTTATGAGCCTCGTTCTTAAACTTGAGAATATTCTTCTCCTCCTCGGGCATGATGGGTTTCATGGCCGGATTGTTGATGCCGCGACAATCGGCTCTGTGCTTTTCGTAAACCTCCTCGATGGATAGGACTTTGAGACAACGAAGGCACGGATAGGATTTCT
The DNA here is from genome assembly GCA_030159075.1 of Atrina japonica. Classification (NCBI taxonomy): domain Eukaryota; kingdom Metazoa; phylum Mollusca; class Bivalvia; order Pterioida; family Pinnidae; genus Atrina; species Atrina japonica. The sequence continues at coordinate 121,787 of BROG01000031.1, read as the reverse complement.
CTGTGTGCTTTGAGTGAGAAGAAATCAATCTAGACATGTTTTATATCCAAGAGTAGTGCCAATTACCCTCTTCCTCTAGCAACAACAGATTAACTTCGCGATCGTGAAATCTTTCCGATATGTAATAAGGGAAGAACCCTTTCTTCTCCGTCCACCCGAAAACGTTGACGGCGAGTTCGTTGCGACGTTCGAATCTGGGGATCTGCTTCAACGGCGTCGGATAATCGATGCACCTGAAGTCGTACAACTCGATGAACGGTATATAGTTTTGAGGTCTATAATGATGGTGTTTAACATTGTCGTGATGTAGACACGCCAATACGCTATACATGAAACACCTCTGATCCTTGTTTTGAACGTTGATGATGGCCTTCTTGTCCGCGATCTGCTTGGGCAACTAAAAATAGGAGGATCCCAGGGGCGGCTCGTATTTGGCAATATTCAAATAAATCATTTGAGCGTCGTCGATGACCCACCCGGATCCCGCCTGAACGGTTTTATCGAGGGAATCGATCAACTCTTCGATCATGCTCTTAAACACGTCTTCGATCTCGTCTTCTCTCATAATCGCGTGTTGCCGAGTTTTGTGGATTTGCGTGATGAACTGCCAGCCAACCTCTAATATGTCTCGCTTGAATCGCTGTTCCACTTGAAGTTGGATCTTGATGGGACCTTTTCTCAGTTCGTCGGTCATCTTAGAGATGAAGTCGTCTTTAAAATACTCTAACAACGCTCTGAGATTGGCTCGATGTATATGTTGACGAACGTCTTTTTTATAGCTGGTATAGAAGTGTTGAAAACTATCACCCAAATCGAGCGCGCGACGTTGCCTTCGTTTTTGGTCGACCCGAGCAACGCCTTCCTCGAGTTCTTCGTTTAGCGCCCGTCGTAACTTACGTCTGACGTTTCGTTTTTCTTCAACCCGGGCAACGCCTTTGGGAAGATCCTCCTGTAGAATTTTTTTATATTGAGATCTAATTAACTTGCGTTGCATCCCGGAAGAAGCGTCCCCGAGTTCATCCTTCAACGCCCGTCGTAAATTTTGTCTGACGGTCTCTCTCGTCTGCTCTTCCGTCGACGAGCCCGTCACATAGTCCCAAACGCTTTCGACGACTTTCTTATATCCCCATTTACCAGCATTGTATAAACGTTTCACACCTCTCAATATGTTCATTGCTTTTATGTATTTGCCATTTTCTTTAAGGCTTGATCAAATTTACCCGAAATGACATAGACGCCCGGACGTTCGCGAAACTATCGGACTCGCGGCTATTAATAGACTAGCGGAGCGACTCGGGGGAATACCCCATTTAGCTATTTTTAGCAGTTTTAGCCGTTTTGGGGTCATCGAGTGCACGGTGGCACAGACCCTACAAAAGACTACACACAGCTATTTATTACAAAACAAACAAAGGAACTCAAAATAGTTATACATATCTTTCGGATGAGACAGTAAAAACTGGAGGTCCCGTGTCACAGTAGGTGTCGGCACGTTAAAGAACCCTCGCTGCTCAATGGCCGTAAGTGACGAGCATAGGCCAAAATTTGAAGCCTTCACCGGCATTTGGTGACGTCTCCATATGAGTGAAAGATTCTTGAGTGGGACGTTAAACAACAATAAACAAACAAACAAATCGATAGACCTGGACAGCAAACTTCGAAGTTAGCTTAATTCCTAGATAGTGGATACATTAAACATTTCCACTGCCTTTCGACCACTTAAACCCACTCCACCAAAACATGATATCGCCTGCTTTTTATTAAAGACAGAACAAGTCTGTGCGAGCCATTTTGTTTAGCTTCAATACGGTGTTACAAATAGATCATACGAAAATCCCTTCTTGATACGTCATATCTACAGTACGTGTTCAAAAGTTTTTACCATGGCATCACCATTTATTGACATTTGTTAGCAAATGTGATCAGTTTATAATAAAACAATGAATTGAAAATTATCATTCCATTATAGATGGGATTAATTGATCGGATTTTCATTAGTGGCCTCGCAATGTGTTTTGATTTGCTTAATGAGAAATATCATATTTTTCATTAAGCCAATCGAAATACAGTAAAATCAATGAAAAATAACAATGAAAAATAAAGCTCAAATCTAATTGATACATTTAATAAAAAAATGTAATAAATCAAAACTATTTTCTTACATTACGCGTGTATTATACCTTTTGCAATGCAACATAACTTTTTGACCCAGTATTGAATGATTTCAAGACTAAGCGTTCTGTTTTTATCTTTCTTTTAACAAAATCAGAATAAATTGACATATACACTATTCTTGAATGAATTCGTATTCCACCAAATCAAAAAAGACCTTCATACCTCTGTGGTGGAGTGGTAAGAGCATTGCACTTTACATCATGACGTCTCTTACTTCGGATTATCTTGGGTTCGAATTCCTCTGAAGCCTAAGATAATGCTGTGATAAAGTTGGCAGGTTTACTTCAGGAAGGTTAAAATTCTCTTTTTGGGTACATCGTAACCGGGTTCTTTCTTCCAGTATCAAACACTGGCCGCCAACATAAGACTGAGAAATTATTGAGTGTGGCGTTAAAAAATCAAAAACAAAGAAACATACCATTGTCATTGGGATTTTTAGTTTTCATCAAACTGCTAAATACTTGTATCGGTTCGTCAGGCTGTAGTACTCTTGTCATCCCATGTCTAAGAAATCTGAAAAATATCATAAACAAATAAGAAATACTCATGTGTTTTCATTCATAGCTTTTTGGAGTAATGCCAAAATGTTATTAAATCAGGGAAAACGTTTTGTGGCATCCAAACCCGAATTGAATAAAAGCATTGTAAACATCACTGGCTATATCAAATTTATTGTTTCACAATAGAGACCAAAATAATTGCTTAAGATTGGCGTTTCTGTCAGTGAGACTTCATCAGTTGAGCACGAGTGTAATCTAAAATGATATTTCCGATAGAAATATGGTGTCATACGGAGGTAAATAATATATCTAAATGTACTGCTTAATATATTTGTTTAGAAATATCCACTGTCAAAATGAATATCTTAGCTTTTGAGAATTTAAATGGTGGTATCTGAAAAAATCATTACTTCAGTATAACATAATCGATTGGTACCGAAACACCAGGTTCTTAGTTTATGTATACACTCGGGGACTCAAACTGTCCACCAGCATTGGCAACGACCCAGTGGTTATAAATAACTACACAGTCCTATAACTTTGCATTTTTCTGTATGAGTGTATATAAAGAATTCAAAATGTCCTAAATGACATTAATATTTGTCCGATACGGATGATTTATACAATGATTTTTTCAGTTAATTCTTCGAGTGAAACTTACCCACTTTTTATCAATCCTATAAGGGTAATACCAAGAAGAAGAATTAGTGTTATTAATGCCAAGGTGATCCAAATTCCTTTGCCAGACCTATCCTGGTAATCTGAAAATTAAAAGGTCACAATCTTACTTCTATATCTACAAACATTTATTTTTTCTTCAATTTACTGTATACTCCAAAGAATGTTTTTCATAAAAATCGTTGTTTTCATCATATTACATATATAAATGAAAGTCTTTATCATATTAATTTGGCTGGATTCGAAATATAAACCTGAAATTTACAAGGCGAACGATCTCTTACATACCTCTTCCAATGTTCTGGCTACAAGCAAACAATCTTATTGCCAAACGTTGGTTTACAGTAGTACCACAGAATCAGAGTTCAAAAACATAGATATAAGTACTACATCTCGACACTATAAGCATACACTTTTACGTGTAATACTTTATAAATTATGATTATAATAAAATTCTGCAAATGTCTCTCAGATATAAAGTGCAGCATTCATATAATCTCCACCAAGTTACAGTTTATAGTGGGTTTTGTAGTTGCTGTGCTATTTTCAACGCTGATGGTGATAACCATAATTTTGAGCTAGAAACAATAAGAGCAATCCTACGGTTTTAAATTCACTTTTCAAATTTCACAAGACCTTTACAATATTTGAAGTACAGTGCGCTTGCGCCAGATCTCTGTTAAATGCGCTACATTGGGTAGTTTGACTATATAACCATACCTTTATTTACAGATCCGTTTCCGAGCCAGTCTGCACAGCTCTTTATTTTTCCAAAGTCTTCCAGGTCCAAACATCTTCTGCAACTTCTGCAGGACGCATCGCATTGTCCGTCTTCATTGATCATACAGCTGATATTTCGACTTCCAACTATGCAATCAGAACATTTATAGTTTTCAGTAGTTAATGTTTTATTTCCGGTTTTACAATGCATCTGGCTACAAGAAATGAGACAATCCGTGAGCGTCGTGTTTAACTGTGTTTCTTGTAAAAGAGATATATTCTTCTTTTCTAAAGCATCGCATGACTCTTGACAAGACAAAATAATTGGACTCTTATCGCTATCACACAGGTACAAAAAGCATATGCTGGTGTTGCATTGTTTATCGCAAGTGTCACCGTAATATCCAGGAAGGCATGAAATACATTTTCCCGAAGCACTGTCACATTCGTTATCCAAACAATTTCGCGAGCAATTCTTATTACAATAATTTCCATGCTTTCCTTTTACACACTCTGTACATTTGTCGTTTTCCTGAAGGCATGTACAGTTCAGACAATAGGAATGCTTTTCTTTACAATGGAATCCATGGGCATCATCTTTAAGGAGTGGACACGTCGTATCGCTCAGAGACTGGACACTAAAATTGCTATTGTTCACACATGATTTCTGGCAAGTTATACATTGACCTTCAAAAGTGTCGTTGATACATACTACACAGAATAAAAAAGGAAAAAGAAGAAAATATCTTACTGTCTTTCTATTATCTCTATATTAGACTTGAATATATAAATACTGATATGAAAAAATAATTCAATATTATATGCTAATTAAAACTTAAAACTCTGTAAGATAAGATATTAGGGATATAATGTATGGCATGAAGAAAATTAATGGGACATTGACTGTGCGCTTTTTAAATGTCTTTCCTTTTATACTATATAATTGATATACAGTAACAAAAAGAGATAAACACAACATAAAAATGACATTAACTCTGACCTAATTTTCAGAAAATGTTTTTTGTGTGTGTAAAGCTGGTGTTTGTTGTAGTACATGTTGTACAAGTAGTCAAAGAAAACAAAAAATCCGAAATATTAATTTGGTGTTAACACATCTAATGCCTCTTTGATAACCCATTTGAAATACTGATTAATGAAGAAAATGTAAAAACTAATATTTCATTCAGTGTACAATCATGTTCTAGATATCAAGACGTTTAGGGAATATAAACAATGTAAAACACACACGCGCGCAAGCACATCCACAAACGCATATACACATGAGCTTACACATACACAAACACATATCAAACAAAAACACACCAACACCTTCACAGTATAGAACACACACACACACACACACACACACACACACACATATATATATATATATATATATATATATATATATATATATATATATATATATATATATATATATATATATATATATACATTCTTAAGGTAAAAAAAGAAAACATACAGTTTAGCTTTACTTCATATATAATCAGTTGCCCTGGTTTCATTTTTGTGATACGAACAGTATTAACTTTCGTGGAACAATTGACTACCCAAGTGTGTTGTTTGCCCTGAAAATGTGTGTTATTTGCGCAAATATCAAAACGTGAGTTGTTGTCCAACTGAATCAGGTATCTTCCCTCTGCAAATATAAGTTCTAACATAATTAATTTTTGTGGTTTTATGTCTGTTGTTTTACAAAATTCTAAGAAATTCGAGAGCGATATTTTCTTTTCTATCGTGTGCATAATGGTAAATAACAACTGTACACTTGAAAATAAAATTATATTTATATAACGGATCCCCAGAATTGAGATTTCAATTCATTTTCTTGCATTTACGGTATTTCGAACTGATTTTTGGGCACAAGGACGATCATTGCGCACATTTATCGAACAACAATTACAATTAAAAATAACACCTACACGTAGGTAAGAGATTTTACAGTCACATGCCAAAATTGGTGCATCTTTTTAATTTTCTTTATATCTATATATTTCATATAAAAACACATTTTTCAAAACAATATTACAAAGTAATTTCAATACAATTTTTTCTATAAACTATTAATGTTTGAGTTTTGTGTGTTTCTTTAGTTTTAAATTCTGATCACTTGTTTTTATACTACAAATGAGTTGCAAAGTATAGTAAATCTTAATGTCACCTTTTTTCTGTTGAAATAGTTGACTAGATAGATAGATAGATAGATAGATAGAAAGAGATTACCTCCACGTAATTGTACTGAAATACTCTTCAAGTGATATCCCATATTTTTGACTGAGTTTGGTAGTTTGTATTGCCAAAACTGATTCGTCTTGTTTTTAGTAATTGATGCTGTTGTTATGTCCCCATCTATTGCATTAAATGGTCCATACGAAGTATTGTAGGTAGTTGATTGATAAGCAACTTCATTGTCATCTCCTTAAGATAGTTAATTACACGGATTAATCAAATTGTAGTGTATTTGAATAATAATGAAACATATCTCCATTAAACTGTATCTATTTTTAAACAATTAAAAACATATATATAACATACTACCAAATTTACATATACATATACATATTTACGTGGTATGGGTACTGATGTAAAGGACGGGTGGATATTAGACCATGCCAAAACAGTGATCTCCATACCAACTAAAACTCTGCAAATACCGGTGTAATGACTATGCCCTGTTGTTCTATCGCAAATATAAAATATACATAATTACACAAGACATAATCATATCGATTTCCCTGATTTCTGTAATTTCAATTAGACAATATCATTTCATTTGATTTTGCATATGAACTAACTTAATGAAAATGATTTCATATGTGTTACTACCTGATACTGAATTCAACATGATATTTGAATAAGTCAAATATGTAAATAAATCTTACCTTCAACAAATATTTTTGCAATCTGAAGTAAAGTTACGAAAATTACGAATGAATCCATTTTCACAACAGATAAAATCTTTATGAAATTGAAGTTTGATAAATGATCAATACAACGTTGTGTGCTTTCTACCACATTCGTTACGCTCACTTTGAATTCACGGTTAAACAGTTGAAACATAACAATTATTTCCGGGTAGGAAATAAAATTTGTTTTATCAATATTTTCCTCACACACACACACACACACACACACACAGACAGATATATATATATATATATATATATATACAAAGTGTCAGGAAGAAATTATTATTGATTAAAATAATAATTATAAATATATATTTATATATTGCTAGAATATGTTTATCAAAATTAAAAACAAATTTTAGGACTTCACTCAAATGATATTATATATAATATTTTTATATATATTATTGTACAATTTAGATATTTAGTAAGTAGGCTTAAAATTGCAGTGAGAATATTTCGACATCTTGATTTGTTTTCGCATGATTTTTCTGTTTGTGAATTGTCTTTTTAATCTTTAGTTCAATTGTCAGTTCTTTCTTGTCGGAGGAAATGTTTATCTACCAAATTGTTGTGTCGCACAAATTGTGTCAGATTCGGCTAGAAGAAGGACTCTAATGTCGAAGATATACATTACTAATTGATTGTACATTATAAGGTGTTTTAAGTCCATTATATAGGGATTAATGAATTTCCTCCCGAAATAATCGGTTGGCGTCCCTAGACGCGGGTAGCGCTGATCACGAGTGTGGAAAGTGATAGCCGCATCACGCCTTCTGAAAATAAATACGCAATATAGATTTTAGTTTAAGACTGAATACTCCTTCCGCATTTATTCTTGGTAATTTGTATTTTCATTGGCTCATGAGTTAGAAATAGTAGAAAAAATAGTTACCCCGCACCACAAGAAGTGCGCGTCTGATCTGGTCATTTCCTATGCTGACCAGAAATAAAATCAGACGTTTTAATTAATTCCGATTTATTAAATTATTTACAGGCCACACAACCTGTAGCTTCGGCTATTTTGTTGTTGTGCTGCAAGTACTGCGCAAGACATATTACGACAGTATTGTCTCGACAGTAGATATTGGTGGAGAATCCGGGCACCTCTCACAGAAAATACCTCAGTGTATGTACAATCTGCGTGGCAAGGGTAGCAGAAGCAAAGACAGGATGCCGCCCCCAACAAATATTGACCATCTCCAGACTGACAACACTCAGTTGAAACAGCGGGTAGAGGAGCTGAAAAATGCTCACTCAGAGAAAACCGAACAGGTGCAGCAGATACAGCAACGCATCCAGGAGTTGGAGGCTGCAAGAAACAATCAGCCAGATGCGAACATCCAGCCTATGCCAAGGGGTGGGTCGATGAGACCTCCTGTTCCACCCCTAGAGAAATATGATGGGACCACCCCACTCACACAATGGTGGATGACCTTTATGGCTTTTATCGGACTCCACGAGGTACCAGGACCCAAAGCCATTGAACTGTTACAGTTTTACTTGACAGGGATGGCTAGGCAATGGTTTTTACACCTGAGTGAGGCGCAGAAGAGGACCCTGGATCTGGTACGGCAGGCCCTCTTTGAGAGGTTTAAACCGAGCACGCCGATTTGATCAAACCTTCTACAGATAAAACAACAGCCGATGGAGAAGGTCGATGAGTACATGTATAGGGTCCAGAAACTGGCTGCGGAGTCGACGATGGGGGAGGATGTCATTACATTCTTCGCAAGGGAAGGACTCTCAGAAAGGCTTAGAGTCATTGTGATTCCCCAGAACCCGAGGACCCTGGAGCAGTTGAGGGCACAGGCCTCTTTGGCAGAAAGCGCCATAGCCGATACCTTAATGGAGCACGGGAATGAGTCTACAAGTACAAGTATTGCCGCAGCTATTAGTGAGGGGGTCAAGTCTGCTGTGAATGCGGTGGTGAAAACCATGGACGAGAAGCTGGCCCAGATGCCCAGGGACGTAGCTGCCGTAGACATCCAGCCAGGAGCTCATGGACGGCCCAGTGGACATTGGCAACGCGCACCACAAGGGTCAAACCAGACCCAGTGGTCCAACCGTAATCAGAATTGGGGCAGACAGCCAGGACCGTATGGACCCAGAGGCAGAGGACACAGCGTAGCTCCCCAGCCATCCCAGAACACGCAAGAGCCAAATGCCAAGGACCATGTTTGTTTTCGCTGTGGGGGGTAAGTTCTGCTTTTCTAAGACAACTTGTCCTGCTAGGGATGCCCAGTGTGAATACTGTGGGAAAAAGTCCCAAACATACATGGCATGTCACCGTCGCCTACTAGCTCAGCAACAGGCCCAAAATTTTGATAACATACAATAGGGACTCGCGCCTATCCCAGGACAGCAGTCTCAGGATAGGCATAAGGGCAATGAAGCTGAGATATGTTTAGCTACACCCTTAGAGGAAAACAAAGTTACCTTGAAATTTGGTAATCAGAAAATTAAAACACTGTTAGACACAGGTGCTAGTATCTGTGTGGTAAACAAACAATTTTTAGATACTACCGCTTATGTAGGGCAGCCACTCCTAGAACCTAAATTCCGTAAAATCAAAGGTGTCTCGGGGCCTATCTAAGGGTGATAGGAATGATTAATGCCACATTAGAAATTGATGGGGCTAAGTTTCAGCATCCAGTACATGTCATTCAGGATCTACATCATTCCTTCATTTTAGGTCTAGACTTCTTGAAAAAGAACTGTGCATTCATTGATTATGAAAATAACTTGCTTCACATTAATGCTACTAACCAAGAACCACATGTGTGTTTGTTAGAAACCAGTACTGGCTTAGCCCGAGCAACTAAGTCCTGTATTATTCCAAAACGCTCTGAGACCATGGTTTCGGTAAGTATTTAACGATGCAAAAATGGTGATGAAGTGCTTTTAGATCCCTTGCCATCTCTAACTCTTAGCCATCATGTCATTGCTGCCAAATGTTTAGTCACGGTCAATCAAGGGAAAGCATACTTAAAAATAATTAATCCCACTTATAGTGATGTAAGAATAAGGGCACATCAAGTACTGGCTTCTGTCACAGGCATACATGGATCCCCAGTTATCCCCTTAGATGATGATACTAGTCCCACTGTAATTGCTGTGGACATGGACTCTGACCAAAAACAAGCCGCTTCTGACCTTTCCTTTGATCTGTCAGATTCTGATTTGACAGAGAGTCAGAAGAGTAAACTTCAAAACTTTTTAAAGGCACACCGGGATGTTTTCTCTGTTGACTTGTCTGAACTGGGCAAAACTAACCTTTATAAACATAGGATTGAGACTTTGCCTGGGGCTAGACCGGTCAGGCAGCAATTTTACCGCACTTCGCCTACGATTTCGAAGGAGATTAAAACACATGTGGATGAGATGCTCAAACACGATGTGATAACCCCTTCAAATTCTGAATGGCATTCGCCCGTGGTGTTGGTAAAGAAGCGAAATGGCTCATACCGCTTTGCATGTGACTATCGTCGTTTGAATAAGATCACTGTGCCTATGTCGTTTCCCTTGCCGCATTTGGAAACTGTATTTGATGCCATTGGCGATGCTAAAGCCCAAATTTTCACCAATTTAGACTTCCGTTCTGCCTTTTGGCAGGTAGAAATGAGTCCATGTTCTAGGCACAAGGCAGCATTTATCAATCAGGATGGTGTGTTTGAGTGGAAACGAATGCCATTTGGGTTGATGAATGCTCCAATCTCCTTTCAAACCCTTATGTCGGGTGTACTCAGGGATATGAATTTTAAATCTGTCTTAGTGTATATTGATGATGTTCTGATTTTCTCCTCAGACTTTACCACTCATTTGCATGATCTAGAACAAGTGTTTAGAAAGTTAAGGGAAGCTGGACTCACTTTACAGCCATCCAAGTGCCATTTTGCTGTGAAGCAGTTAAAATTTCTAGGTCACGTGATTTCTCGTCACGGAGTGGAAGTAGATTCTGAGAAAACCAAAATTGTTAGCGAATTTCCTATTCCAAAGTCACAAAAACAAGTCAGAAGCTTTCTGGATATGGCAAACTACTATAGACGCTTTATTCATAATTATACTAAAATAGCCACCCCCTCAATGCACTACTACGGAAAGATCATACCTTTTGCTGGACAGCTGACTGTCAAAATTCTTTTGAAACTCTCAAGAAAGCTCTACTGTCTGCTCCAATCCTCTCTTATCCTGATCCTACCAAGTCATTTCTACTTACTTGTGATGCTAGTAATAAGGCCATTGGTTACTACCTAAGTCAACTCTCTACGGATGGCCAAGAGCATGTTATTGCTTATGGAGGCAAAGCTTTGACAACTGAGGAGAAGAAATACAACACTGCAGAAAAAAAAACTACTGGCTGTACTTAAAGGGGTAGAGGCCTACCGACCATACCTGGTAGGTGCGAATTTTACGGTGTACACTGATCACCGGGCTCTCGTGTGGCTAAAATCGGCAAAACACACAGGAAGACTGGAACGTTGGGCCCTAAAGCTACAGGAGTTCAACTATGACATTATTCACAGGCCAGGAAAATCAAATCTAGTAGCCGACGCTTTAAGTCGAGTACCTTACCCAGAGGAAACAGAGAAACCCAAAGAGGTAAGTAATTCTTTATCTGAAGAAATAACTGGCCAACATACCAACCAATCAGATGGGGTCCCAGATGAAGAGGTAGGGGTTCAAGTTAACTTCTTTTACAATGCAGATGAAGCGCCAGTGTATACCCTAGAGGACGACAAACTCCAACCTGCCGTTGAAGACAAACAATCTTTGTTTCAGTTACAGAAAACCTGTGCAGACTTCCAATACATTATCAATTATCTTGAAAACCAGATGTTACCAGATGACCAGAAGCATACGGCAGCTGTAGTGGCTGAGGCTCAACACTACACCATTATCGATGGTGTACTTTATCATTTATTTCAGAGAAGGTGTAAGCGCCAACCTAAGGAGGATCGATTTATCCTTCTAATTGCTCTACCTCAGTCTTTACGTAAGGATGCATTAATGTCCTATCATGACAGCCTTGCTGGGGGTGGACATCTGGGGATAGAAAAGGTAAGAACTTCCTTAATTCAAAAGTATTTTTGGCCAAGGATGCATCAAGACATTGTAAACTATGTCAAATCCTGTGATAGGTGTCAGAGAGCCAAGAGAAATTACAACCCGACAAAGCCACCTCTAACATCTATGCCCAGGAAAGAAAGGTTTGAGTGTTGGCAGATCGATATTCTGGGGCCATTACATAAAACCCAGGAGGGATATGAATATATCCTTTTATGTATTGACGCTGGACTTGCTGGCCGGAAGCATTCCCATTAAAATCACAAAATGCCAAGGAAGTAGCCAGAGTTGTCTTTGATAATGTGTTTTGTAGGTTTGGTGCCCCCTCTGTTCTCTTCTCTGATAGGGGTCGTAATTTCATGTCCAAACTAATCAATGCTCTCTGTGAAATTTTCTCTATTACTCAGTTCCATACCAGTTCTTATCACCCACAAACAAATGGTATGGTTGAAAGGCAGAATAGTGTTATAGCACAATCCTTACGTGCCTATTGCGATAAGGATCAGGAAAAATGGCCCTCTGTACTGCCGGGTATCATGATGTCATTCCGTAAGTCTGTCTCGGCAAACTCTACTGAGTTCTCTCCCTTCCAACTTATGTTTGGACAGGAGATGAACTTACCATTTGATGTTGATTTACAACCAAAGGAAACTGTAGGAAAGGAGGCAAAACAATATTTAACAGAACTACTGTCAAATTTGAAGTTAATTCACCAGATAGCCAGAGAAAATGATGAGTTCCATCAAGCACAAAACAAGAAAAGGTATGATATGACAGCCAGAACCCCAGATTTCAAGGTTGGAGACCTGGTTTTGATGACAGTGCACCACATTCCAAAAGGTGTCACTCCTAAACTACATGATAAGGCAACAGGTCCCTATAGAATTATTCAATTAGGGCCTAATTACACCTATAAATTATGCCGATGTTCAGACAATAAAGTCCACCCGTCACTCATCAGTGCTATTCATCTGAAACACTATTATGACCCTGAAGTTTACAGAGGTAACACACAAAAGGATGGGGATCAAGAAATTCCAACACCACCCCCACCACACAATCCTCCAGCAGAGTCGAGTAATGATGAACCACCACTTTCACAGTCAGCTGATGCCCAAGGATCCCAAGTCAATGATGTTCTACCTCCCGAAACCCAATCGCAACCAGTGGATGGTGATACAACATCTCAATCATCCCAGCAACAAGCAGAACCAGAAAACACCTCCCAAAATGCCAGGAAGTGGAATTTTCTGAATATGCCATCTGCCAAATATAAGAATGGACAAAGACTGATCCGGGTGGTTTGGCAAGATGGAAGTAGAACCTGGGAGCCTGATGAAAGTTTTGATGAGGAAGCTCTCAAAGAGATAAATCGTCGCTTCACAAAACATGGAAAGAGAAAGAAATCTCATTTCAACAAAGCAACTATCTAAGTCATTTTTTTTTTCTCACTTTATTGCTGGTTTCTTACCTGACCTTCCTTTTTTTCTTTACCTCATCTTCTCCATTTAACGAATTCCAGGAGTGCATTGATCCCAATCATTATCATAAAAGAGTAACATTATTTCCAGAACAAAATCCTTAATAACATTTATGAATATTAAATCTTTAAATAAAAGGACTTATCCTTATTCCAGGAAGAAATAATATACATGTAGTCTGACTACATGCAACTCCCTGTATATATATAAATGTCACCTAAGGGACCAGAAATAACTGGCCTTTATAAACAGGTAATCTTGATATAGAGGTAAAACAGGTTTCACTGTACCTCAATGATGCATACATATGCATGTATGCTCTCTCATTCCTTATCTAACTCATACATATGCATGTATGCTCTCTCATTCCTTATTAACACATACATATGCATGTATGCTCATTTATTCCTTGTTAACTCATACATATACATGTATGGTCATTTATTCCATATTAACACATACATATGCATGTATGGTCATTTATCCCTTGTTAACTCATACATATGCATGTATGCACATTTATCCCTTATTAATGCATACATATGCATGTATGCTCATTTATTCCTTAACTCAGGTATGCTCATTTATTCCTTATTGACTTGTACATATGCATGTATGCACAATTATTCCATATTACACATACATAGGCATGTATGTTCATTTATCCCTGATTACATGTAACAAATGCATTAAGCCTGTATATTTATATATCATTAATAAAAAAAAAACATTTGCTGTTACATATGCACGAATGTTCATATATTCCATAATTATACAACCCCCAAATGCTAAAATATTCCTTCCTAACCATACATGTATGATATGCATACAGGCTCAATCAGACCTAACACATACCAGTATTGAAAATAGGGTATCATATATAGTTGAGGTATAATACAGCAGTCTTGCTTATAAAGTACCACAGTACATATGCATTCTTATACAAGTTTCACATTTTAGCCTTGTTTCACCTGTTCGCTTGTATTTCCCTATATGTTTAAGGATTACCCATGTGGTGTGGAAGATGTAGAAATTGTAGACTACCACTACCATTTACCAAGTTGAGAAGTGGCCCAATTTCATAAATCATTTTGAAACTTTGATGTGACCAAAACAATAAAATTATTTAGATCAAAATTAGGTGCGATATAGTCACTCCTTACAGTTACTGTAGACATTAGTGCTAGATAGTATGATTGCGCAGTCATACAATCATTGACTTATCACACCTACATTTTTTTTTCTTTGGTATTTTGTAGCAAAAATTTTCATCTTCCTGGTACACTTGGTACAGTCTTCTGATTTCCATTTTCATCTTTACCCTCCCCATGTGTAGTACAGCGGACAGCAAATTTAAGACTGATGTGGTGGGAAACAGTATACAACGTATAAACTATGGTGTTCTATTTAAACAAGACTCTAAGCTGGCTCTTTCTCAAGAATATTGGTTGCATACTTTTCAGTTGCAATTACCCAAACGTATTAAGACCACAACTGTATCTAAGTGTATGCAAAATACAACATATTGTTATACATTAAATAATTTGATTAATTTTATTCATGCCATACATGTTGAAACAGAATCCCATGTTAATGATGCTATATCAGCCATTAAGACACTTGTCCCACAAAAGCAACCCACAAAAAGTGGTAGAAATCAAAGATCTTTATTACCATTCATTGGAACACTGTCTAGAGGATTATTTGGGACAGCCACAATTGATGATGTAAACTTACTAGCTAATCACATGAATGTTCTGAACAAGAGAACATCACAGCTTGCCTTAGCTATGGAACAATATGGTTCTCATCTCTCCTCTTTTATATCAGTGGTTGACAAGAGAACATCTAATTTACTAAATGGTATCAAGCTCAACTCTAAAGCAATCGATGATGTTGCAAAGGCTTTTGACAAAAATTTAGTTAACCTACAGAATGCCATGACTAACATATCCACTATTCTTATAACTCAGGTTTAACAAGGGTAACATTCTCAGGACTACGTTAGATAAAGTTCAGGCATCAATACAGTCTCTAGTTCAAGGGAAAATCTCCCCATTTCTCTTGCCAAAATCTAAGCTATTTAGAGTCATCCGTGGCATTACTCAATTGTTAGGTAAATCTTATAAGGGTTTTTACTTGTCACACACTGATCCAGAATACTACTACTCACATGCTAATTTCCTTTATGCTCGTCACTATGGTAAACTCTATCTTACCATTAAGTTCCCTATTTCTACTAACAAAGTACCTTTACAACTGTACAAAATAATTTCACTTCCAGTACCTGTTAACACTACCTCCTCACATGCTACTCAGCTCACTAGTCACCATGATCACTACACATCTTTATCCTCAGAAGGCTTAACCAACTGCATAAAAGGCTCAACTATCCTATGCAATTTTAACATACCACTCACACCTGTCACTGTCCCAGACTGTACTGTGGCTCTCTTTTCTAACAACATTGAACAAATTAAGCATCTTTGTAACTTCCGGTTTATCCCAAACCATCTAAAGTCCAATTTAATAGAACTAGCACCAACCTCTGTGTTAGTATAAAAACCTCAGATACCAAAGTGTAAATCAATAGAATGTCCAGGACACAGACACAAATCCGATAAAAAATGGACAAACACGGACCTCTAGAAACCAAGAGGTTATAATATACACAACTTAGCATTGGACTGTCCTGATGAGAAGAAGGTTATTACAGGATGCTCTTTTTGCATTATACATGTACCTTGTAAATGTTCCTTATCTACTAACTCCCTCTATCTACCACCTAGGTTGGTTGACTGTTATAAATCACCCCATAACATTTCTAAACTTCATCCCTTTAATCTTGCTTTACTCCAAGAATTTTTCAGTGATAGAAAATTAATTTCTCTTTTTGGTGACACTACATTCTCTTCACCTATTGATCTTGAGGTTCCATCCTTTCACATTTATAATCATTCTTTCACTCAAATGCTAGTAGAGGATTATAGTTCACATTTGAGTTTAAAGAAGATGGCAGTGGCTGCCAGGAAGGATGAAAAGATTTTCAAAACTTTAGCAGAACCCTTAGTGGACGGTCAAATTAAGCTCATAAGTACCTGGCCTGATACAAATGCTATCTTAATCTTTTCGACTATGGGTGTAGCTGCTATTGCTATTATTATTTGCATTTTAGCATTATGTAAAATCCGTAAGCTTTCTGTCACTCTCTTAGTCTTACAACAGGTAATAAACGCTAAATCACAAACGATACCTTCCTTTATTTATAACAATAACCCTACAGAATCGGTGATCAATACACGAGACAGCTTAGATCAGCTGTTATCAGCAGAAATTAATTGGTCCCATGGTGTACTTGTTGTCAGCATTATAGTAGTTGTAATAATGGGTATCTGCATTTGGTTGTTATGTCGAACAAGACAAAACAAACATACTGTTGTGTATTTAGAACTCACTTCAGGTGGAGCATGCGTCATGATTCCATTACTGCACTTGCCCTTGTGCCCATCCTACTATAAAATCACTCATCCGAATATTACAAATATCACAGTTTCCATTTCCCCAATTTTTGAATTATATGCTGAGTGGTCTCCCTTTAGTGTGATGGATACATTATCATGTAAATCAATAAAAATACCAGAAACAATAAAGGTGAATTATTTTGTTCATCGAAGAATCATTCAGATTCTGAAACATCCCTTTTCTGCTCACGTTGTTGTAGTTCATCAAGGTTATGCCCTCCTATTAAAGCCATCTAGTACTAAAGATGGTTGTGACATGCTACATGTAGTAAATAATCTTTTGTGAAGGTTCTTTTTTTTTTTTTTTAACTTGCATTTTGGACAAGCTGTCTTTTAAAGCAGGACTTACAATTTTACTTGGTTTATCTGATTCCTTAAGAATGTAGACATTTGTATGTACATGTATATATATTCCTGTGTAACATTGTGTATATATGTTAATGATATATATATATATATATTTTTTTTTTTTTTTTTTTTTTTTTTTTTTTTTTGGTTTTGGTGATTACCTCAGTGGTTTTTTTATGTTATTGTTGTGCATTTGTACATGTATATACATTTGCTTGATGTTCATACTCTGTAGTCTCTACTTTTACTCATCAGAGGTATATATATATAATTTTTTTTTTATTGTGTTTAGAAACTGACATTTATTTTTGGCTTGGAGACCAAGCCTATCAGGGCCAGGGGAGAATACTGTCCTGTACTCATTTTTAATTTCTTCTAAATTAAAAATTAGTAAAGGACATTTGTCAGGAAGAAATTATTATTGATTAAAATAATAATTATAAATATATATTTATATATTGCTAGAATATGTTTATGAAAATTAAAAACAAATTTTAGGACTTCACTCAAATGATATTATATATAATATTTTTATATATATTATTGTACAATTTAGATATTTAGTAAGTAGGCTTAAAATTGCAGTGAGAATATTTCGACATCTTGATTTGTTTTCGCATGATTTTTCTGTTTGTGAATTGTCTTTTTAATCTTTAGTTCAACTGTCAGTTCTTTCTTGTCGGAGGAAATGTTTATCTAACAAATTGTTGTGTCGCACAAATTGTGTCAGATTCGGCTAGAAGAAGGACTCTAATGTCGAAGATATACATTACTAATTGATTGTACATTATAAGGTGTTTTAAGTCCATTATATAGGGATTAATGAATTTACTCCCGAAATAATCGGTTGGCGTCCCTAGACGCGGGTAGCGCTGATCACGAGTGTAGAAAGTGATAGCCGCATCACGCCTTCTGAAAATAAATGCGCAATATAGATTTTAGTTTAAGACTGAATACTCCTTCCGCAATTATTCTTGGTAATTTGTATTTTCATTGGCTCATGAGTTAGAAATAGTAGAAAAAATAGTTACCCCGCACCACAAGAAGTGCGCGTCTGATCTGGTCATTTCCTATGCTGACCAGAAATAAAATCAGACGTTTTAATTAATTCCGATTTATTAAATTATTTACAGGCCACACAACCTGTAGCTTCGGCTATTTTGTTGTTGTGCTGCAAGTACTGCGCAAGACATATTACGACAGTATTGTCTCGACAGTAGATATTTAAAGGACAAAAGCACTAAAATCAACAACACTTTATATAAAGCACTAAAATAACTAACGACACGGACAAGATGAGAGTCAGATTTTCGGGACGACCTGTCTCTTCATCAGGGCAAAACGATTAAGATAACATGGAAAAAACGTAAACATACACACTCTTATGCAAACACCAACTCAAACACACACAACCGGGGAGTTACAGTTAAAGAAATGCTACATAATACAAGTACAGCGTGATAATGCAATAAATAAATGAAAATGGAAATCAAAGAAAAGGAAAACTAAGCTCAAACTCCAACGAAATGTGAATCGAACATGATCTAAGTAACAATAACAAGGAACTGCAATATTACTAAATAAATTTTATCTACAAACAAAGTCAAAACACGAAAGTCAATCTGGCAAACTGGTTTACCGTCGGAGTTCAAGATAGTATGTATTACATAAATTTAGTGCCTCCTTTTAAGTTAACTGCAAGTGTACTGTCTGGGTACAAGATAATATAAATAAATCCAGCACCTGTTTTTAAGTTGACTGCAAGTGTACTGTCTATGTTCAAGATAGTATACGTAAACGCAGTTCCTGTTATCTCAGTTCCATCCGGTGTAACGTCGGAGTACAAGATAGTATATATAAATGCAGTTCCTGTTATCTCAGTTCCATCCGGTGTAACGTCGGAGTACAAGATAGTATACATAAACGCAGTTCCTGTTATCTCAGTTCCATCCGGTGTAACGTCGGAGTACAAGATAGTATACATATACGCAGTTCCTGTTATCTCAGTTCTCGGTTAACCGGATACAAGATAATATACATAAACGCAGTTCCTGTTATCTGTTCCATCCGGTGTAACGGAGTACAAGATAGTATACATAAACGCAGTTCCTGTTATCTCAGTTCCATCCGGTGTAACGTCGGAGTACAAGATAGTACATACATATACGCAGTTAACGTCTGATAGTATACTCAGTTATCTCAGTTCCATCCGGTGTAACGTCGGAGTACAAGATAGTATACATAAACGAAGTTCCAGTTACAAGATAGTATACATAAACGAAGTTCCTGTTATCTCAGTTCCATCCGGTGTATATCTCGGAGCCATATTTGTTATTGACTTCTGGACTTTTTTGGAGTTTCTGAGCGACACCAAAGGTATAGGAGGCAAAGATGAGTATGACCTCTCATATGCACTAACCAGATATTCCCTAGATCCTGAGGAAGGGGCCATATTTGTTATTTACAGCTTGGACTTCCTGGGAGTTAGAGGTGGGTATATCTTCTTACATGCACTATGATACATTTGCCCTAGACCCTCAGAAATGTGACACAGGGGCTAACACTTACATATCATAACCATACTTGTTATTGACTACTGGTTTTCCTGGCAGTTTCTGAGCGACGCCTTGGGTATGAGAGGTAGAGGGGGTATATGCACTCATATGCACTATGCCATAAATGCACTAGACTCTCAGGAAGAAGACGAGATGGCTAAAACTTACATTTTGTGACCATATTTATTATAGACTGTTGGATTTACTGGGAGTTTCTGAGCGACGCCTAAGGAGGTAAAGGCAGGCAACAGTTTTCATATTTGCATAGAGGATGTTAGACGTCATTCTCATCTCTACCTCCAATCTCTAACGTCGCTCAGAAATTCCCTGAAAGCTCAGCAGTCAATAACAAGCATGGCCACAAAATGATAGTTTTACCCCTGTGTCCCCTTCCTCAGGATCTAGGGCATATATGGCATAGTGAATGTGAGAGGTCATGCATACCTATACCTTGGGCGTCGCTCAGAAACACCCAGAAAGCCAACAGTCTATAACAAATATGGTCACAAAATGTAAGTTTAGTCTTCTTTCTGAGAGTCTAGTGCATATGAGAAGTCATACCCCCTCTACCTTTCATACTTCAGGCGTCGCTCAGAAACTGTCAGGAAGTCCAGCAGTCAATAACAAGTATGGTTCCGAGATGTCAGTTTTAACCCCTGTTTCCTCTTCCTGAGGGTCTAGGGCAAATGCATCATAGTGCATGTAAGAAGACATGCCCGCCTCTACCTCCCATACATTGGACGTCGCTCAGAAACTCCCAGGAAGCCCAGCAGTCAATAACAAGTACGGCCCTGATATGTCAGTTTTAGTCCCTTTGCCCCCCTTCCTGAGGGTCTAGGGCATAGATGGCATAGTGCATATAAGAGGTCATGACAACCTCTACCTCTCATACATTGGGCACTGCTAAAAAACTCCCAGAAAGCCCAGCAGTCAATAACAAGTATGACCCCGAGATGTCACTTTTAGCCCCTTCCTGAGGGTCTATGGCATACATTGCATAGAGCATGTGAAAGGTCATGCACACCTCTACCTTCCATACCTTGGGCGTCGCTCAGAAACATCCAGGAAGCCCAACAGTCAATAGCAAGTATAGCCCAGGGTTGTCAGTTTTAACCCCTTTATCCCCTTCTTGAGGGTCTAAGATATATATGGCATAGTGCATTTGAAAGGACATGCCCACCTCATACCTCAGTCGTAGTTCAGAACCACGAAGCCCAGCAGTCAGTAACAGATATGGCCCCGAGATGTCAGCTTTAACCCGTTTGTTCCCTTTCAGAGGGTCAAGGGTATATATGGCATAGTGCATTTGAGAGGTCATGCCCGCCTCTACCTCTCATATCTGGGGCGTCGCTCAAAAACTCCCAGGAAGCCCAGCAGTCAATATGGCTCCGAGATGTAAGTTTTAGCCCCTGTGTCCCCGTCCTGAGGGTCTAGGGTTTATTTGGTGTGCTGCTTGTGAGAGGTCATACCCACCTCTACATTTCATACTTCGGGCGTCGTTCAGAAACTCCCAGGAAGCCCAACAGTCAATAACAAGTATGGCCCCGAGATGTCAGTTTAGCTCTTTGTCTCCTTCCTTAGGATCTAGAGCGTATATGGCATAGTACATGTGCGAGTTCATCTCCACCTCTACCTCCCATACCCTGGGCGTTGCTTATTAACTCCCAAGAAGTCCAGCAGTCAATAACAAATATGACGCCGAGGTGTAAGATTTAGCCCCCGTGTCCTCTTCTTGAGGGTCTAGAGCATATGTTGTATAGTGCATATGAAAGGTCATGCCGACCTCTACCTGTCATACTTCGGGCGTCGCTCAGAAACTCACATGAAGCCCAGCAGTTAATAACAAGTATGGCCCCGAGATGTCATTTTTTATGTAGTTATAATAGTAAATTTTACTCATTTATAAGGTTTCATTATGTTCCCTATGGTGTCAAATATGGAAATTTTTTTTTTTTCAAAAAACTTCGCGAAAATAAAAAGTCACTGTATTTATACAGTTGGGGCAAGACTAATATGGAAAAAAGAATAAATAAGTTAAATATAATATAACTTAAAGTTAAAAATATACTTGAATAATAAAAGTTGCTTATACAATTGTATTAATTCAGTTAATATATAATTTCTAAAATGTATACATGTGTGCATCTGCAAGTAATGACAACGTGTTTTTGTAGAGGTGGATGCATGTATGTTAAGTGCATGTTTCTACATATTACTGTGCACGTATATGCACAAGTAAAGATTTATACCAAACATTAAACTAATTTGTAATGTACACTGCATATATGGATATGCATGTATTTGCTTTTGGAAGTGGAAGCATGTTGTCAATATAAGATTAAATGTAAATGGTTAATTATCATATATTTACAAATGTACTTGTAGTTTGATATAGCTGTATACATTTATAAAAACGTTGATAATTCTTAAGATATATAAATAGTATAAATTGACATTCATATTAAAAGAAAATTACTAGTGAACAAATTAACATAAAAAATACAAGTAATTTAGAAAATTAAAATAATATTATTTACACATATTTTGATAGTGGGTATAGTTTGTATAGTATAGTATGTATAGTATGTATGGGCCAGTGGCAGTGTTTAACTATTTTATAGACTGACCTTTTTATTATAAATACTATAATATCAAAAACAATAAATGAGTTACAGTGATATGTAGTGTGTGTATGTATACATATGTATGTATATTTATGTGTATGCATTTTTATTTATATATGTGTATAGGTACTGGTATGTGTTTGCGCGTACATAAAAATATGAAATTGATGTATAAATATTTGGATACATGCATGCATGTCTTTGAATATAAATGAAGAAGGTTGTATATATATATATACATATATATGCATGTATATACAATTAAAATAAGTTCAAAGTATTATTTGTACCAGGTATGTTTGTACTTTGTGTTTATTGTGTTTGTGTGATGTCTCACAGGTAGCCTGGACCTGTTTTTGGGACCATAGGTGTAAACAGGCATGTCTTGTGTTTTTGTCCTCCTGGGCGACGACGACCTTTTTAAAGTCGTTAAACGTGATCATGTACTCCAATCAATTGTATAACCAGACTGGCATCGGATTTGGGAGCCGCCTTACTGGGGATATTGGGATTGGTCTTGTTGTCATTGTTATCGATACGTAGTCGACTTTGCTTTCTGCGAAATTCAGTGTTTTTTCGTAACGGTTGATATCGGTAGGAAGGTCAACTGGTCGATCAATAACAGCAGCGCGAGATTCCGACTTACATTTACGATAGGTTCGTCTACGCACCACTTAATTAACCAATCGAAGACGGTAGAAACCGTAAATCCGGAGATAATCAGTTTAGTTATGGATTCTGTCAAAGATTATGCCAGACGATGGGCCAAACATGAAGACGTAGAACCAGACACTTTGTCTGAATGGCTGAAAGCCATACGATGGTTGATAAAATCTCGTATTCGAAAACTTAAAGGGACTATGAAAACACGTTATCCCTCAGTATTTAATGATCCAGAAGTAGTAACTGAACTGGATAGGTTACATGACCAATATGTACTGGGTACCAGCAGACAAAGCCTCAAATAATATAGTTTTTATTTGTAAGGCACATTACTATAATTGTTTATTAGAAGAACTTGGGTTTAATACGAATTCTGGAAATCCTACATACACACGTAGCTCACTTTCAAAGGACGAGATCCTTCAAAATCACGTGTCCGTATTACACTCATTTGATATACCTACAACGGAGACCGATTTCGAGCTACCACATTTATACTGGATACCTAAACTTCATAAAAACCCATATAAGCAAAGATTCATAGCAGGATCCAGCAAATGTTCTACCAAACATTTATCTTTACTCCTTACCAAGATATTGACAGCTGTTAAGGAGAAACTTAAAAAATACTGTACAGTTGCTTATTCCAGAAGCGGTGTAAATCAGATGTGGATACTTAAAAATTCTAAACAGCTTTTAGAAAATTTGAAGGCACACAATTATTCTCGAATCCACAGTATCAAAACTTATGACTTCTCAACTCTTTACACTACTATTCCACATAAAAAATTAAAAGAAAGACTTTTTAGCATCATAGACTAAAGGTGGTAGCCGAAAATTTAAATATCTAGTGATTGGCTATCAGGATACTTATTTCGTCAAACATCACTCTGATTCTACACATAACTATACTGAAGTTGATATAAAAAACATGCTGGAATTTCTAATAGACAATATATTTGTAATGTTCGGAGACGTGGTCTTTCAACAAACTGTCGGCATTCCTATGGGAACCAATTGTGGTCCTTTATTGGCCGACCTGTTCCTTTATTCATACGAAGCAGACTTCATTCAGAAACTGCTGAATCAAAAGAAGAAAAAGTTAGCGATATATCCCAGCGAACTAGAAATTAAAGATACAACAGAATCAAGTACACACGCTTCATACTTAGACATTTTACTTAATATAAACACAGACGGGAAATTAGCAACTAAGCTATAAGATAAACGCGACAATTTCGGCTTTCCCATCGTAAATTTTCCACATTTAAGTAGTAATATCCCTCAGTCACCTGTATATGGAGTTTATATTTCACAAATGATCCGATATGCCAGGGCGTGCACAACATATGAAGATTTCATATACAGAGGTAAACTACTCACTGACAAATTATTGACACAGGGATATCGAAAACCGCGTTTAATGTCAACGTTCCGCAAATTTTATGGTCGGTATAATAGTCTTGTTTGCTACTACTCTGTTTCACTAAGTGAAATGTTGAGTTGCCTTTTCGTTGGCGGTTGTTGAAACGTCTGTACCAATTGTGACGAGGATACACTCCTCACGTGTTCCATTGGACTTGAATGTGGACTCACGGCGGGTGTGACCGGTCGACAGGGGATGATTACTCCTCCATGGCACCTGATCCCACCTCTTGGTTTCCAGAAGTCCGTGTTTGTCCATTTTTACTGGATTTGTATCTATGTCCTGGACATCCTATTGATTTATACTTTGGTATCTGAAATTTTTATATTTTATAAGATCTAATAGTCCATCGCCATAAGGAGCCACCAATTGGTCCCTGAAAAAATAATCCATCAACTTCCTTAAATAATGTCGTTTTTCCAGATACCTTATGAGAATGACCGTTAAGATCCTGCGATATCCGTCTTCCAGAAGAGACCAGGAGTGAAGGACGATGTTTAATCCCAGTAGAACGAGGAGAACTAATAGGTGCTCGTATAAACCCTTATCACCGTCGTATATCTTTTGCCACTCGGGCGAGCGACAAACGAGTCGAAGCGATCGTTTAGGCAACAATCTTTCCACTTCCACCCAGGGAAACGAAAACGTTTCGTTGAACGCTTTCCAAGAGGCTCGACGTTCGAACGTGGCGATCCAATCCCTGTCGCGGGTCGACCATTTGATATTGTAAATATACCACACGTCTTTTTTTGGGGAGATCTAATTCTCTCAATTTGGAGACCGGCAGCTCCGAAAAAAAATCTTTAATCTCAGTTCGAGGGGAAGATACTTCCACGCTTCGATAAGTCGATCCATCAATTCTCGTTCTTCCAGCTCTTCCGCCGTCGGGGGGATCCACTTTCGGAGTCCCTCATCGCTCTTAACTCGTTGTCCGCCTCCGCCTCGATTATAAACACTCTTTTCATCTCGGCCCAATCCGGAAGAGATTGTTCTCTCATTCGCCCATAACCCGATCGAACCTCTGTCTAACGGCGCGGTTCAACTCGTCCCGAATCTCCTCATCCGTCGTCGTGCATCGGACGTAGTTGGGGACGGCAGCGTAGATCTTCTTCATCGACCACACCTCCCGTTTATACAGGTCTCTCCTCTTCGACAGAACGGTCATTTTTTCTTCCACACACATGTTTTCCTTAATTCATCTCAAATTCCCTCGAAAATATGGAACCGCATCGCTCGTCATTTCCCTGCGTAAATGACGGGGAGATATCACTATCGTTAATCCGTTGAGGGACCCCCAGCGGGTGAGCGGTTCCGGTGAGTGGTGGTCGGTGAAGAGTGAGGGCTTTGGTGGTCTGGTGGGCCCACTTCATAGAATGTTAAAAGTTGACTGAAGTGTCATTAATTGTCTAGAAGGTATATGAAATGTATATGACATTAACCGAATGGTCACTGAAAGGCAACTGAATGGACACTGAAAGGCGACTGAATGGTCACTGTAAGGCGACTGAATGACCACTGAAAGGTGACTGAATGGTCACTGGAAGGTGACTGAATGATCACTGAATGGTCTCTGAAAGGTGACTGAAAGGTGACTGAATGACCAATGAATGTTCACTGAAAGGTGACTGAATGACCACTGAATATTCACTGAATGGTGACTGAATGACCACTGAAAGGTGATTGAATGGTCACTGAAAGGTAACTGAATGACCACTGAAAGGCGACTGAATGGTCACTGAATGATGACTGGATGACCACTAAATGGTCACTAAAAGTTGACTAAATGGCCACTGAAAGGTGATTGTTACTGAAATGCGACTGAATGGTTACTGAAATATGACTGAATGGTTGCTGACATTCAGTTAACTGAATGGTAACTGTATGGATTGGGAAAGGTGGATTGTCAGTGACCATTCAGTTACCATTTAGTCAACATTCATTCGCCTTTCAGTTGACTGAATGGTCTCATTTTATCCTGTGAACACTTACATGTAGTATATAAACTAAAGTCATAGGTGTCTGTAAATTAATGGGTTTTGGTGACGGGCTTTGTTATAATGAAAGAGTCTCCTTCTTTGCTATTGGACACGTACACTGAAAATACGCACATAAAATTCTTCTTCTGAGCATGAAAAATACAAACGTGATGTATGATTTTCATTGACCTGAAAGCTTGTAGAAGAGACAATGTATCCTGATTATGGTGGTATAACACACCTATAGTCAAATGATTTGAAATTCCACTTTATTAAATTAAACATACATGTCACACTATGAGTAATTAAAAAACAGTTTTCTAGGTTTTTTAGTCTCACGTTAAAACTAACATAACTTATTATTTTTAAAAATACTACAATTATTTTATTTCCTGAAAACAGCACAGATAATTACGGTGTCACTGTGATAAGTATCACTAATTAGTTTGAAAACATGACATGAAACTGATACACGGATCTACTTGTAATAATAATAATAATTGTCTTATTGTTTACAAAATCATAAAGTTTAAAATACTTAACATACGGACAATACTGTAAACTGAAATAATATGCGGAACAAGTGCCCAAATAAAAACATATGCTATTTTATCAGGAATGTATTATGTATACATACTATAATAGTGTCATTTCAAAATTATATCTGTTTGAATTGTTTGCGTTAGGACTACGTCGTAAATAACAATAGTGTGAACAAGAATTGTACGAACGTTTATATCATATATATATATATATATATAATTATATATATATATATATTTATATAAGAAATTAATAAAACGATAAATATGATATTTTTCAGTACATGTACATGTATTTTATTACTACAAACAATACACATTTTAAAATTAAACTTGTTTAAAGAGTTTTAAAGTCGAAAGTACTGAAAATAAAAATAGCCTGAGCAACGATCGTCCACTTCCTTATATCTGAAGTATGTAACCACGATTTTTTGAACCTGGAATAAAGATACAGGTAATACACAGGTAATATATTAAAACATGGGTTGGAATAAATAATTTCTTGATACGATATTGCAACTTTATCAACTGCGTTCTAACATTATTTGTTTGTTATGGATCCAGAAGGAAGTATGAAATAAATATACTTGATTTAGTCTAACCTGAATACTTTGATATGTATTTTGCAAATAAAACATAAACAACCGTGTATTTCAGGGTTTTCTAGTTATTTACATCTTAAGAATCTGGCTATCAGTAAATGTATCAGAGCAATTTCTGTTCCCATAAATTAATTTTCAAAAAACTTACTGGGTTGCTTTTTGCAGACACCAGTCTGACTATCAAAAACCAAACCGGCAAGGTGAGCACTCTGATCCAAAGGTTCCAGCAGTGCAAGCTATAACAAAAATATTATGTATTGTTGTTGTATTTGTTAATTAATTTAATGATAACATAGTCGTTCGGACGAATAAAGAAGTACAACATAATAAAAGAAACTAAGATGGAGTCAAATCTTAATGTGAACTAAATTAGCTTTGTTGTCCAAATGAATCGATTGTATAAGATAGTATTACCATAGATTTCAACTTCCGCCAAATGTACAGATCCATTTCCGGGTTGCGTAATGATGACTAGATTTCCATTCATCACATTAGTACATTTTACATTCAATTTTACATCTGCTGTTAAATTCAGTGACGCACATAAGAACTCTTGCTGAAAATTGCGTTTGTTCTTGTTGATATAAATGTCGTATCTTCCATCTGGAAGTAAAGAAAAGTAAAAGAGATAATCTCCTTGGCCCTTAAAAACTAGGATGGAGAATTGTAAGCAGTTGGGACCTCATTATACCATAGCAAAAAAAGATGTACCACACAGTAGCCTACTTTTACGGAAAAATTAACAAACATATCTTATAAAACATGATCTTTAAATTGAAATAGTTTGACTATGTTTAAAGGGGCATTAGGTTTTCTTCAAATTTTATTTCCCTTTTTACTACTTAGATTGATATCCAATAAAAAGGATATACACAGGCATAACATTTCTTAAATTCCTATATATTTCGTGAAAATTGCTTCAACCTTCCGGACATTTGGGATGCGTAATCGTTCTTCATGTTGAGACCATTTGCACATCAAATTTGTCGTATTATAATGAACTCGAGTTTGATTAAAGATTGGTACTTCTTCAATTTTACTTGAGAAACCCAGGTTTGGTACTTTTTCAATTGCAATCGATTTATTTATTATTTCTATATGATTACCAAACTGGACATGACTTTATTTTCAGTTAATATATAGGAAAATAAGATGTCTTATGTCTATGTATGGCATTTCTCTTATACAACAGCATAGTTGAAATCCAGAGATAAAAGGGCTTCGATTGATATACGATAACAAAAAAGAGATATATACAGGCATAAAAATTCTTAATTCCCTATATATTTTGTGAAAATTACTTGAGAAAACCGGGTTTGGCACTTTTTCAATTGCAACTGATTAAATTAACCTTGCTATTCGTATATAAATACCACACTGAACCTGACTATTTCATTTTCACAAAATATATACGAAAATAAGATGTTTTATGCCTATGTTTAGCTATTATTTGTTGTACATGAAGTACAAGCGGTAAATATATAACAAATCGAAATAATGTTTTGGTAAACACAGCTAATGTCCCTCTAAGGCGAAGTCAAAATATTCATTAGATATTATTGATTTACTATCATATTTATTATGATTTATACTAATACTCCTATGGATAAAATAGATAGAAATGACACTAGTTCACGTTCATATCCGAATCTAAACTGTCAATGTATTATTTACCCCATCCGTGTAGAATATCTAGTCCCACAATCTCATACTCTTTATCTAACATGACAACCCAATACTGATCCAAGTTGACTTTTGTTGAGGATGAAGTACAAACGTTACCATCCACGGCATTGTTAGGTAGAGACATGCCATCTTTCGTAGTAGTTTGGTATGTTTTTGTCTTCGTCATTGCTATATTTTCTAGTTTAACAGATAGACAAGTAAATGGATTACGAACACATATTGTGTTGATTGGTGAGATAAAGAGAGAGAGAGAGAGAGAGAGAGAGAGAGAGAGAGAGAGAGAGAGAGAGAGAGAGAGAGAGCGACGTACGTACATGCATTAGTAGACTTTTTGCATCATAGACAACTGTTTTTTCACTAAAGGTGGTACCCGAAAATTTAAATATCTAGTGACTGGCTATCAGGATACTTATTTTGTCCAACACCACTCTGATTCTACACATAAATACACTGAAGTTGATATAAAAAACATCCTGGAATTTCTAATGGACAATATATTTGTATTGTTCGGAGACGTGGTCTTTCAACAAACTGTCGGCATTCCTATGGGAACCAATTGTGCCCTTTTATTGACCGACCTGTTCCTTTATACATACGAAGTGACTTAATTTAGAAACTGCTGAATCAAAAGAAGAAAAAGTTAGCGGTGTCTTTTAATTTGACATTTAGATATATCGACGACGTTTTGTCAATTAATAATGGCAATTTTCATACATATGTCAATGAGATATATCCCAGCGAACTAGAAATTAAAGATTCAACAAAGAATCAAGCACACAGGCTTCATACTTAGACATTTTACTTAATATAAACACAGACAGGAAATTAGCAACTAAGCTATACGATAAACGCGACAATTTCGACTTTCCGATCGTAAAGTAGTAATATCCATCAGTCACACGCAGATGGAGTTTATATTTCAAAATTTGATCAGATATGCCAGCGAATGTACTACATATGAAGATTTCTTATACAGAGGTAAACTACTCACTGACAAATTATTGACACAAGGATATCTGAAACCGCGTTTAATGTGAACGTTCCGCAAATTTTACGGTCGGTATAATAGTCTTGTTTGCAATTACTCTGTCTCACAAAGTGAAATGTTGAGTTGCCTTTTCGTTGGCTTTTGTTGAGACGTCTATACCAATTGTGACGAGGATTCACTCCACGTATTTCATTGAACTTGACTGTGGACTCACGGCGGGTGTGACCGGTCAACAAGGGATGCCTACTCCTCCATGGCACCTGATCCCACCTCTTGGTTTCCAGAGGTCCGTGTTTATCCATTTTTACCGGATTTGTATTGATGTCCTGGACATTCTATTGATTTATACTTTGGTATCTGAGATTTTTTATGGATGCATGTGCACATACATACAAACAAACACACGCACAAACTCACGCACGCCACCATGCATACAATGTAATGTTCTAGAGGGGATACGAAAATATATGGGGTCTATAATAAAAAAGTTGTATTGGGAGAGGCAAAGCCGAGCCTAATATACCTTTTTATTACGGACCCCTATATATTTCCGTATCCCGCACTAGAACACTACTTAACAAATTGATCCTGTCTATGGGCATTCCAAGGGAGTTTTGAGAGATGATGAATAGGGTTATAAATAAGAATGATAAATATGCAAAAAAAAAAAAAAAGAAATACTTTCAACATACTGTATACAGTGAAATTTCCGCCCGTTTTATTTTCACCCCTTTCGGTCTAGTCAGTGGGCGATTTCAAAACTGGGCGAATTCAAAACGGGACGAAACCGTTTGCAAGTGCATTAGGGCGAAAATAACACTGGGCGAAAATAACCCTGTATACAAAATATTTATTTTCTGGGTGTTTTTGGCATTTCAATCTCCTCTGACCTGGGCGATTTCCATATCGCTCCATGATGCAAGCCTGTCAGTCGCCATATTTGTTTACAATGTCGTCACCAAGGTAAAGCTTGTCACTGGGGTGTATAAGCTATATCCGTCGAGTAGACTTTAATATACGTCGATAGCAGACGGATACAAAATAATGTGGGGTTTATTTAGACCAATCAAAATCCAAGAAATTACCCATAGACAGGATAAAGACACACACACACACACACATACATGCACGTGTATACATGTGGATTTAACTAAAATGTAGCTCTATATACTTTCTTATTCATATCAGTTGAACTCACTACTATATTGTTATTCTCATGATAGATATATTTATGATCTTCATGAGTTGTGAGTATACTACTGTGCTTCTTACCACAATGTATGATATCAATGTGTGTGTATATAGACTTTTCCAATTTTTATATTTTGCAAAAGAATATATAAAATGTGTTTTTAGATATGAGTATACTCGGAATGTAGCTTAATATATTGAAATAAACTGACGTCACTGATTTATAAGTATAGAATAATTCCAAATATAATGCATACAGTAGATGATAATATAATTAGGATGCTAGTTAAAAACAATCATACAACACCGGTTCCTGTTATACACTTAATGCTATCAAGAATACTTTTTGTTCCATTTTGGTTTATATCATATTTGCTTTCATTTTCATTTTTTTTCTTATCATTCTATCCTATATACTCTCACAATTGTAATATTTATTGTTTACAGAACACTCCCTTCACTAAAGATATATAAATATAAAAAAAAATCTCAGATACCAAAGTATAAATCAATAGAATGTCCAGGACATACATACAAATCCAACACGGACCTCTTGAGAAAATGATATAAGAGCAAGCTGGTGTAATGAATGCTATTTCTCGTCGTATAAATATTATAAACATAATACCAACGTTATATTGCTCAAGACGATATCGTTTCTGTCAATTAGACTTCATCAGTTGAGCTCCAATTTGAAAAGTATGTGCATTTACTAAAGATAAAGTGGTATCATACAAGGCCAAATAATATCTCTAAAACTATAGCCGAAACCCGTCTAAGAGTAACCACTGTAAAAATAACTTTTTTAGCTTTAGAGAATTTTCGAATTTAAATGGTGTTATCAGTGCCAAACTACTATTACTATTACTTTATTATAAGATGAACAGCTGGTACCGAAATACCATGTACTAGATTTATGTATACCCTCGGGGACTCAAACGGTCTACCAGCAGTGGCAACGTCCTAGTGATTATAAATATTATAAACATAAAACCAAAATTATAATGCTCAAGACGATATCATTTCTGTCAATTAGACTTTAAACTTTTCTTACACTATCCATCTTTCTTTTTTCTCTCTTTCTTTCTCTCTATATCAAAGTCCTCAGTATACAAGTTTTATACTAGCGCCATAAGAATTTAGTTATGTATATAAATGTTTATTTATGTGTGTATGTGGAGCCGACCTGGCTCAGTCGGTAGCGCGCTCGACTCTTGATCGTGAGTTCGAGTCCAGTCGGCGACAGGTTGGTTTTCCTGTCCTGTGGAAAAGACAGTGAAAACCGAGGTCCTGTGTCACAGTAGTTGTCGGCACGTTAAATAACCCTCACTGCTCAATGGCCGTAAGTGCCGAGCAAAGGCCAAAATTTGAAGCCCTTCACCGGCATTTTGTGACGTCTCCATATGAGTGAAATATTCTTGAGTGGCACGTTAAACAATAACAAATAAACAAAAAAATGTGTGTGTATATTTATATTGCATATGGTGTTTTTATGGGTATAATATATGTGCGCATGTAGGCGTATATTTGTATATGTATATGTGTGTGTATGTACTTATTGTCAATTTGTGTTCCGATACATTTAAATGTGTTTTTTATGGAATATAAATTAGGATAGTTATTAACAGTGTATCAGTTTTGAAATAAGTTTTACAATCATTCATTCATGTTTTATACAAACAGACCAAATCTACCTTGTTGCGATGCGTACTTTTTTGACAAAAAAACTCTTCGGATCCACTCCATCCAACTGCACATCCCGATATGCATGTTCCATTTTCACATGCAGAGCAGTGACATTCACAGTCTTTTACTCCGGCATCGTTTACTGTACATTGCGCTGAAAAAATTCAAATATAATATTGTATACCGCAATAAACATAATACACTTATGTAGAAATTTTTATGAAACGAAGTGCAATAATTGCACAATTTTATTTTATTTTGATATTTGGTGTGTACCTATACGCGTGCGCGCGTGAGAGTTTACCTAAAAGAACAACTTACCGTTGACAGCATTATACCATAAGCACAAACCACAAAGTAAATGTAAATAAATTCCCTTCATCACTTATAATTTCTTGTGAAAAATCGAAGAATTGTTCTAAAAACTACATGATTACGTATAAGAGTATAATTAAGGAAGGAAATTGGTGTTATAAATAGCGTATCCATTAGAGCACATGTGTGTGTGTATCAGTATAGATGTAACTATATCAATGCAAGGAGTGATACATAAACATAAAGATATCGATGAATCAGTTTCATTTATCAAACTCAAAAAACACCATACACCATTCGCTCATACGAGAACATTGGTTGATCAACCCGAATATCTGGAAATATATACTTAGTTTTATAAATTTTAGACATTTGCCAATAATAGACAATACTTTATTGGTCAAATAGAAGTGGGCAATATGTCTACTAGTATTAATAATCACCTCAGCTTTAGAAATAACAACTCGGTTAAATGTTTACATATACGAATTTAATTTATTTTACTACTAATGTCAAATAAAGTTTTAGGTTTTTTAAAAATGCCTTTCGTTAGTTTAACCTTTTCACTCTTTCTATTGTTTATGGCGAGCCTATTGTGGTCTGTAGGGTTGAAAGGGTTAATGGTGGTCTGATAGGCTATTAATTGTGGGAGGCAAAGCTACGTTTCTGTCCTTGCGACTGTCACGGCATTCTATTTACTTTCTTATCCAGTTCGACTGCCATGTCTTCTTACATACTTTCTTACCCATTTCGACTGTCATGCCGTCCGATATACTTTCTTTTCCAGTTCGACTGCAGTGCCGTCCTACATATTTTCTTTCCCAATTCGACTGCCATGCGGTCCAATATACTTTCTTTTCCAGTTTGAATGCTATACCGTCGTACATACTTTCTTTTCCAATTAGACTGCCATGCCGTCCTACATACTTTTTTCCGATTCGACTGCCATATCGTCCTACATACTTTCTTTTCCAATTCAACTGTCATACCGTCCTACATATTTCCCCCCAGAATTCGATTTTCATGCCGCCCTACATACTTTTTTTTTTAAATTCGACTGCTATGCCGTCCTACATACTTTCACTTCGGTGGAACTCGGTTGGCAATGGTGAGAATTGATTGTACTTACCACTGCGCTACCCAGATACCGGTTTAATGTTCTTAAAGTATCGAAAATCACATTGTTTAATGTAATTCTGTCGTTATTGTTGTAAATTGAAAAGTCGAAAATTGAGTTGTAGTAAAATACAGCTAAAAGTACATAGTGATTGTAATGGGACTGTAATTGAGTTATCTTTCTTTGCATATAATTGTGAGCTGTCAACCTGAAATCCACACTGCAATTATGTTGGACTGTTTTCTATAAGGGACAAATGCGATGAAATTGGAAATTCATAGAAATGTTAAAAACATTTTGTCCTAATTATCAAATTTTCACTGAATTTTGAGGTCTCAAAATATGAAATAAGACTTCATTGAATTATTATATATGATGACAACAGGTCAA
The DNA here is from genome assembly GCA_030159075.1 of Atrina japonica. Classification (NCBI taxonomy): domain Eukaryota; kingdom Metazoa; phylum Mollusca; class Bivalvia; order Pterioida; family Pinnidae; genus Atrina; species Atrina japonica. Next base: position 86,606 of record BROG01000031.1, on the reverse strand, counting down.
CTTGACCTTGACATGACAAGGGCTGACCTCAGGTTATAGTCTGGTGGTCAAACTCAAAATTTTAGCTAAACGTTGAAATTTTGGGTGCATAACTGTTCTTTACAGATTCTTACAGCCTGGAATGTGTAGGTTTGGAATCCATAGGATGCAACTTCTGCATCCTTGAGCTTTTTGCATAAATGACGTCTGAAAAAAGGACTAAAGTAACTTTTTTGAATTGTAAAATATTTGGGGTGGGGAAAAATAAACGTGCATAAATCGAACGCAAATAAATATTTTGCTATAGTTTTACTACCAGGACGTTAGTATTGATTCACCTTATAATCTGAAATCAATGATGTATGGAATTAGGTCATTAATACAGTCACTGGAGGTCAAAAGGGCATCAAGGTTTTGTGAAAACGGAATCCAATTCTAGGAGTCGAATATGTACTTCAAACAGTAAGCATAAAAATTGAATATCACCATATTGAATATGTTTGCTTAGGTGCCTGAATTAAATCATAAAACACCAGGCTTTTTAAAGTGGAAACAGGCTGGGTACACCTGAACACTAGAACCCAGTTTAACATCCCATCCAAAAGACGTGCTGATCTTCGCCCGATCAAAGTCTGCTTGCTTGACATGGTAGTATCTAACAGATTAACAACACTACAACCAAGCCATGGTGCCAGCAAAGGTGTGAAAATACAAAACATTGATTGAAAATATATAAATTAAGCATATGGTAGCTTCCGTAATGCAGTGATCAATGCTCTTATAGAAGGCTAGTGGCAGTATTCCTATTTACACAGACTACCAAAGTTATAGTGATCAAGACGATATCGTTTCTGTCAATTAGACTTCATCGGTTGAGCTTAAATTTGACGTGTATTTTCCAAAGAGAAAAGTGGTATCATACAAGGCCAAATAATAAATCTATAGACATAGTCAAACCCCGTCTAAGAGTAACCACAGTAAAATGATGATTATCTTAGTTTTTAGAAAAAATTGGAATTTAAATGGTGTGAACAGTGCCAAATATTACTGTAGTATAAGATGGTGCTCAAGACGATATCGTTTCTGTCAATTAGACTTCATCAGTTGAGCTTTAATTTAATGTGTATTTTCAAACAGAAAGTGGTATCATACAAGGCCAAATAATAAATCTAAAGGCATAGTCAAAATCCGTCTAAGAGCAACCACAGTAAAATTTATGATTATCTTAGTTTTAGAAAAATTTGGAATTTAAATGGTGTGAACAGTGCCAAATATTACTTTAGTATAAGATGGTCAGCTGGTACCGAAATATCAGGAACTAGCCACTTTATCGTTTCTGCGGTGTGTACTATCCTGTTCTTGATTTTCATAAATTGTTTTGTGTTTGGCATTTTTCTCTAGATGGCAATATCAATAGATGGTAAAGCTGTGGTTACGCAGATTTAATAGGACAGTTAGTGTGTCATTTATGTAAAAATATAATTATATTTATTATTATAATTATTATTTATCGACAACCTGAAATGAGAATAGCTAAAGCAAAGGCTACACTCAAAAGGACTCTTCAAGTGGAACATTCCTCCAGGGCATTCACAAGCGAACCAGATGCAATATTTCTAGATGGATGTGCAATAATGTGGATAGTGCACTGGCCGTCGAAGGGCGTCTTCAAGGATTATGTGGATGGGTTTGTAAACTACGTGCTTTCCAAATTAACCGTTTCGAGCAATGTATTTGTAATTTTTGACAGATACAAAGAGAAAAGCATCAAAGGCAGTACAAGAGTTTCACGAGCTGCAGGACTACGTCAGTCCAAAAATCATGTAATTGCACTGTCAACGCCACTGCCTTCCCGAGATGTTGTTCTCAATGTTACACACAACAAGGAGCAGCTTATTGAGATGATAACCGAGGAACTTTTGGACAGGACGCAGGGACTCCTATCGCCTAGCAATCTCGTTGTTACGGGAAATGCTGACATTCCTGTTGAGATCAGGCAAGGTGAACGAGTGGAGAGACCAGACTTACAGACTGACCATGAGGAAGCAGACGTCATTATTCCACACCAAGTAGTCCAGTTTGCTTCAAACACCAAGAAGAGTCTTAAAGTGATATCAGATGATACAGACGTTTTTTGTGTTGCTTGCACATTACTACCAGCAGTGTCAGCTTTCTGCATCTCTTGTCATGGAGCCAACTTCTCCTGAGAGAACTTCAGTCAAAATCGGGGATACGGTTAGAAAACATCATGTCATTATCCCACAACTATTGGCAGCACATGCATTGACTGGGTGCGATACCGTTGGTTGTTATTTTGGGGTTGGGAAAGTCAAAGCTGTAAAAGTGCTGAAGGCGGGAAATAAGCTGGACAGCATAGGACAACCTGAATCCGAACAAGCAACTGTCATTCGAGAAGCAACCAAGTTCATTGCAGCATGCTATGGAGAAAAGGTTGGTCCAGATGACAACATGTCAGACATCAGATACAAACAGTGGATCGCCAAGATGGGCAGAAAAAATGCTGCATCAGTTCCCAAGCTTAAGATTCTTCCACCTACAACAGAAGCATTTATCGAGAACGTGAAAAGAGCACATTTTCAGGCATGTATTTGGAGATCGGCATTGAATGGCAAGGCACCTGACATGGACCCATTGGAGAATGGCTGGGAAACAGACGGCAGTTTTGGTGGGTTAATACCTGTGACACTCCCATTACAGAGTGAAATTGCTCCAGAAGCTGTAATGAAGCTGATACAATGTGGTTGCTCAAGTGAAACACCATGCTTGTCTGAAAGGTCTGGATGCGTGAGTGGACAGATGTCCTGTTCTGTTTTTTGTCGATGTGGAGCAGAAAAAGGAACGTGTCAGAATCGCTGGACATCACTAAAACAGCGAATAGAGGATGATAGTGACTCAGATGGAGATAACACTAATGAAGATGACGATGATCATGCAACTTCTTAACTGCTTATATCGCTGTCAGGACCATAAAAAAAATCGGACATGAATTACCATGTTTACTGTAATTTTCAGAGTAGTCTTGTTCCATGACATCAATAAAAATCATAAATAAACGTCTTAATTGCAATTTCAGTTGTGTTTTTGGATTCCTTGGTCTCAAAAACCTATGGTTTGACACCAGAATAACTAAACTATCCCAAATATTAAGAAAGATATTGAGAATTGAACATATGGGCTGCCATCTTGGACGCCATCTTGAATTTTTTCAAAATGCTCAAGGGTGCCATGAGTGCACCCGATAGATTCTTATTAAAGACACCCTCAGTGATCAAAATCCGAAGAAAACAATTATGCACATAAAATTTCAACGTTTGATTCCCGGCCACCGGACTATTACCTCCAGTTTGAACTCACTGTTGATCAACCTTATATGTCGAAAAGTAACAAATACAATAGTGAAAGAAAACGATCGCTAACAGATTCTGCAAGAAAAGAAATATACCCGGTGCATTACCGGTATGTAACTGGAACAAAAGCATGATGTATATGGGTGATACACTTTTTAATTAGGAAACAGACATTGATATGCTAGATGCAAACTGCAATGGAGAGAAGCAACTTCAGAAATTTAATGATTTGACAGAATTTATACATCATTTTCAAATATATTTGCTAAAGACAGCCTTGATGGAGGCTTAAGATAAAAAACGACGAAAATAATGATGAAACATACCGAGAGTGTCGAAGGCACTGTGTTTCGATCATTATGAACTTGCCTTTGGTATAATAAATAATTATTGCCCTTGTTTTGAGTTGATATGAATATTTGCCCAACCACGAGGTGTTTCTGCAACCTCGGGCAGAGCCCTCCGGTGACATAACGCCTCTCGGTGGACAAATAGCCATGTCAACCTATCACAAGGGCAATGATTGTATAATTCTGATTGAAATATATCTAAATTCAAATTTATCCATTCATGTGGCGAATAAAAACTAATATACACTTTCAACAAATATCTTTGTCAATGTATTATGTTTATTTTCTAATAGCCGACTGATCAATTCATGTATAATTATTTGCATATTTGTTCGAAAAAATATATTCGAATAAAAGTTTACAGGAAAGCATGAATGCTGTCGAATATAAGGAAATACGTGGTTATCTCACATCCTTTCAAAAGTATCCAGCGTCTATATATTTATAGAGATTACTCATATCATATCACGAGACAGAGTATCTGGCTTAACAAATAAGGCCGTTAATGATTTGTCTATTCTAAATGAACTTGACAGTGATATGAGTTTTAAGTTTTAAACCTGATTTTAGGTTGAATTTTAACATGGATAAAACTATTACACTGTAATTCAATTGACTATAAAACACAGTTAATGAAATTGATGATTACAGAAATATTTAATCGATCGTAAAATTTTATTTAACTATAATACATTTCAAGAAAAAAACATAAGCAATGCAAATGGTATCTGTTCTGTACAGGTTTTTGTTAACATTTACGATGTTATATATGGAAGGCCGTCTCAAGAAATCGTTGGTCAAATTCGCTAAGTTTATTTAGTTCGCAAATCTATACTGAATATAAATTTTTAATAATTAACTACAACATGAATTGAATATATATTATATTACTTAATTGTCCCTTATAATCTATACATTAAACATTGTGAAAAGTATTAAAAACAAACCTGCACAAACATCCCCTCTACCACCCCCACACGCACACACATACACACAGTGTACAGTCCGGAAGAAAGGTAGGTTACGCTGAGTGATGTCATTACCAAATACGGAAAACAAATTGTAAGCATTTAACAGTTTTTAGTAATTTATTTGACAAACTATCCAAAAGTGGGATAGAAAATGATATTTGTTTACATTCTTTATCAGTGATAGACATAAATATAATATTTTGAATGTGATAGACATTTTAGATGTTACTTTGACCGGTCAGATATTTTACCGGAAATGCTTGCTAGACAAATGACCCACCTTTGTACTACCCCTTTACCTCGTGGTTACTTCAAATAACCTACATTACGCCACGACTTTATTTCACATACCACATTTTCATAAATATTCGTGAATACATCTGCAAAGCTGCAGAAGAATTCCAATTAGTCATTATGTACATGTATATAGTCTGAGACGTATATGTATCGGGTATGACTACATAACTATCATTATGTACATGTATATAGTCTGAGGCGTACATGTATCGGGTATGACTACATAACTATCATTATGTACATGTATATAGTCTGAGACGTACAAGTCTCAGGTATGACTACATGACTATCATTATGTACATGCATATAATCTGAGGCCTACATGTCTCAGGTATGACTACATAACTATCATTACGTACATGTTTATAGTCTGAGGCGTACAAATCTCAGATATGACTACATGACTAACATTACGTATATGTATATAGTCTGAGGCGTACATGTCTCAGGTATGACTAAATTTAGACATACTTCGATGGCCACAGTGTATTTACTTTTTGCAGACACACTTCGATTACCACAGTGTTTTACGTTTTTCAGACACACTTCAAAAACCATAGTGTTTTACGTTTCTCAGACACACTTCAATAACCAATGTTTTACGTTTTGCAGACACCTTACGTTTTGCAGACACACTTCGATGACCACACAGTGTTTTGACGTTTTCAGACACACCTCGATGACCAAATAGTTTTACGTTTTGCAGACACACTTTGATGACCACACAGTGTTTTGATGTTACACACTTCGATGACCAAACAGTCATACATTTTGCAGACACACTTCGATGACCACACAGTGTTTTGACGTTTTCAGACACACTTCGATGACCAAACAGTCTTACGTTTTGCAGACACACTTTGATGACCATACAGTATGTTGACGTTTTCAGACACACTTCGATGACCAAACAGTCTTACGTTTTGCAGACACACTTCGATGACCACACAGTGTTTTGACGTTTTCAGACACACTTCGATGACCAAACAGTCTTACGTTTTGCAGACACATCTCTATTACGACAGTGAGTGGTTTTACGTTTTGCGGACACACTTCGATGAGATTGCATTGCAAGTATACAGAGCGATTGTTTAAATTTTCAATGAAAGACAGGTCGTCAGGTGACCTGAGTGTAAACAGCTTTACGCTTGGTGGAACATGTCAGTAAATGTTGGCTATTTTACAAATTTGCATTTGTTTTATTTCAATCTATTTGAAGAGTTTGCTAGTATATACTGAAAAATAAAATTCAATGTCCTCCGAAGGGAAGTATCAGTATACGAAAAAATAGTAAAACAATTAAAAATTCACAAATTTTCGGCCACTTGGCCTTTATCAAGTGAAAGCCGACAATATGTATATCAGTTACATAGTATTAAGTCTGCACAATACAAAGCTCCAGTGCAAATTTGCTCTTACTACTATGTAACTGATATACATAATTGTCGTCTTAGTGGCCGAAAATTTGTGAATTTTGAGTGTTTTACTATTGTAGCGTTCCCAGACGATATCTCGTCAAGTATAGCATTCACTTGACAAACTGAGACACCAGTCTTGAAATATGCCCTTTCTACGGAGCAACGCTGAGGCCGCTTATAGAATCTATATAAAGGGTAACAGATGCTCAAACTGAGTATCAGTGCAATTTGGAATAAAACTTCTTAATAAAATAAAACAATCAAATTTTGTAGTTAACTCCTTTTATTACTGTAAAATATATGAATTCAGATACATCAATTTGGCCATGGATACAATTAGTTAAATTTGAAAATATATTATAGACAATGGAGATGGAAGGTGAACTGTGAAGTGGCTATCGCAATGTAAATAATCAACCCAGTACAGAACTGGTAAAATTTGACAATTAAAGTTAGATGTGAACCAGTGCAGTACTGGTAACTTGTCCTTCTATTAAGCAATGTTAACACTATTAATCAGTATAATAGTACAGTAGTACTAAATTGGTATATATCTATGTACTTACACAAACTTGATATTTAATATTTATAAAGGTACATATATGTGTATATATCTAGACAACCAGAGATTAACCAGTACCCAACTGGTATATGTATTTTAATATCGATAACTTACTCGAGACAACTAGAAACTAACCAGTTCCCAACTGGTACATATATGTGTATATATCTATGGCGTACCGTATATATAGTAGACCTGTAACTTATCTAACTAAACTATCTTATGTAATATTCAACACCAAAACGCACCTGAAACAATCGTATAATATACAAGGTTGAACTTAAAATTGGCAGGCGACTGACTACAATCTGCGCGTTCAATATTTATATACCAGCAAAAATCCCATAAGAAATAATCCAATCAAAATCAATCAAATCTATCCCGTAAGCTTAATAACCCCTTGACCCTTTCCCGTGAAGAACGTGAAATACGAAAATAAAAATACCTAACTTAATTAAAACAAACTGACTAAATGCTGTTAATACATAATAATTATAATTAATACATTCTTAAATATGTATTATAACCACCGATCTTAAGTACATCCATAAAAGCCCGCCACACGACGGTCTAAAAGTAACAACAATATTCTTTTCCCGTACAATGCATTATGGGTAAAATACGAAAATAATCATCGCACATGTGCGTATCATACAGCTACTACCGCTACAAAATAATGCAAAATTAGCTAGGTAAACAATGTTTTGTCAAAAAGTAAAGAAGATACAGGTACATGAATGAATAATGAGTTGGAGAATTATCGGAAAATCAACATAGTTTCGTTTATATTGAGAATATCACTGCATAGACAAAACCAACAACGAAACACAACGTCGTCCAGAACAAGGGACCATCTCAAAATTATTGATAACTTTAATAACGATAATACATAAAATGCAGATTTAAAAAAAAATGATAATAATATTCTGTATATAAAACATCAATCTTTACACTAATTTTTCGTATGCTGAAATTCTTAAAAGAAACATAACACGGTCATATGCGTCAGCCATACATCAAAACATGTCGGCCAGAATACAAAGCACAGCATTGCCCAACTGATTGGTATAAAGATGTTAAATATAGAGGCTACTTTCAATTGTCATGAACGATTATCAATAGCACTTCGTGCTGCACAGAATTTATTTTCCATCAGTAATTGCTTTCACACACCAACGTTTTTGCAAAACATTTAAAACAATCCTTAAATTTAATCTATATGGACAGGTTAAAAACTATTCATTATTCATCAATAAATGATAAAGATGAGTGTAGAAAAAGGAGGAAGATGTGAAGAAATGATTAAACAAAAGATATAATACTGATGATGATGATGATGATGATGATGATGATAAACAATACAAATATCTGCAAAGAAGTGACATTTGTGATAGGTGTTAGTACGTTTTATAAGTATGATGAGGAAATATCAATGGATATTGGAAACTCCAAGTCCATAAGAATACGATTAATAAGATGAAACAACTGTTTTAACATGAAGAACAATTGCGAGTCCCAAACGGGGTGGAATCACGTGTCCGGAAGTAGTTATTTTACCTTGTTGACATGTAACATCTGTCGCAAATGTTCCATGAAAACCTAACAAGTTCTGTGAAAAGTTATGTTGAAAATCAGTTCATGAAAAGGTCATCATAATCTAAAAGTAGCTAAATTATAAAGAAGAAGCCGTTATAAATATATATCTTTATAGAAAAATATATATTCCTTCTACTGCTAATCAGTTACTAAACATTTAGTTCTGCTCTCCGCTATAAAAGGCAATTCCACAGAACGACCGTTATCCTTCTGTTTTTTAATGATCCAGAAGAAGTAACTGAACTAGATAGATTACATGACCAATATCTACTGGTCCCAGCAGACAAAGCCTCAAATAATATAGTTTTTATTTGTAAGGCACATATTAGAAGAACTTGGGTTTAATACAAATTCTGGAAATCCTACATACATACGTAGCTCACTTTCAAAGATCCTTAAAAATCACGTGTCTGTATTACGCTCTTTTGATGTACCTACAACCGACCCTGATTTTCAGCTACCATATCTATATTGGATACCTAAACTTCATAAAACCCCATATTAGAAAAGGTACATAGCAGGATCCACCAAATGTTCTACCAAACCTTTATCTTTACTCCTTACCAAGATATTGACAGCCATTATGGAGAAACTTCAGCAATATTCACACTTATTCCAGAAGCGGTGTATATCAGATGTGGATATTTAAAAATTCTAAACAACTTTTAGAAAATTTTTAGGCAAACAATTGTTCTCAAATTCACAGTATCAAAACATACAACTACTCTTTTCCTTACACAACTATTCAACATAAAAAATTAAAAGAAAGACATCATAGACAATTGTTTTTCACTAAAGGTGGTACGCGAAAATTTTAATTTCTAGTGATTGGTTATCATGATACATATTTTGTCAAACACCACTCTGATTCTCCAAAAATAAATAGACTGACATTGATGTTAAAAATATACTGGAATTTCTAATAGATAATATATTTGTAATGTTCGGAGACGTTGTCTATCAACAAACTGTCGGCATTCCTGTGGAAACCAATTGTTCCCCTTTATTGGCCGACCTGTTCCTTTATTCATACGAAACAGACTTCATTCAGAAACTGCTGAATCAAAAGAAGAAAATGCTAGCGGTGTCCTTTTACTTCAGATTTAGATATATCGACGACGTCTGTCAATTAATAATGACAATTTTTCATACATATGTCAATGCGATATATCCCAACGAACTAGAAATTAAAGATACAACAGAATCAAGCACGCGCGCTTCAAACTTAGACATTTTACTTACTTTTTGATTATTGATTAGTACTTCTTCAATTTTACTTACTATAGACACAGACGGGAAATTGGCAACTAAGCTATACGACAAACGCGACGACTTTGGCTTTCCCATCGTAAAGTTTCCTCATTTAAGTAGTAACATCCCATAGTCATCCGCATATGGAGTTAATATTTCACAAATGATCCCATATGCCAGGGCGTGTACAACATATAAGGATTTCATATACAGAGGTAAACTACTCACTGACAAATCATTGGCACAGGGATATCGAAAACCGCGTTTAATGTCAACGTTCCTCAAATTTCTCGGTCGGTATAATAGTCTTGTTTGCGATTACTATATTTCACTGGGTGAAATGTTGAGTTGCCTTTTCCTTGACGGTTGTTGAGACGTTTATACCAATTGTGACGAGGATTCGTTCCTCACGTATTTCATTTGGACTAGACTGTGGACTCACGGCGGGTGTGACCTGTCGACAGGGGATGCTCACTCCTCCATGGCACCTGATCCCACCTCTTGGTTTCCAGAGATCCGTGTTTGTCCATTTTTACCGGATTTGTATCTGTGTCCTGGACATCCTAAATATTTATACTTTGATATCTGAGATGTTTTATATTATCTGGAGAAGTCACTACCAGAAATTATGTCTTGTTCATTGGACTTGTCAGCAGTGTCTTGTGTGATATGTAGTGTCACACATTAAATCATCGACCTTTACTCTTTTCCGAAAGGCGCATGAATTTCAATGCCCAGTGGAATATAATTCAGTTACCTGTAAAAATCGAAGTGTAAAGTTTGCATAAAAAGTAGTCAATGACATAAAGACAAAAACAAGTTCTTTTTTTCAAATTTATAACACCTTTTCAACCTAAGAAGCTAAAGGAAATTCTATTCTATTAACGATTTTCTTTAAGTACTTTCATCTACTACTCGAATGATCTGCGCATGTTCATTTTCTCGTAAGGACAGTTTGATCCCGTACTTGTTCTGTTTGAGATTATACTTCCGTTATCTGATGATTTAATACGTTCATAGCAATGATCTGAATATCCACAAGCACTTGTTGACGTTTCGCCCTGTCCAGGTAATGTCAAACTTTCATATCCTTTTACTTCCGTAACTTCGTCATTATCACCAATTGACCCGCGTAACGATGTCTCAATTGTCGCTTCCGCTTGAACCGTCAAATTGTCGAATTCAATTATTTGTGTAGACATCAGTGATGTGTTCTCTTTCCTGATAACAAAATGAGGTCATTTAATTATACATGGATACATATATTCGTTAAAACATTTACTAGATATACATATTTAGTTGTTTATTGAGTATGTTTCATTTACATGTACTATTTATTATTGAATTTTCAATTTAGTCATGATGATCGTTCATTATAGGGCGCATGCGTTGCCAGGATATAAGCATTAATGGAAATACTGAATCATTAATTAAATATCAAGAGCCGACCTCGCTCACTCTGTAGCGCACCCGACTCTTGATTGTGAGGTCGTGAGTTCGAGTCAGCCGGCGGCAGATTGGTTTCTATGGTGCGCCGTTTTTCTTTTTTATACCTATTCGAATAGCTGATATCACTTATGAATGAATGCCAATGAATGCTCCCTACACAAAAATGAAATATATTCCTGGGTCTAACCAAAATCTTACTTGTGTCATCTTGGGCATTATAAATTATTTATTATTTTGTTTCCTTACATTTGGTCCAGAAAATAATTATATAGGGTGTTTTAAATTCAACCACTTTTAAAACAATATTATGTGGAAATCGGACCCAAGTTCGAAATGGCAGGAGTCTGCTGTATGGTTTCGGCGGATGTGTCTGCTTCTAATGCTGAACTGCGTCCAAATACTACTACAGACACGGGAGTTGATCCCGATTCTGCAGCGCTGCACCTTTATCACGATACCGTAATATCGTCCTTTGTGCTTTGTTCTTAAATAAATATAGGCCTAGTTGTATTCACTGCAGATCTACATTTATGGAAGAAATGGGAAGCATAAGGTTTTTATTGTTTGCAAATTTGAATAAGTGATATCACTTATTCTAATGAGTGATATCACTTATTCGTTTGGTAAAGTGATATCACCTATTCGAATAGGTGATATCACTTATACGAATAGGTGATAACACCTAAAAAAACGTATAAAGTGATATCTCCTATTTGAAATAGCGATATCACTTATTCGAATAGGTGTTATCAGTTATTCGTTTTTATAAGTTATATTACTCTTTCGAATAGGTGATATCACTTATTCTGTATTCCAGTGGGTGATATCACCCATTCGAGTAGGTAATATCACTTATTGAATAAGTATTAATCACCTATTCGAAAGAGTAATATCACTAACTGCTATTAAAAAGGAAAACGGAACCCCGTAGGTTTCCTGTCCTTCGGATGAGACAGTAAAAACCGAGATCCCGTGTCACGTTAAACAACCCTCACTGCTCAATGTGCGTATGTGCCGAGCATAGGCCAAAATGTGAGCCCTTCCACGGCTAATGGTGACGTTCCATATGAGTGAAAGATTGTTGAGTGTGACTTTAAACAACAATAAACAAACAAACAACAAACACATATCAACAACTAAACGATATATGCATATAATAAATATCAAACCAGTTCATTTACCGTAACAATTTGAACAACAACAATGAAAAACGTATGGTGACTTACAGGTGTCCCAAAAGGTGAAGTAATTATTTGAAGACGGCATCAAGTTGTATGAATCAAAATACTTATATGTTTATCAAAGACATAAACAAATGTCGTAACAGAACATATTAGTTGTACTCACTTGTTGTGATTATTACGAATACACATAATTAGAATGATTATCAGTACTGGAACAAGTGTTCCCAATGTGCAACCTGTTATAATCCATTGCATGTGCATGTCACTACCATTACAAGGTATCGTATCTGTAAAAGGGGGAATCAATATAAAAAAGTTACAGAAAATTAATGGTCAGAGGAGAGTTATATTGTATTCCGTTAAAATAAACCTTAAGCTCATTCAATTTTAGTATATGTGATCATTTTTCCCAGATTGCTCAATAATCGTGCCAGGGTTGGTGTCCTGTGGTTACCACTTTACAGTTTATCATTTATAAAATCTAAGCATATTTGTTTTAAATAACAAAGATTACACAGCACACAGACTCATACCTATTCAATTGTTGATTTTTTAAATTCCATTTTGATGAAGTGTTTATAATATACAAGTATATACAACTACATTTTAAAATAAATAGTTTTATACACACAAAATGTCTTATTAATTTTATTTCCAACATCAGAAGGCACCTAGACAAGAACATGTGTTCTTCTTCATATGTATACATGAGCACATTATTCTTGAAATAGATCATGAAATTATTTCCATTTTATGTCAAATTTGTCTGTCTGGAAATTAATTTTTGATGCGTATTTTTCTAACTGATATTATTCTTTTAAGTTTCTTTTTATCCCCTCTATACCAGGTTGTCTATTTTGAAGTCAAGCTTTATATAATTTTGTAAGTATAATACTGAGTCAAAAGATTTCTCAAAGTCGATTATTGTTTTTTATTGTTTGTTTATTGTTGTTTAACGTCCCACTGAAGAATCTTTCACTCATATGGAGACGTAACCAAATGCCGGTGAAGGGCTTCAAATTTATGTCTATACTTGGCACATATGGCCATTGAGCAGTGAGGATTCTTGAAGTGCCGACACCCACTGCGACACGGGACCTCGAGTTTTACTGTCTCAACCGGGATACAGGAAACCAACCTGCCACGGGTTTAACTCGAACTCACGACCTCACGATCAGTAGTCGAGCGCGCTATCGACTGAGCCAGGCCGGCTCTCTATTATAAGTAACATACCTGCAATATCATTATTTGTACAAGCATCTATAATGTCATATCCTTTAACAAATGTTTGATTTAATAAACGTAGGACAAAAATTCCTAAATCTTTCCCCCAAAAAAAAAAAAATTGAAGAACCCGCTCGTATAACCGTCTGTACCAGGACTTTTATTGTTTTTCATATTTTTAGTGCTACAGCAGCTTATTTAAGTGTAATTTCACCTTCAAGGGATGAAGCCATAATTTAATCCAATTTAGGAATGTTATTATAATTTAAAATTTTGGAAATATGTATATCCTGCAATTCATTACCTTTATTTTATATAAACAGCAATAAATGTTTACGGTCTCTTTTAATATTTCTTTTTGGTTATTTATTAAGTTTATCTTAGTAATTGTTTTATTGATATAATTTCTTTTTTCTTAAGAACAAAAATACTTTGAAAGTTTCTCTCCTTCTTCTGTCCATTTACCCCTAGATCTCAATATCAGTCCTTTTAGTTTTACTTTTCTAATATTTCCTAGTTCTTCTGTGGTTTTAGCTAGTCTTAAAGAGTTCTCTACTTGTGTATTGGAAGCCTCTAAATTTTCAATTCCTTTTTCTAATTGTTTTATTCTAGCATTTGTTTCATTATTTTTAGCTGAAATATATGGAATATTATAGCCCCTTATCTCAAGGAGTAATCGTTGAAGAAATTGTTGATCATCTCTATTGTATTTGGCTATTATCAATGTGACAAATTTAACCTTTTGAATATGGGATTAGATAATTTCAAATCTCTGATAGTGTCCGTAACAATTTCTATGTATTTATATCCTTAAGGAGTGTGTTATTAGATTTCCAGAAACCTTTTCCGTGAATATATTTTGAAAATTTGAGTCCCCATTCCTCAATAGAGTGAATTGTTCTGTAACCTTGTTTTATATCTGTATAATCAATCATGGATATTAGTTCAGACGATATCAAGAAAATAAATCTAACCTAGCCTTTTTCAAAGGATTATTACAAAGCCATGTATATCTTTAAGTTTGTTCATGCTGGACTCCACAAGGATCCACTAAATTCAATTTAGCTATTATATTTAAAATAAATTCTCTAGATTTGGGATTATTTACTGCTTTGTATTTACATTAGTATAATTTAGGATCCTGAACAGAATTACAATCTCCAGTAATTATTACAAAGTCATGGTCTGATATTACAATATAAAAAATCTCAGATACCAAAGTATAAATCAATAGAATGTCCAGGACGTAGATACAAATCCGGTAAAAAAGGGCAAACACGGAACTCTGGAAACCAAGAGGTTGGATCAGGTGCCCTGGAGGAGTAAGCATCCCCTGTCGACCGATCCCTCCCGCCGTGAGTCCACAGTCAAGTCCAATGAAATACGTGAGGAGTGTATCCTCGTCACAATTGGTACAGACGTCTCAACAACCGCCAACGAAAACGCAGCTCAACATTTCACTTAGAGAAACAGAGTGATCGCAAACAAGACTATTATACCGACCGTAAAATTTGCGGAACGTTGACATTAAACGCGGTTTTCGATATCCCTGTGCCAATAATTTATCAGTGAGTAGTTTACCTCTGTATATGAAATCATCATATGTTGTACACGCCCTGGCATATCGGATCATTTGTGAAATATAAACTCCATATGCGGGTGACTGAGGGATATTACTTCTTTAATGTGGAAAATTTACGATGGGAAAGCCGATATCGTCGCGTTTGTCGTATAGCTTAGTTTTGAATATTTTTGTAAAATTCGGGATTATTGTTTTCCGGTCCATACAAATCTACAAGCAGTCATTTTTTCAGTCATATTTTTTCCGTATGATTTCCAAACTTCAATGATTTCCTTCATTATCTTAATTCTCTTTTAGTATTTTATGTTCAAAGTCATTATTAAATAAAATTGCAATTCCCCGTGCATCTGACCTACCTAGACTTATAAATGTTTCAAACCCCCGGCAAGCTCTTATAATTTTTTTCTGTAAAATGTGTATCTTGTAAACATCATATTGAGTACGTCTACTTTTCAAATAATTAAAAATATCTTTCCTTTATCCCCCAAATCACCAAGCCCTCTACAATTTAGGGTAATAGTGTTTATCTCATCCATAGTTTATCAACATATGTATAAATAATATTACTTTATGTAATAATATACTACATTACTATACATTTATTTGAATGTATATATATATATATATATATATATATATATATATATATTATATATATATATATATATATAGTACTATATATATATATATCCATAGTTTATCAACTTATGTACAAATAATAAAATGATATCACTTTATGTAATAATGAATATATTATATAAATAATATCATGAAACACTTCTATACATTTTGTGTATATGGATAATACATAAAATATATTGTACTTGTACTGTTGATTCCTATAATTGAATGGGTCAGTTTCTTGAAGACAAATATGTGAACATTTATACTCAATGTAACATATAATGTATTATTATTATCATTTCCAGAATTAACAATAATACTCCAGCACATTTTTGTGATTTTAAAACTTCACCAAAAGTATTCAACGCACAACTTCCATACATATCACTTTCACACAGGACAACACAAGAATCGAAATATAGAAAACTACCCAGTGTTTTGATGAACATTTCTAAATGAAAACCTTTTAGGCTTATGTTTTTAGACAAGCTAAAATAATTTCAGTACTGTAATTATTTTGGTATAACCGATAATTTCAAAATCTGAATCGCTCCTTAATGAAGACAAATAAAAATTCAGTAAAATTCTCTCACAAAATCATTTCTTCGCGTAATTACAGAGCAAACATAAACCAAGAGGTCCAATGAGTCTCAACGTTCACATAGGTAAAGCTGATTGCAATGGAAATAGCCTGACAATTGGTTTATGATTATTTAAAAGATGTACGAACTATTGTCCCTTATAGATCCCCTATGGGCGTTAGCCCTTTTCATTCAAAAACATTAGTCAGGAATAGTTTCTGCAATATTTTGTAAAGATTTGTTCATTGGTCCCTTGAAAATTAAATGTGTGTGAGAGTTGACGAAAACATTTTCTGTTTATTAAGACTTGAGGTTATGTGTCTATAACTTTGTCATTTGTGTTCTTGACAATTTGTCACTACGATATTTATATAATTCCTAACAACTTTGAATACAAGTAGTTAATCAGGTTATACATACATACATACATACATACATACATACATACATACATATATCAGGGTTGTCAACGAGTAACTGGTTAACCGAGTACTCGTCAGATGGTCCGATTATCGAATGCTAAATTCAGTACTCGGTTACTCTAACATAATTTAAAAATTACGTGTATTTTGCATTTTTAATGTATTTAGAAATAAAAATGACCGTGTAACTGATTTGATCCACCGTCTATCCTCGTCAGATACGTGTTTATACAACAATTAGTATCTTTAAACGTGTCACTTAATTTGCTAAGTCCAGCGGGAGTTTTTTGTACTTTATATCTGGGAAATATATACATATCATAAATGCTTTTCAGTACAATAATTTAAGATAATGTTGTCTTTAACACATTAAGAGATATGTTGGTTAAACTAAAAATGCCGTCATTTACACCTGGAATTAAGAACTTTATGTGCATACAATCATATATATCAAAATATTTTATCGAATATAACAATACATTGCTACATGTAGGGTACCGGGCTTCAGAACCTATTTAGATTTCATTTTAGAAATTCTAGAATCGATTTACGCCAGCGTAAACTTTCATTTTTAATACTAATAAAGCTACCAATGTGGTATTAATATCAGTTCTTTTTTTCAGTTATACTTTGAGCATTGATAATTAACTGTCGGTAATTTTTTACAAAGATTACCGAGTGACCGATAAACACGTGATATTTACAATTAATATACATTCTGCTCTTATTACCCTTTGCATTTATTTTCGTACATCATCATTTCATACCTAAATCAGGCAAATTTTGTCTTTTTCGTCGTTTCAAAACATTCGTTTCTGAAATTGTCCACGTGCCGGGTATATCGGGTAATCTCGACCCATTTTTAACTCGTCCCATCGCATTCCCGGCTTTATCATTCTTGACACATATGATCATGAACTGCCCAACTCCAACGGACATGGCGGCACGATTGTAAAATGTGAAGTATACATACTTTTCACAGTTATATTGTTTTGATTTTCTTAACGTCAGCATTCAGGTTTTAGCGACCTGATATATTTATTCATATGTATTCATATATTCATCCGATTTTCTTTAGGTATTTAAAATAGCGTTAAAAAGCACATATGTTACACAATACATACACTTTCCAATAAAAATCGTGTCCTGTATTTTAAAAATAAATATAAAACACATAAAAATCGGCCGACTTTAACATAATCCGAGCGCGTAAAGGACCGAGATCCCCTGACCGAATTACGAAGTACATTTGATATGGCGAAAAAGTTTATCTGATAGGTCATCGCATACGAAAATACAGCTGGATTTTTTAAGGTATGGGAAAACTTAAGTTCTAATCAAACAAATAACTTAGAAAAGATTATCTTTTACAACGTTTTACGTGGTTGATAATGTATTTGAACACAAATTTGATCATATTCTCGACTACATGTCAGGGACAAAAATAATCTTTGTGACAGCTTATATCGCTTTAAAAGTAAAAGGTTTTTCCGGATATAAGATAATATACCTACTCGGGCAAATAAATATATGCGTGCACCTCCCACCGTGAATAGCATCTGGTTCTGCCACTGCAATCAACACAAGTGACCGAGTAACCGATCGGAAAAACATTCGGTTAACCGGCTAATGGAAATTGACCAATTCGACAACCCTAATGTACACAACGACTAACAGCACATAATTATGACGTTACGTAATAGACATGAATATAAATGAGGCTATGTACCGTTTTGTCTTGTTTCATTTGATCCCGGTTTAATCTGGAAGATATCTGTAATTGCTTCTCTTAAAGGAATACAATTCTTCCCATCAGTCCCGTTAGTGCAAGCTATAATTTAAAAGAATAGTAAAAGATCAATACCGATTCATTCTACATTTTATTATTTCTGCACATAATAAGGTTGCATAGCATACATTAGATTTTATTAGACTAGAGTTTATTGAATCACTCTCAACAGGCCAAGTTACTGGCATAGAGATATACAACATGTAATTAATAAATATAATAAAAGTTGACAGCAGTTCAAGAAATTAAACAGTTAGCAGAAATCTGTACCTCGCCTCACGGAGGACACAATGTATTATTTACAATCTTGATAAATACAAAGTTTCTTCATTTTACGAATAGATAATTCATTACATTGGGAAATTTGTTAAAATATCAGAATAATTGGGTGTTTACAAAAATACTTTCCCAAAAATGATTTTCTTTCTTCCATTAGTTTTGTACATTCCAGTATGTAATGGAATTCGTCCCTAGTTTATAATCATTACAAATATTACACTTTCTTTCATGTCTATTAATATTTGCCCAGCGTCCCTCTTCTATCGGTAGTTTGTGATTTCCTGTTCTAAATTTACCACTTTATCTTTGGAAAAACACATACTTTTCAAATTGGAGCTCAACTGATTAAGTCTAATTGACAGAAACGATATCGTCTTGAGCATTATATCTTTGGTATTATGTTTATAATATTTACACAAAATATATCGATCAGCACTTTTAAGTTTATCTAGATATTCTTCAAATTCTATGTTCATTTCATAAATTCTGTATGATATTCCTTTGGGTAATTTATCTATATCTGAGCTCCATTTCTGAATAAATTGATCTTTTAATATACATTTAATAATTTCTTTTAGCCAATTTATATTGATATTTTGATTATACTGTGCAGTCCAAAAATTTCCCAGTCCACACGAATTTAATTGGTTCATAACATGTTCTATCCATTGGCAGACTGTACCCGCATTTATAAATTGAATACATAACAGTCTGTATAATATTCAAGTTAATTTATTTTCATCACTAGAGCACATCATATGTGTTGTAATGGAATTAATCAAAGGTGTTACTCCCAATTCTCCTTAATACCATGAAGTTAGATGTGTTTCTTTTCAGGTTCAGTAACATTTTACAGTATTTCAAAAGAACACGTTCTATGATTTCAACATTAATGCATTCCCAAATTTCACATCTATACAGAAGAATAGGTTTAATATTTTTTTTCAAACAAATTTATTGGCATTTGACGGACAAATTCCGTTTTCTACCTTTTTTCAAAATATAATATACTGCTGTAATTGCCTTTTTAACGTTTAATTTTGTTTTTGTTTCAGTATAAGAGCTATACAGGAAGTTACCTGGGCCAAATTCAGTGGTTAGTATAACAACAGAATGCCACTTCAAGTCAGTCAAAGAGGTGGTCTTAATAGCAATGTTTCCTCTATTTACAATGTTATCATAATTACCATGTGAACATTTATCTCGTAACCAGTGACTTAATGCCATTCATAATGTTGTTATATATAAGATCATTCTCATATCACATTGTTACATACGACTTCACTACGGTGATCAAATAATCAATGTATATGTGTATGCATATGGAAAAATATATGTGTTAGTAAAACAGACAATTTTGGAAGACGTTTTTTTGACAAAAAACGTGACAAATTAAGGTGATAAACAATTAATCTAAGAATGATTTGGCACATGTTTTCGACATAGGTCTAACAAGGTAAATTGGTAAACGCAACGAGTTTAAATTTAAAAATCATAACAAGGGTGACAGGCTACATGTTGATACTGAAGTATTAGAGCTTTAGTAATGTATGGCCTGTACGAGGCAATATATTTTATCTGTACAACATATCTTTTAAAATGGACCTTATTGTTTTGGCTTTTGACAAACCACATATGTGACACTTTACCTTGGTAGACCTGTACATAAATTGCCTGTGAAAGTTGTCCACATTGTGTAAAGTTAACAAAAAGAATTACATTTAAAAGTTTCCATTGTTGTTAGAATACGGCAGCTTGTAAAAATGAGTAATCAAAGCTATGCCTGAGAGAGAGAGAGAGAGAGAGAGAGAGAGAGAGAGAGAGAGAGAGAGAGAGAGAGAGAGAGAGAGAGAGAGAG
This sequence comes from Atrina japonica, assembly GCA_030159075.1. NCBI lineage: Eukaryota > Metazoa > Mollusca > Bivalvia > Pterioida > Pinnidae > Atrina > Atrina japonica. The sequence goes on along the minus strand of BROG01000031.1, from coordinate 65,822 downwards.
AGAGAGAGAGAGAGCGAGAGAGAGTTATGTACGTGTCTGTCGTTTATATCAACACATAAATTTACTTACAATAAGCGTGAACTTCTTGTAAATAGAGATACCCTTCCCCAGGTCTTACAACTGTTAGTGTATCGCCATACATTATTTCTGTGCACGCCACATCTATGATTGAAACATTGGGACCTACACTGATCGAAGTACAGAGGGTTGCATTTCCAAACTTCAGTTTTGTTGACATTTTCTTCACAATATGTATATCTAACGTACCACCTACAACAAGCAATATTTGACATTAGCTTTATATCATCTTATACGACCTATTAAGATAACCCAAAACAAAACCATGTAATTTTATATAAAATCATTCATAGTTGTGTTATTTCCATTTATCGCATCTTAATTTGACTCTAGTTTTAGACAACTCATTACTGACAAAAACATCAGAACATGATGCCACTGGTATGACCACCATCACTTCCATAACTACCGTATTTTCTATTGCGACACATCTACTTTCATAATTATCCATATCTACTACTGTGACACAATTATTTCAATAACTACCAGATCTGCCGTACTGCTACACAACAACCTCAATAACTATACCACAACATCTACTGCTACACATATACAATTACGCCCATAACTACTAGGACCCAGTTGCACAACACATTGTTAAATTTAACGTATCGTTAGCCCATTGGTTTAACATTGGTTAACTTCACATTAAAGCTAACAACCTGTTGTGCAACTGGGTCCAGATCTTCTATTTCTATATCATCACCTTAAACAACTTCCATATTTTCTACTGCTACACAACTACTCCTAACTACAGCAACTTCTACTGCAACACACCCATCTTCACAACAGCATTGCAACTTCTCTACTACGATATTTATCTTCTTGATCGTCTAAGGATGCAATATAACACGGCATTTTAGATTGTATTCCCACAAAGGAAAGCTTAATGACTGTAGAGTTAGCAGGCAAGAGGCTCTAGGCTAGATTTACTATCAAGGTCATACAAAGACTTTATTTAAATAGTTGAGTAGCAAATTCTTATTATGTGTATCGTTAATGAATAAGGAACTCTCCCACGAGTGGCAGAAAACTGTTTTTCGCTCAAGGTTTTCCCAAGGAATGGACTTCCATATTATTAACATGATGATTGATTTTTCCCTTTCCACTTAAAACACTCATGGTTATTTTTTTTTTTTCGATTCTTCAAATACATGTTTTGTATACAACTAAAGTCTATATGTACATTGCATTCTGACTACTTCATAAAATTGTGATTTTGCGACATGCAGCGTATATAACTATTTACAATATCTAACGTGCAAAATGGATATATATGTTCACCATGGGGTAATATTCCGTCACCAAGTGACAAAACACCAGAAAGAACATGTAACATCTTCACTTAAAGCTAATTCCATCATCAAGTTCGTAAAACAATTTTGATAAGGTAAGACTAGAAAGTAAAAACCGAGGTCCCGTGTCACAATTAGTGTGAACACGACACGTTAAAGAACCTTCACTTCAATGGCCGTAAGTGCCGAGCATAGGCTAAAATGTGAAGCCCTTCACCGGCACTTGGTGACGTCACCATATGAGTGAAAGATTCTTGAGTGGGACGTTAAACAACATTACAACAACACCAATTGAATCACGGTAAACCTACAACAATTATAATAACAGTAGCGGCATCATTAGCAGTAACAACAGCAACATTAATGACAACATTACAGATCCAGTTGTATTTGAGAATCATTATGCCATCGAGAAGTAAGTAATTAGGTTTTAAAGTTAGATTTTTAATCCTCGGCACTTTGACAAATACTTATAGCGGAGGATATAATTTTGGTGCTAAGACAAACCAAACTGTAATAAGGGGGAGTTATCTTACCTCCTTGTTGTTTGATGACCACCCATTGGACACGTTGTGGGTATTCGACCTGTATATACCAATACTGATTTATATTGTTACTGGTTCTAGCAGAAGTACTCATATTTCCATCGACTGCATTGTCCGGTGGATGACCATTTAAACTGGTCAGTTGATACGTCATTTGTTTGTTTCTTAGAACATTTTCTGAACGTAAATACATATGTTTCAAATACTGTGAGCAAATCGAATTCAAGGAACAGTTTAATCTTTAAACAATTTAATAATCCGTCGTTATATTCTAGTAAAGATTTATTGTTAATAAAACTTAAATATCCACGAACAATGGACGTGACTTAAGGTATACTTATCAACCTTGCATACTGAATTCAGTATAACTGGACTATTTTCATATTTGAACCCGAAATATAGAAATTCTTCAATTCATTTAAATTATTTTATATATATATATATATATATATATATATATATATATATATATATATATAAATATGTATATATATATATATATATATATATATATATATATATATATATATATATATATATAAGTAGAGATTATTTTATAAAGTTTCTGTTGTTCTTTCTATCGATATAGATTCTTGTAAAAAATTACCATAGTTACATGAAAAACTCTACCAAGGTAAAATGGCACATCCGATACAATATCGTCTACTTTCTGAAAATAGGTTGTGCAGGTAAAACATTGCCTAGCACGGACTCCAAGCAATACAGAATCTCTAATTTTGTGACTAAATAGTTGTCACTCCTGTTATCATTTTATTTAGACTCTATCGTTGAGCTTGATATTGATATAGATTCTTGTAAAAAATTACCATAGTTACATGAAAAACTCTACCAAGGTAAAATGGCACATCCGATACAATATCGTCTACTTTCTGAAAATAGGTTGTGCAGGTAAAACATATTGCCTTGCACGGACTCCAAGCAATACAGAATCTCTAATACATTTGTGACTAAATAGCTTGTCACTCCTGTTATCATTTTATTTAGACTCGTTGTGTTTGCAAACATGTGCCAGTTGAGCTTGATATATCTGGAGTAATATATTAGAGAAGTATTCTTTGTACATTAGAGTGTAAGCCTTTTCGTGTGTATCAATTCTTAAGACTTTTCTTCATATTGATATGAATTGTGTAGGATCAAACTTTTAGATTCCTCGTAACCCCTTTTTGGTAGCTCGGTTGACAGTAAGTACATGGACTTAGAACCAATATAGGCGTTGTCCGTATGACCTTCTACATAAAGTATATATAAGGCACTCTTATGGCATCTTAAACCTCAAGCATCTTTAATTAGTTTAGTCTTACCTAAACATGCAGATTAAAACTTAACAATGCACTGAATGATATCTGTCATCAAACATTAAATTAATTATGACAGAATTTGAATTTTGAATTTGTGTTTTACGCCAAATTTAACATTTTTCAGTTACATGTATATGGTGGTGACAGTTTTTATGGTGGAGTAGAGAACCTGGATACAATGTACCCGGGATGAGACCACCTGTCTTCCACAGGCAAACTGACAAAATTTCTCACAAACATCAGCTTAGATTCCAGTGGGTACCAATCCTGCGCCGATCAGATAATTATGATAGACGTAAACATGCATTTAGTATTACTCTGTTCTGTGAAAGAGCACCTTAAGATTTACAACAAATATTCCAAGATTTTCTCTTACGTTTCTGACATAAATACTCCTCTGATCCGTACCACCCCTCTTTGCATCCAAAGAAACAAGTTTGATTCTGACAAGCATTACAGTGACATTGACATTCATAACGTCCGTGTTCATCGACCGTGCACTGACCTGATACACAAAAATTTAAAAAAGCAAATTGTTCGAAGTACACCAATGTTAGTTGATAAATGCAAAGTTTTGATACAGATTCACACATAACATTTCATAAAAACTAAACTCTCACTGTTTACGACTGATTTAACTTTTGCCGTTAATTGGTTTTGGATCAATATATATAATTTTACTATTTTTACCTGATGAACAATCACAAATTTGATCTATTCACAGGCATAAGAAATTTTATATTCGTACATATTTTGAGAAAATAAGGTCAAGTCCAGTGTGCATATGCAAATAGTCAGGTTGGGTTAACCTTGGGTCTCTCATGCAATGTTCACAAAATATATAGAAATATAAGAATTTTTATGTTGTGATACCCCCTTTTATTATTGTATATCAATTAAAGAGGTACAAAAGGGAGAGCTAATACCCCTTTAATAATAAGGTATGATATGAGGAATCTTACCTGCTATAAAACATATATTTATCTGCTGAACTATGAGGACCAGTACAATAATCACAAAATCATTCTGTTCTACCTTCATTATGAAGTGTAAATGGAAATATAATTGATATAATTTAACCTTTAAAAATAAACCCGGAAACTATTGTGGTCAAAGGTCATATTTATTCTATTTTTACAAATAGTTGAAAGTTATTGATGAGCTTTTTCTCATGTGTTTCAGAGTATTAAATTTAATATTGATAGTCAAGGTATAATCATGTATATTGATTGGAACAGATGAATCGGTGAAGAGTTGGGACCTGTCTCATCTCCGCTCTGTTTTACCATAATAATAACTGAGTAGTGTTATTTTAAATTGTTTATTGGAACAAGTCAAAGCTCAATTTGCAATATGGGGTTAATAACACATAATATTGACGGGAAATTACACATTTAAGCAACACAAACTCAACTTCAAGATTAAAAATTATAAATTAAATCTTTTGTTTGTAATTTTTTTTTATTTAGATTAACGAAAATAAAGTAACAATTCGCTGAAAAATATAGATCTAGAAAACTTGTTGAAATATATTCTATTAAAAGTCAATCCGGTGTCCTTTATGAGTTTTAAGATATTATAAATTTTCTTTACAATGTTACTTTTCAATTATTTTTAACATCATACACTTTTGACATAAATGACGTTAAAAGAGATTGACCAGACTGTTTACAATTCTTGTGCGCGATTACTATGATATGAGGTTTTGGTCGAGTTGCATATCTTTTCCTTACTGTAACTCACGACAGTATTTGAAGTTGGTAAAATGTTTTACATGCACACGTTTTGACCTTTAGATTTAAGGCTACTGATGGGAAGTATAGTGTAAGGGTACAAATGGGTCTCTACAACGTAACCTATACAGATACAGATACAGAATACTGCCCTGTCGCACAGAAATTTAATATCGATGAAACGATGTTAATAAGCTCAATATCTTATAATCATATCGCTGATCTATGTAGTTTGTTGCATAATGAATAAGCCATTAGTACTCACGCTAGGCCGAATGTCTGCTCCGATTTTAAGTTATTTTTTGTAAAACCTAATTTTTCCAAAATAAAAAGTAAACTTAAAATAGTTGTAGAAAATCGGCCTATTCTCACGTGTGATATAAATGGTAAAGAATGTAAAAAAGTTGTGATGTGTTCATTGTCATTATTGTTCTTATCTGAAATAAAACTGGATGATTTACGCAGGTTTTACTAATTTGGAAACTCTGGAAATAAAATGTATTTTCTGAAGTAAAAAGACTATGTCAGATTGTGACAGTACAGTATATTATACCCCATTAACCCTGAACGATTACCATCAACTCGTATCAGTACTTCAGTACTTTCAGTACTTTTATTTCACGATTGTAGTACGTTTACCGTCAAAATAAATATGCTTTTATCGTTTTTATGAGTTGATGTTCCATCAACTCAGTAATGGTGCCATTACTGAGTTGATGTTCCATCAACTCAGTAATGGTGCCATTAAGTGGATTTCTTTGGATCAAGTCACAGCACATTTTGCAGTATGAGGTTAATAACACATTCGTTCCTCGCGTATTTCATTTGGACTTGACCATGGACTCACGGCGGTTGTGATCGGTCGACCGGAGATGCTTACTCCTTCATGCCATGGCACCTGTTCCCACCTCTTGGTTTCCAGAGGTCTGTGTTTGTCTATTTTTACCAGATTTGTATCTATATCTTGGACATCCTAAAGATTTATACTTTGGTATCTGGAATGTTTTATATTGAGTAGAAATTACACATGTATGTGTATTTCAGCAACATAAATTCAACTTCAATTACTACTTAATATTATAGTTTTGTGACAAAGTTGACGTCAAAAGTAGTTGACCGGACTGTATAATTCTTGCGCACGATTAATATGCAAATGAATTTTTGGTCCAGTGTGTGTCATACCTTGCTGTTTGTTTTGTTTCTCGTTGTGAAGTTGGACATTAGAAGATGCGTCGTTCACGTGATGAGAAACTTGCGGCAGTCTTTGAAGTTGGGAAAATGTTTGACATGTACACATATTGACCTAGAGATTTTAAAAGTGCTACTGAGGGGAAGTACAGTGTAAGGGTGCAATACTTTTCGGTATTATAGAAAATTGCATATCTATGCAGCGATGGATACAAGCATAAAGCTTTATAATCATATTGATCGCTGAACTATGTAGTTTGTTATAACACCATAATAAATAGATCATCAGTACTCACGAGTAATATAAATGGTAAAGGGCGTAACAAATGTGATGTTTTCATGGTTATGACTGTTCTTATTTTGAAATAAAACTGCGTGATGTATGCATTTCTTTGCTAATTCGTTAACGAGGAAATAACATGCTGCATTTCCTTAGTAAAAAAGGCTGACATCCTTTAATGAAATAAATCTGCAATAACTTTCAAACATATGTAACCTCTACAATGTATATGTTTCAGTATTGAGTGTATTATACCAGCCACGGACATACAGTGATATATGTCTCTGATTATACTTCCTTAAAACTTAACGATTACCATCAACTCGCATCAGTACATTCATTGCTTTGATTTCCTTATTGCATATTTATGTTTCTTTTCTGATGAGTTTTTAAAATTGAGAACCAAGGCAATGCAATCTCATAAAGTGAAACGTTTTCCAAAAAAGAAGCCATTTATTTAATTGTTGAATTATGTGAGATTTTGTCTGAATAATAATGATTCAAAAAGACAGCGATAATGGTGGAAAGAGGAAAAGTTGTCTTGTATCACAATTTGACAGCGATTTAAGCTTCGACACGGAAAATAAAGACACTACAAAGAAACAGGAAAAGAAAAAATCTAAAAAAAAAAACAAACAGAAAGTGACCAAAAACAAACAAAAATCCCATCTGTAAAAGAACCAAACATGTAACAGCAAATGATATACATATCAGATACACTCGAAACCATGGTTAAAAACATGGCCAAAGTATCAGACTTAGACGACCGTCTGAAACCTCTTGTTACCAAACAAAAAAAAAGACAACTAGACTAAATTGAAAATTTTAAAAAAAGATATTGAAACGAAAAATGCAGAAATAATCAACAAATTAGAATAAAAAAATTTTGAACTCGAGGTTCCAAAAGAAAATGTGTGTAAATATAGCATATCTAGAAGATACAGTTCATTATTTTCAAGACAAATGTAATGAACTTGAGCAACAGGGGGGATAGTTTACGAATTTATGGTATGCCGGACTAAAACGCGTCCGAAAGCGTGGAGGAATGTGTAGAAAATGTTGTGCGACTCTTTCGTGAAAAGTGGCAAGTACAAATATCTGATACTGATATTGATATAGCTCATCGATTGGGCCTCTTCTCCACAGAAAAACCAAGATCCGTTATTAAAAAATTCACACATAGAAGGACAAAACAAAAGGCTATTCAAAACAGACGTAAACTTAAAAACAAAGTAACAGACCAAGGGAGACCTATTGTAATTGTGGAAGATCTAACCGATAAGAACAGAGATCTGCTAAACAAAGTAAAAAAAACTTGATTATGTCACAAACGCCTGGATCTTAGATTGAAGAATTATTGCACTACTACCGAATGGAAAGAAGAAAAAAATAACACAACCTAAAAATCTAATCTTTATAACTAAATATTATTTTATCGTCGACTGCACTGTCTGTTCATCTTTGTTTAACTACACTTTATGGCTAGAATTTAATCCTAACCTAGTTTCTAAATAATATTATCCTTGTATCCCTCCTTTTTTCTTCCCCAAGTGTTTAGATTATAACTTTAACCCTACAACATAAACTTTATGCCGAAATCAGAGTCTATCTCCGGCGAAATGTGTTTACAAACTGTACATACGGAATTATAAACCGGCCATCATTTATGTGTTTAGTTGCCAACATAGACTTCCGTTTTAAACTAAACATGTGATGGTAGCAGTAAACGTGCTAGTTGTTGTTGTTTTTTCTTTTCTTTTTTTTTTGTATTGTTAGCAAAATACTTGAGTTAACGTTTGAACAATTAAAACTTTAGTGAAACAAGCCATGAATGTATGTGTCCGAAACTAAGATACAACTTGTGTTTTTTTAACGGTGAACAGT